>VZRN01005005.1:190267-249937 GCA_013397935.1 Dasyornis broadbenti | reverse complement strand
CACCGCCGGCGGAGCCCCCGGGGCCACGTGATTGCGGCGGCGCCACCCGGGCCGTACCCCACCCCCCACCCCACCGGCAGCCGCGGGTCGGGATCTTCCCGGTGGCCTCGCGGGGCGCGATGGGTGTCGTGCCTCGGGCGCCGGCAGCCCGCGGGGTCCCCGGCGCTCTGCCTGCCCTGGCCTCCGCGGCAGCGGCGCTTCTCCCGCTGTGAATCGGACGTGGTTGATGTTTAAACCATTCCAGGGATAATGGAAGACTAGTTTTTAACGGGATTAAATGTAAATGTGCGATCGTTTAGCGGGCAAGTCTCCCTTAGAGAGCTTAATGCCATTGCAGGGAATGGACAGGCTCCTGAGCTGCCCTGTGGAGCGGGGATGCCGGGGTAGGGGGGAAGCCCTGCTCTGTGGCCGTCCTTCTGCGTCTCCAAGCAGCGAGCTCAGTGCGGTGTAAATTGGGTCATCCTGCGGCATCACTCTTCCCCGCTGAAGGAGAACTGATGTAGGGACCATAAATGCTGGTTTACACCAGAAGGACCATCCTGTAATGCCTTGTTTCTCAGAGCCTGGTTAAACCTCCTGCAGAAGGTGACCACTGTTCCTGCACAGCATTTGCTGGTCCCTGATGGGTGCAGACTTGCTGTTCCGTTTGGGATGTAACATGGGAAAGGCTTCAGCTGTTTTTTTTCCCAAATGCAGGTGTTACAGTTATTGTGAATAAAACGACTACGAATTAGTCTGGCTTACCCCTCTGAAGGCTTCGCAGTCATGAACATACTGACTGGTCTTCATCTCCCACCTCATTGGGTTCCCAGTCGGGGAGTCAAAACCTTCCAGTATTGAATTGGTTGTAGCTCGAGTTGTGTAGAGCTGTTGACGTGCTTGGGGTCTCATTGTGTTAATATGGCCTCTGGGATGGTGGCTGGGTCTGTAGGACAGATTTGGGGAAGCTGCTCTTGATTGATTGATTAATGCGGGAGATGAAATCATGCAATCAACCAAGCAGACAGTGGATTAAAACTAATGTTTGAGAGGAAGTTGTCTAGCCATGCTGGTGGTGGCCACCGCAGACTGGTTCCACAC
The DNA here is from genome assembly GCA_013397935.1 of Dasyornis broadbenti. NCBI lineage: Eukaryota > Metazoa > Chordata > Aves > Passeriformes > Dasyornithidae > Dasyornis > Dasyornis broadbenti. The sequence continues at coordinate 248,857 of VZRN01005005.1, read as the reverse complement.
CAGCCATATTCGTGTCTTTAATTTTTGGTAAAACAAAAGCTTTTAGTGCTGGAGTTTTGCTCAGTTTGTACCAAGTGGTGGGCTGCAGATGTCTATGCTGAGGGCAGTCAGTGGCCTGCCACCTTGGATTTTAGACATTGTAATCACACTTTACAGGTAAGGGCTTTTCTGAAAACTCAATGGTTGAAATGCCATAGGAGCCAGAGTTGGGACTGCTGACCTACCTGCCTCTTGGCTAGTGAAGATAATGGAGGAAGAAACTAAGACCTAGTTACTTGTTGGGAAAAAACAGCCAGCAATTCACTGCCTTTTGCAAAACAGTCCTAAGTACTGAGCTTTCTATCCGAGGAAGGAGTTGCTGGATTCCTCTTGCAGAATCAAATTTAGAAGCAAGAGAACATGGCTGTAATGGCTTTAGACACCAGGTTTGTGACATGTGAGTGTGCTTCAGCTGAAACATCAGTGAGGGATACGCTTGAGTCAGTGCTTCAGCAGGAATTCGGAGTGATGCTGGCGTGTCTGAACCAGCAGGGAAGCCTTTCCTAGAAGCTGCAGGGTTGACAGCATGGTGCTGAGGTATTGCAAGGGGAAGGTTTGAGTAGGGCAATGCAAAGTCAGTGCATAAGCTGTATTGATGAAGGTTTGGTATCTGCCATGTTGCAGCTGGTTTGTGAGAGGTCCTTGATGCAGAATCTGCTAGGTAGTCCTGGATTCAGTGAGCTTAGAGGTCTTTCCTGACCTCAGTGGTGTAATACCAGCAGGTCTGAGCCATGCAGGTACTCTTGCCAGGGCCAGTGATGGGTTCAGGTGCTGTACAACAGGTTATAGATACTGCTGATGGGAAATAGGTTTTTTAGATGTAGGTGTTCAGTGAAGTAGTTTGGATTTTTAAGGCAACATGACAGAGGTGTCAACATAGGATAAACTAAAACTTGCAGTGTTGTGTAGGTTTTGTAACAGGCATGTGGCACCATAGCATGTTCTGATATTAATTGTATGTGAAAAAAACCACCCTGATTTAGAAGTAAGGAGCTAAATCTGGACAAGCAGTGTAAAACTCTAAAATTGTCTTGGATCAGTGTTAATTAGTGCAATGATCATGTATGACTCATGCTGTATCTAAAGATCACATTCTTGTGGAGTTTGCAGTTCCAAGACCTGTTTCTAGTAAACATGTTCAGGTTCTGTACTGTCCAGGCTAGTTTGATGTGAAAACAAGTGACTTTGTGCAGTCCTGTGTGAGCATTACCTGCCGATGGTAAATAGATAGCAGAACTTGTTCTGGTCAGCGAGAGACAAGAGCAGGCTGCTGTGACCTTGGCCATCTTTGAGCCTGTCTGGTTGTTTGCAGATTACAGCTTGTTCTCATTGCTGCAGTTCCTTATTTTCCATGTATAAAATGTGGTGGCTGAGGGTCAGGTGCTGTTGAGTGATTGAATTATTGTGGCTTTTTCATGTGATTTGAGCATGCCAGAATGGACAAGTGTGTTGGGCAGAGCTGCCTGGTTCTATGTGTGCTGGTGCTCTGTGCAAAGTTGTCTCAAGTGTGCCCACTGTGCCCTCCTTGGTGTGAGGAGTTGTCCTTAGGCCTGAACTCCAGCTGGGCATTTGGTGCTCTCAGTACCTGCTGCACTGCCAAGCAGCTGGAAGATTCCTCTTGAAGAGAACTCTAGCCAGCAGTATTAAATTAGTCCCATGTCTTCTCATTGTTGCTGCAGAGCTAATGAAATAGTACTTTTCTTTTAAACTAGAGCTTTAGATATTATAACAGTTGGTTGGCTCTTAAGGGACCTCCATGGTGAAATAGCTGGCTCAGAACATGTAGCTTGATGCAGCTGACAGCCCTGTGCAGTCTGATTCTAGAAGGCATCATGACTATAAACAGCTTGCATCCTCAAAGGCAAATGGCACCTTTGCTTCCTGAAATAAATACTGTCTGAGAGGTGGGGAGGTGGAACAGGAGAGCTGCTTGGTTCTCGCTGAGGAGCTTGCAGGTAAAAATGAAATGGTAGTGTGCAGCTCAAGGTAATTTTCTGCTCCAAATGAGGGTGCTTGTGATGTGGGCAGGTGTATGAGCTACCAGACTGTCTACAGTGGAGATTAGCTTAAGCCTTCATCCTTAACAGCAGGTAAAGCAGTGGATGGCTAAGACCTCAGTGCTGTAACAAAAGTGAGGTAGGTGATATTTTTACAGCTTGAGAATGATGGAGGTATCTCAACAAGGGCATCATTCCCTCTCAGCAAATGCCAGTCTTGGGGACATCTGAAAATGAGATGGATCATAAGTACAAACCATTGCCTCTGCAGAACGTGGCTCAAGCAGTTGTGCTGCAATTTGTTCTTTGGCTTCCTGTTGGATCCCTGTTTCACCCTGGAGTCACTACACAGCCTGCAGACACTTCCCCACTGGTGGGCACACTGAGAGCAGCAGTGGACATGGATGACAGCTGCCTCAGGACCTCTTGGTCAGTTTCCTTTTTTTGCTTCCTAGAACTGGCGTCTTCCATCTCCAGAGCCTGATTGGTTGTATACAGAGGTTGCAAGGTGAACAATGTCCCAACCTGACCAGACTGTTGGGTACTCCTTGAAGCAATGGTTTACAGTGGTGTGTGCTTCACCAGTGAGGCATAACTGGCTGAACTTGCTTCCTTCGGATTCAATCCTGTGAGCATGAGGCTTTGGGTCAGGCTGCTCTGACCACAGGAGTGTGCTGGATGCAGGCAGGAGATCTGGGCTGTCCCATGCTGCAGCAATGGGGCAGCAGAGCTGTGGGTGCTGCTGAGTGCTCTGAGCTCCCCTGAGACCTGCTGGTTGGAAAGGGGTCCTGCTAGGTGTGGTAACACTGTTCTGCCAGTCAGTACCTGGAATACACTGGTCACACAGTTTGTGACGTTTTAAGCTGTCAGCAGGGAGCCTATACGATGGTGAAGATGGGTAACAAGTGGCTGGATGGACTTTGCTGCTTGCAGGAGCATAAGTGCTTTACCATATTTAAAAAATCAAAGAGCTCTGTGTGCTGTCTCAGACAATCCAGAGTGCCAATTGCAGCAGCTCTTGGACAGCTGACTGGCAGACCCTTTATTTTTCTTGGACTGCCGCTATTACAGCAACACCTCAAGGACCTGGTGGTTTTTGAAGTTCTCAGATGTACTGACCCAAGAGTAAAAAGCCTGCCAGTCTTGCAGATTTTTTGATAATGCTGTAGGCTGACAGTGCCAGGCTTGGTGGAAATTCCCACACCCATTAAATACATTAGGGAAGAACAAAAAGCTGTCCCTAATCCTGAAACAGGTGACTCACTGAAGGTCTCCAGAATCTACAGCTTCCTGTAGGGTAGCTTTGCTGTTTACCCCTAGGGTTTTCATTGGGGAACTGGCTACAGCCAGGCTTCAGCCAGTGTGATGGGAATTTGCATAGGCTTCAGTACAGTTCCCCTAATGTGGCTTGTCTGTTCTGTGGAGATGCACCTGGGCAGAGCAGCAGGGTTTTTCCAAGAGTATCCATTACTGTAACCTGAGGTGGAGCTGTAAAATGTGGAGGGGTGGGAGGGGGCAGGGCCAGCTGGTGGGAAGCAGCCAGTTTCTTTGGAAGTGCCCAGGTTTCTGGCATGACAGAGCAAGGACTGTGCTTGACCTGGATGTCACCTCTAACATTTCTCCAGCCTTTTAAGAACAGCCTGCTCAGGGATGAATAGATGTTGGTGAATTGGTGCCTGTCTGCTCCCAGGGAGGAGAGGGCAGAGGGCAGCCCATTTGATAATGATTAGTTTTAAAAGGCTCCAGATGTAAGTGCTCATCCCAAATGCTGTGATGGCAACCAGAGGTATCATAATTGGAAATCTGGCTTTTGTTACTAGCTTACTTCTACTGCAGGGGAATTCTGCATGTTAGTGCTCTGGTAATCTCTCCTATGCAGTGTGGAAACCTGCTTCTCCATGATGGGACATGGGAGGAGTCCCTGGCTCTGAATGGACCAAATGCTGCTGGGAGTGTATGTGGCTGGTGCTGAGTCTGTCTGAATGTATCAGCTGGTGAAACTGGATCTGTGCTACTGGATCTCCTGACAGGAAGGCTCCCCATAGCCTCTTTCTGTATCAAGGGGGTGACTTGCGTCTGACTTAACTGCAAGGTTACTGTTCTTGGGGTGTGATCTGACTGAACACAGTCACCTGATAGAGCTGGAAAAGGTTGGTTCTGATGCTGGGACTGCCCTTGATCTGAAGAGCAGGCTGCTGGGAGAGCCCTATGGAAAGCCATGGCAGTGGCAAGACTACAGCTACTCTTCAGTCTTTGACACTACAGCCTATTGGCAAGTGAGTTTCTAGTTCATACTTGATCCTGGAGCTGCACAGCCTCACTCCCTCTGCTATCACTTTTAAAGGGACAGAGATGGTGAGGTGCCAGGCAGCATATCCTCAGCCCTGAGGGGAGGGCATTTTGCCCCCAGGAGCACTACATAAATTCACTCTGGGTTGTGAGTTCAAGGAGTAACTCAGAAGCATTTCACAAGGGAGTTAACCTTTGAACCAGGCTTACTGGGCGTAGGTGGTCTTGAATGATGTGCAAAGCAACTTCTCTGTATTGTAACACTGTATTGTAACTTCTCTGTATTGAACTTCCAAATGGCACAGTTCCTGATTAGAGATCAGCATGGATTCCTTATCTGGTGAACTAGATAAATAAGCACAGTGCTTTTCCACCTGCCAGGTAAATGTTTTGACAATTCTGTGACAGCTCTACCTCTTTAAAGGTAGTGTTGGAGCTTGCTAGGTCTGTATGTTAGAGGTGAGGGAGCTGGATGATCTGATACAAACCCCAGAGGCTTGGTGTAGCAGAGGTACAGCTCTTACCCTGTTTACAAGGTGTGCCACAGAGATCTCCTCAAAGCCTGTTCACCGAGATTTTGGAAAACGTCCTTCCAATGCATTTGGGATATTTAAATGTAGCATATGAAGCATACATGCTTCAGTTGTTCAGAGCTGCCTTGAGATACAAGTGAAGGTGTGCAGGAACATTGTCCAGGGTATCCATAGCCCAGAATTGAGTGGCTGTGCCACCAGAAGCTGAATCATATTGGGGAACAGGTGTTGTCTTTGCCACCTTGCCTGTAATACTGGGATAGCATCAAAGATGCAAGGAGGACTTGCCAGGCTAGTGAAGGGCAGTAAAGCTGCCTTCTAAGGTGCTGGAGATGTCTCTTGGTCATGGTACTGATAAAGGCTTCCTTGGGAGCAGATGTGCCAAGCTCTGAAGCTCTGTGTGGCCCCTGTGGCTGTCCACCAGTGGGAGTTCGGTAGAGCTTCAGTGACATCTAAAACTGTCATGGGAAGGTCGGTAAATATGGACTTTTTTTCAAACTGTGTCTAAAACAAGTTTGAGGCATAGGATCTGGCCTCTTCTGGGGTTTTAACTTGGAGCTGACAAACTCGTGCTGCTCTGCCCTTCCACAAAACCTTGAGCAAGCAGACTTTCTGTAAGTGATGTTACAAAATCACCTTCTCTAATCCATCACTGCATTAATTGCAACACCCTCAAGTAGCTTCAGGCTTGGAGGAAGTAATGACTGATCTAACACTAGTGAACTTCCCTCATGAGCCTCTGCATTTTTGGAGAGGCTTGTAAAAGATTGCAAACAGGAGAAGTTGCTTCTGCTAAATTCCATACCCAGGGTGGAACCGGGATTCAGACTTAGTTCTAGCTCTTGGAAGATGCTTCATCCAACAAAAAATGGTTCCTAGTTCAAGACAGTTATTTCTCTCCGGACTTCCTAAGGGCTAGACCCTAAACAGAGCCATCACTGAAATGGCTGGTCAAGTCTATGTGCTAGTTTCCAGGCTCAGCTTACATTTGCAGGTAGAATCTGCTCCTGGCAAAGCTTCCTAAGTTGAGTTCTAGTTCTGAATTACCCAAAACAGCCCTTTACATCACTTGGTGCCAGTCCAGGTTCAAGAGCTTTGCTAGCACAGAACAAATTGGTAGTTAATAATGAGACTTTCCTTTCAGGTTTTTGTAACTAAAACTGAACTTCTTTCTGAGAATCAACCTTGTATTACTGCAGCAACGCTGCTTTTATGAATGATCTGGAGTTTTAGTGCCAAGCCAGGAGGATGACTGCTTCAAGATGGGCTTTACAGGAATGCTGAGTGAGAAGCAGGAATCTAAACTCCTCCAAATACCTCCCAGCAACTCTTTGGGAGAAGGTGTACAATCTCACACCTGGATAGTGGGGTAAGGCAGTTACAGATCTTTGAGTAACAAGCAGATCATCCTTGGAGAAATCTTAGTTTTATGTGGGTGGAGAAAACTCAACTTTTAAGTCTCAGAACACTACAAAGACTTTAAATGCCCATGGTTTAAATACATTCCAGTAGCCTTTTAGAACAGATGAAAGAACATTTTCTTGCCAAACAGGACTGACCTCTGAATGTCATCTTGACGGTGTCAGACAAAGAGACTGCCTGCCCGCCCTTCCATATGCTTCACTGCTTCTTTAGGGACTTATTCCTGGCTGGCAATTGACCTGCATGTCATCTCTGGGTGATGGTGAGTGCAGTAGGAAGCTGTGAAGTTCCTAGAATACTCCCCAGTAAGACTGAAAGGAAAGGGGTCTTTTCAAGTACTGCAGAATCAAAGAGAGGAAGCTTCTGTGAGACTAATACAAAGTTTTCAGGCCAGAAGTTACTTTTTGGGGTAGTGCTTTGGATTCTGCCAGCAGGTCTCAGGTACAGGTGATAAGCCCGTTATCTCCTTTGGATCCTGTGCAGGTCTCTGCGTGCCCTTGTTGACAGAGATGATGAGTAAACCTTAGGTGTAAGGTAGTTGTGGTCCTCTATAACCTACAAGCCAAACTCTTCTGGTTCCAGTGATTGGATTGATAAGTGTTTGGACCCAAACCCTTCACAGGTGAGGTTCTGACACGTGGAGAGCGTGACCTTTCTCCAAGGAATGACATAGAGTGGTAATATTTGGGTTTGTTTCTATCTCAGTATGTCTGATGAAGCTGCAATGGCACATTTAACTCCAGAGTCAAAGTGACTTTGTGGGAGGAGGCCCCATGAAGGTGATCTGTGCATCTGAACTCAGCTCAGGGGGCTCAAAGTTCAGTGACCATGAAGCCCGGCTCTCAGCTGTGTTCTGCTGGGGTAGATAGATGTGCTTTGTTGAGCCTTGCAGTGTGGACTCTGGAGGGCACAAGTTCTGGAGTTCTACTTGGGACCTTGGGTTTTGGCCCCTAAGCAGGGGCATGGATGGCTGCTGGGGGTGTGCCCTGCTGTGAAGCTGGCCTGGGAAGATGTTCTGTTATGAGTAGTGTTTGAACAGCACCTCTTACTCATCTTTGATCTGGGACTCTGGGTAGGTCACTTCTTCATCCCTTAGCAGAGTATTCTTGGCTGTAAAGTGACTCTCTTGGTTTTGCACAGTCCTTTCTTGTGCTGACTCAGCTGTTCTAACTTCAGCCTAGTGAAGGAGATGGTATTTGGGGATGTGCCTAATGCGTTTTTTTTTTCTTTCAGCCTTGGGAGCTGCATATGGAACAGCAAAGAGTGGCACAGGTATTGCAGCCATGTCTGTCATGAGGCCTGAGCTGATCATGAAGTCCATCATCCCTGTGGTCATGGCGGGTATTATAGCAATCTATGGCCTCGTAGTGGCAGTGCTCATTGCCAATGCCCTCTCACCTACCATCACGCTATTCAAGTAAGTTGCTGCATCTGACAGTTCTGTTGCAGATTGCCCAGTCACTGTTTGATGCTCTGTGTGTGGGTGGTTTTGGCACAAGGCCCTGGGAAGGGCTGGCAGTGCTAAATGTTCCTGGGTTAGTCTTAGGAGTATGGGCTGGATTCCAGCTGTCCTACTGGATGCCTCAGCCCCAGTGGAGCTGCCTGCTCAGTTGGCTGTACTGACTGTCATAGAAATCAATTGGGCATCCCACTGCTCATGTAGTGGGGCTGTGGCTTGAAAGAAGCTGTTTACAGGCAGCACTGGGATAAGAGACAAAGCTTGTGTCATGGTGCCAGACTCTAGACCTGGATGCACAGGTCTTTCCAATACTAAAATAGTCTGCTGTTTAGTTCTTAATATATTCTGCTGTTGCCTGGGAAATGCAAGTGAATAATTAATACTGCTTTTGCCTATGTGCTGGTAAATCAATCCTTGAGCTATACATCAGGCCTCTATAGCAGCTACAGCTGAAACTTAATCTACTCTTGGCTTCTGAGAATAGCTGGAACTGGTATGATTGAGCCCTCTTGGAATAAAACAGTGCTGCTGAAGTGTGACAGGTACCTGTACAGCTGTACAGGCTGTACCTATGAGCAGTGTGCTTAGCCTAACAAGGTAGGTCTAAAGCAGCAGATACAAATGGTCCTTTGCAATTACCAGGTGGGCAGACACTGACAGGAACTGCTCCTTAGGACTGCTCTCCTGCTTGGAAAACCATTCCTGCCCAGCTCCTTCATTGCAAGACACCTGGATGTGCTGTGGCTGTATATAAGGTTACTAAAGACTGGAGATGAGCAGCTACTAACAGGCTGCACAGTGCTGTGCAAGTGCTAGTAAGTGTTGCTCTGACAGCACGCTGAGCCTGCAGCTGGCTGAAGTGGCTGCAGACAAGCTGGTGGCTATGTGGACTGCAGGCCTAATAACTCAGTTTGGTCTATGAGCCACATCTGAACATCAGGTGAAGATCTTCCACTGCTGCCTATTTATTTTAAATATCAGAGTTGGGAGTATCAGTAAGCATCTGCTTTGAGACACACTGGACTTGTTGAAAGAGTTATGGGCTTAAAGCTGAGTATCGTGTTCCTTGACACTGAAACTCTTCCATCTCTGTCCCACAGGAGCTTCCTTCAGCTGGGTGCTGGCTTGAGCGTGGGCCTCAGTGGTTTGGCTGCTGGCTTTGCCATTGGCATCGTGGGCGATGCAGGTGTCCGGGGCACAGCACAGCAGCCCAGGTTATTTGTGGGGATGATCCTCATTTTGATCTTCGCTGAAGTCTTGGGTCTCTATGGCCTCATTGTTGCCCTCATCCTCTCCACGAAGTAAATGTTGCGGTATGATGTAAAGAGATGTAACAAATCTACATTTAACAAAAAAAAAGCTCCAGAATGAAAATGGTTTCTCCAATGTGTACAGTTGTCCCAATTTGGTAGTTGATCTCTTGTAAATGCGCAATATATGTTAGTGACTCGTCTGTCCTGTGTGTACTTCAATATTAACTTGGATGGACTGCTCCAAGCCTGCTGCATGGCTTGGGGTGGCCCGTGTGCAATTTTCCACCCATTGCTGTTAGTATTTTATGTATAAATATGAACTAGAAATGTAATTTTTTTCTCTTCACTGGATGTTTATTTATAAAAGACTTGACATGTTCATACATCTTTGGAGCAAGGATTTTCAATTTCCCATGCTATATATATATTAATCTTATAATAGGTAGATTACACTGTGGGGTCAATTGTAAGTGCAGAGAATTCCTTGGATGTAACTTTGATTCTAAAGATTGCTGTAGTGTCCTGGTATTGGAGTATGAGAATTTTGTGTTTTATTACAGCAATTGTCCGAAACACTCCTGTGTTTCAGTAGTAACTGTGTATGCTCCGGCATCAGTTGTGCACCCAGTGTTGGGTTACAAACTTCTACCATGTTTCCAAATAAAACTTCCTCACTACATTGCTGTAATGAGTCCCTGGCTCTAATTTCCAGCTGTTGCTGCTCTTTTGGGAAGAGGGCAGGGTCCCTCGGGGGAGGCAGGTTCCTCGAGTGACTGGGCAGCATTGCAGGAGTGATGCTGCCAGCTCTGCCACAACTTTATCTTCCTCCTGGGCACTGACAGTGTGGGTCCCAGCTGCTGCCATGGGCTGTATTCATGGTGAAGAAGGCATGCAGGGCTGTGCTCACCCTGATCAGCACATCTGGCTTAGGGTGGTATTCTGTAACCAAGGGTCATGGAGTGAGGGTGCAGGCTGCAGCCTGTGACCAGGAGAGGAGCTGCCTTGTCAGGAAACAGCAGCCTGTCCTCATGCTGGCCCTGCAGAAGCTGAGCTGCTTGGAAACTGTACTGTGAACAGTAATTGCCTCTGAAGTACCTCAACAATAGTCTCATCAACAAAATGGTTTCAGTCAAGAACTTGTATTTTTAACTTTTAAATCAGGACCATTTGAGCTGGGAGATTCTGCTGCTGCAGCTGAGTGCTGGAGCAGCCTCCTCTGTCCTGAGGATTTGAGTACTGCGAAGCTTATATGGGAAATACATGTTGAACCCTTTTAGTGGTAAAGCTTGGTCCCAGTTAGCGCCGGGAAGTACATCATCTTAATCCTCAGTCTAGCTTGGAGAATGGGTCAAGCTTTATCTTGTTCAAGCCAAAATGTTATTACACAGACACCTGGTGCTAGCAGTGTCTTTGGCATCAAACTAAGCTGCTGCAGGTGGAGGGATCTGTCTCCTGGTTGGGAATGAAGATGTGTATGTGTGTTTCACTTCTGGGCATTCAGGAGATTGTGGCGATAAGTCAGTCATTCTGTCAGGGTGTAGTTTTAATAATAATCATTAACAAATTAATTGGCTTGTTTTAGCAAACAGCAAAAAAATTGGTCTCTCTGCAGTCGCCTCTCACCAGCCTGGCTCTGGGCCGGGCTGGGCTGGGCTGGTTTTGCTTGGGAAGGGCTTTGCCTTGTGGCAGTGTGAGCAGAGATGGTGGTAGGGGGCCATACAGAGATGTAAGCTGATGCAGCAGTGCCCGGGGGAAGGGGAAATTCCTGGTCAGAATGGTGTCGGTCATTCTTCTCATCAGCAAAAGTAGTAGACTAAACCTCTGAATTAAACTTTTATGACCTATGGGGAAAGCCTATGGAATCTGGGTTAATTGTCTGACTGACTTTAGAGGAGGCATTCCTGGTTAGTGTGACACAGCTTGCAGCTGGGGGATGAATCCTGAATCCAGGCTCTGGAGAGGATGCTGCATCCAGCTTGCATTTCTGGTGGGAGGAATTGCATTTGGCTTGTGTGCCAGAGCAGGAGATGGTCCTTGCTGGGGCTGCAAATATGCTTAACATCTGGTTTTACCTTCTGTAAGGGGATCCTGCCGCCAGTCTTTTTGCCAATTGACAAGAACAAATTGCATTTAAGAGAGCAGCTAAACGCTCTCATCTCCGAGCACAGTAAGCCATTGAAAGGCCCTGTATTCCGGGCACCCCTGAGGTCCCTTGTAGATTGGTACAGAGGTAGTTAATAGGTGCTTATAGAACCAATGCAGGCAAAAGCCCTTCAATGGTATTTTGCTTCATGCCTTGGATCGTGAAACCTTTGTCATTAATATATAAACCCATGCAAGAAGAACAGAGCTGGGGTGAGCATGGATCACTTTGTGCCAAATACCTGCAAATACACCCGGAGTCAAATTAACAGTCTGCGCATGCTGCCTCGGCCATGAGAGTGATACTCTGAATCCTCTGTGATTACTCCCGGGTGAAAACTCGCATTTCAAGTCCTTCACTGGTGCTATTGCGTCAGCACAGTTCTCAAGTGATTCGCGGCATTAAGAAAATTAGGGACCTTTGCGGTTTTTGAAATTCCTTTAGTGCCAGGAGCATAGCAGCTCAGAGCACAGTCCCAGCTGGCAGGGATTGGCTCAGTGGTCGGTTTGGAAGAGGGGAAGGCGGTGGCTGTGCTGGCACAGCCGCGTTGCTGTGGTGCTCCGTGTGTGGCCGGGAGCGCAGCAGTGAGTCAGCCCTGCAGAGAGGAGAGGAGCGGGGCCTCTGCAGCAGCAGCAGCAGCAGCAGCATCACAGGGACCCGGCCATCAGCAGTTAGTACAGGCTCAGGGAGGTTCAGGACCCGCTGCCAGCACAGACAATGCCTCCACAGAGCCTGCTGACCTTGTTCTGTGTTAACCCTTTCACACTGCTTTTTGTTTGTTTTTTTCCAAAGGCTGCAATTTATTTTTTTTTTTTCACTGCTGTTGGAGAAGTATTTTTAAGTCCCAGGATTTTATCTGTGTTTGCTCAGGGAATGGGTTTCCCAGGGAGATCTGGCTTACAAAGAAGCATAATAACCTGGAAAAGTAAGTAAGCTTTGGGGAAATAAAAACCTTGTTATAAGAAACTGATCCCAGAAACCAAATTGCCGTTTTCAATTACAGAGTAACAGCAGAGCTAATGACCATAGCTCTCAGAAAGCCGCATTTCCTTCCCAGGCTGACCATAGGGATGCTGATTTTAGAGCATTCTGCTGTTTCCAGCCAGCCATACTGTCCAGACCATTGCTGTGCTCAGATGAGAATTACTTGTCTCTGGCACACAGGACGTGCCGCCTCTGGCCTTAGTTTTACAGCTATTAACCATCTTTTCTCTTGACATAATTAAATCAAACCCAGAGCAAGTCTTCCCAATGCCACTGGCCCTGGAGTGGGAATTTTCTCTTTCAGGATCAAAGGATTGTGTGCTAAAATGCTTCTCCATTTTTGTTCCTGTTAAAGCGAATAAATGCTATTATTTTCTCTGCAAGCCACACTTCAGTTAGCTCCTGAGAGCCACAGCTTTGCAGCACGTATCACTGGGTTTCTGCCAAGCTGGTTCTTGTGTCACAACACGAAAGCACGTGGGGAAAAATCCTGCCCTGACCTTAAGAGGGTATAAGGGCCTAGGCTTTCAGGGGACCATATTATACCCACAAGCTACCTACAGAACCCTGATAACTCTCTTTGACATGAGAGAGCACAAGCTGGGCAAGACATCTTTGGCAGGCTCATCTTTGCCATTTTCCTTTTGCTGAGGAGACAAGCTGCCCTCACCACAGGCTCAGGATTCACTCTTCAGGATTCATCAAGGGGATACCAGGGACTGTTTAAGTTCCAGACCCTTTTCTGGCAGTTTGAACTGCCCTGTCCATGCTGTTCCACCTGTGCTTTCCTTGTCTGCCTTTGGCAGTGGGGAAAAGAGTGACTTAAGTGGCAGAGAGTGAATTCAGCCACCTTCTAATGGCTGTCTGCATGAGGTAGGCTGAGGACAAATCTTGGGAAATCGTGTGTATTTCCAAGATTGGCAGCGTGTTCTAAGCAGCCTCCATGGCTCCTGTGTTTCTTGGGAAAATTTCTTAGACGTCTTTGTGAATGCCTGTGAAAATCAGAAGACGAGGCTGTATTTCAACAGCCCTTCATGCAGCAGCAGTGCCAGCCCCAGCCCTGCTCCGACAGCTGCTCCATGTGCTCCCCGGCTTCTCCCAAGTGCGCAGGTACAACTGCTCTTGCTAACAGGCAGTGAACCTAATTTGGGAACTGAGCCAGGTTAAAAATAACTCAACCTGAAGAAAAGGAAAACCTACACTTGCTAAAGAAAATGCAAGCGAAACCATAGCCTGTGATTCCCTCAGCGTGTTACTGGGGCAGTGGAGAGAAAGAATATGGAATTATTAGTAGAGGAGTGTGCAGTATTAGCAAGACAAGACAGAGTTAATTTAATGCTGAGATATAAAAGGTGAGCATCCAAATGGGTAGGACTTTAGCAGTACATGCCATAGGTTGGGCTGGATGACATAGCTACAGCCTCGAGGAGCAGATTCCCATCGCTTGACACGGGCTGTTCTATTCTCCCAGCAGTGCAGACAGAGAGCCAGGTGGTCTCAGCGCTCTGACCCAGGCTTGGGACTGGCAGCCTGAGGAAGCCTTGGATCTGTGTGGCTGGAGGGTTCTCAGGTGAAGTTCTGTCACTGCTCTGGCTGGGCCCAGGATGGGATATTTATAGTGGGTGTCCCTGTCTGTGCAGACAGTATTTGCCGTTTCCTCAGCATCTCTTCTGCTGCCAGCTAATGTTACTGTCACAACCTTGTCAGCTTGTGTGTTCCTGGGGAAGGGACCTGTTTTGGCCACAGGCAGTTTGGGTGCCATACATGCCTTCTGTCATCCAGATTTGATTTAGCAGCTTGGATGGGTCCTTCCTTCTTCACAGATAAATAAGCAGGGCTGAGAGCTGTTTTTAGGATTCATTTTCTCAACTTCTGGTTTTGGGGTCTCCTCAGCTCCACCTGTATGAAGCTAAAAATCATTCCCAGCAATACAGTGTGGCGTGTCCCAGATGTGCATAATTTCATGAGGAAAACCTAAAGGCTCATCCAGTTCCACCCCCTGCCATGGACAGGGACACCTTCCACTCGCCCAGGTTTCTCCAAGCCCCCCATTCAGCCTGGCCTTGGATACTTGCAGGAACGGGGCAGCCACAGCTTCTCTGGGCACCCTGTGCCAGGGCCTCTCCACCCTCATAGCCAAGAATTCCTTCCCAATATCCCATCTATCCCTGCCCTCTGGCAGCGGGAAGCCATTCCCTGTGTCCTGTCCCTCCAGGCCCTTGTCCCAAGTCCCTCTCCAGCTCTCCTGGATCCTCTTTAGGCACTGGAAAGGGCTCTGAGGTCTTACTGGAGCCTTCTCCAGTGAAGACCCCCAGCTTTCCCAGCCTGGCTCCAGCATAAAGGGGCTCCAGCACTTGGAGCATCTCTGTGGCCTGAAACCATTGTTAGACTCAAATTCCCAAAACACTGCTGCGCATAGCTTTCCCAGCTTCAACCAGCATCATTCCCATCTCTCGTCTTCAGGCCGCTTTCCCGGTATCCTGCTGACAATAGGAGCAGCTGGAAGTGTGGACAAGCACTGACATCATGGAGTGATAAGCATGGCAGAAAACCTAATTAAAATCCAATTCCAAGCCAGACAGGGATGTTACATTCATACATAATTATATTCCCCATCATTTATCTTTCTCGGGAGAGATACATCAGCATTGCTGGAGCACACATCAGCTGGGTCGAACCACGTCATGTCAGCTTCCCTCGGGTATACGGGGGGCAGTGGGCCCGGGATGTCTGGATGGGGGCCTTGGGATGGAAGTGCCAGGATGGGGATCTCAGGATGGGGTTTCTGGATGGGGTCTCACGAGGAGGGGGCCAGCTGCCGACCTTCTCAAGATGGCGGCGCCCTCCCCGTGATGGCGGCTCCTAGGGGCCAGTCACGTGCCACAGGGTGGGTGGGGAATCCCGGCACGTGCTGAGCGCGCTCACGTGACTAGGAGGCAGGGGTCGCTGCGGGGCGAGGCCGCCCCCAGGCTCCGCCCGCGGGCCCCGGCCCCGCCCCCCGGGCCCGGTGCCCCCGGACTGGGGACACCGCCCCGGGCCCAGCGCTTATCGGGCACCGCAGCGGGGCTCGGCTGCATAGCTTTGTGGGGCTTGTTCCTCACAGCGTCGGCTCAGAGCACCAGGTAAGGGAGGGAGCTCACCCTCCGCCTACTCCCGGGGCGGTGCTCCGGTGCCTCCGCCTCTCACCGGCTGCCCAGTCCCGCGGCAGCCGCTCGCACCGAAGCCGCGGCCTGGCCCTGCTCTGCCACGCCCGGTCCCCGCCCCCTGCGCCGGACACCGTGGGGTTCGCGGTTCCGGCTGCCCCGCGATGCCGTCCAACAAATCCGTCTCGGACGCGCCCATCGTCCAGTTTACCAACTGCCGCATTCTGAGGGACCACCAGCTCCAGAGGTGAGGCGGAGGGAAGGGGCGGTACCGGACTGACTGGAAGTACCAGGGCTGCTAGGGGTACCGTGATGTGCGGGGATACCAGGGCTGTCCAGGAGTATCGTGGTGTCCCTGGGTACCAGGGCTGCTGGGGGTGCTGAGGCTGCGGGAGTACCAGGGGTGTGGGGGCTCCCGGACGGGCTGCCGACCTGACCTGGCACCTGCAGTGCCCGAGGGACGGTCGCCAGCTCCCCCTGTGCATCGGCTGTTGGCCCCCCTACCCCCCGCGCTCCCACCACCCCATGTCCCCTCTGCCAGCTTGTGGAGGGAGAGGGGACAGGTGTGGTGCGCCAGGTGTGGTGTACGGTCCCTCTCGTTTTGCCTCTTCTGCCAGTGCCGTGGCCCTTTGGCCATCACCGCGACCCTTGATGGGCAGCCCATGAAAATCCTATTCCCGTGAGTTTTGTAGAGCCAGAGCCAGGCAGAGGGCTGCCTGCTATGTCCCAGCTGGAAGAGCAGCTGTGCCCTGGCACACATTGCAGAGCCTGTGGCAGGAGGTGCCGGTGGGATCCACTCTGCCCTGGATCTGTCACTGGGGCACAGCCACCTGCTCCATATGCTGCAGATGGCACCAGAGCTTGGTGTGTGTGACTGTCCCTTCAGGGAGGACTTGTGGGTGCGAGAGGGGAAGATCCTCAACCCGGAGAAACTCTTCTTTGACGAGAAGGGCTCTTCTGACGTCCAGCTGGACTGCAAGGACAGCATCATCACCCCAGGCTTCATCGATGTCCAGATCAATGGTACAGTGAAACCACGTGCACTCATGGACTGGGGGCATCCTGGGTTTGTCCATCTCTGACCCCCAGCCTCACTGCAGGCATCTTGCCTGCAGCCATGTTTCAGCTACTCAAGGGCGGTGTGAGGCAGCCAACTAATCACAAAGAGCAACTTTGCCTGTAGTTGCTGCTGTCATGTAAGTGATACCCTTTAGCCAGGTGAGGGTTTCCTGTGAACTCATTTTTATCCATATTTTATCCTGCCCCTGCGCTGGCAGGATGCCTGCCCTACCCTTTCCAGAATGTGGGAGGAGAGGGCAAGACTTCTCAAGGGAACAAACATTACCTGCAATAGCTCTTTTCTGAAGGAAAGAGGGGCTTGTTCTATGGTAGCTAACGCTGGATCTCTCTTCAGCTGGCAATCCTCACATTTTGCCCTGCATCAGAATAAAAAAGTTGTGCTTGCAAAACACTGGGCTGCTGTGGGGAAGAGCACTTCAGGGGGGGCAGTGATGGTGAGATTTGTACTTGTGGAACCTTGGAATGTAGGACAGAAGTGCTGGTGGAGCCCTCTGCATCAGCACCCTACAACTGGAACCCCTCCAGTCACACAAAATCTTTCTTTGGTGTTTCTGGGTGGGAAACATCCACTGGGGAAGCTGCAGTTTCGCCTCTGTTTTGTTCATGGTGTAGGAGGCTTCGGGGTGGACTTCTCTCTGGCTACAGATGACTTCAAATCAGGGATTGACCTGGTCAGTCAGAAAATCCTCTCCCATGGAGTGACCTCTTTCTGTCCCACGCTGGTGACTTCTCCTCCATCTGTGTACCACCAGGTAAGGGGCCTTCTCCCCTCTCATCCACAGGATGATCACGGACTGAGGTCGGTATCAGGAGGTGGGTGGGCCAAGACTGGGATAGCTGCCAGGGCAGAAAAGCCATGGGCATGAAGAGCTGGAGTCTACCCTGTGTTTCTTGCCCTCAGTCTTTAGAATTCTGAGATAGCCATGTCTCCCAGGCGAGCGCTGCACAGCAAGCCTTGGAGACGGCTTTTCCTTTGAGGGCTGTGATGGTCCCAAATAGTCCAGCTACAAATTTCCCTGCAGACCTGATGTTTGGGTCTATTTGGCAGACTGGGAGGCTGTGTCTGGTGTGCCACGTCTGACAAACCCCCTTCTCTAGGTTCTCCCTCAGATCAGTGTAAGAAATGGTGGAGCCCATGGAGCAGGTATCCTGGGTAAGTGGATTCATCCCTCTTTGGTGCTACTCTAGGTGGGCAATTATCTCGTTCATGGTTGAGGTGAAAAACGTTACTGAGCACAAATGGGGGCTGGAGCTCTTGGGAGGGATGCACAGGTAGGCACAGACGCACTTTGTCCCTCAGGCTGTGCTTGGCCTTTGCTGTGTTCTCTGTCATTGTGCACACACTGCTCCAGCCCCTTTGAGCCCCCTGGGGCAGCGGCAGTGGGGTGGCATGGCTTGGCTTGGCCCGTGGCCAGCACTGCATCTCTTACTGTGATGAGGTCACAGTTACCTAAGCCATGTGTTTTGCTGCGGAAAAACGGCAAGAGCTTGACTGGAGCGGAGTAGACAGAGCAGGTTTCTTGGTCCTTGGCAGGGGGAGGAAGGGTCATGGCTCTGTTCCTATTTGGACAGGAGCCCATCTGGAAGGGCCATTCATCAGCAAGGAGAAGAAAGGGGCCCACCCAGAGCACTGCCTCCGCACCTTTGAGACAGGTGCCTTCCAGGACCTGCTTGCCACCTACGGCTCCCTGGACTGTGTCCGGATAGTGACCCTGGCCCCTGAGATGAGGAGGAGCAGTGAAGTGATCCAGGAGCTCACCAAGCGGGGCATCTGTGTCTCCCTGGGTAAGGGCTGGGGCACCCAGGGCTTAGGGGGCTCTGGCAGCCCCTCCCTCAGGGCTGTGGCATCTCTAACAGTGTCTCAGTGCAACTGGACAGGGTGGGATTCTCTTTTGCCTGGCCGGTATGGAGGTGACAGATCTGTCACAAATGGGGACCTCGCTTGATGCTGTCAATCTGTCACAGCAAGGGCCAAAGTTTTTATCAACTGAGGAGTCACTGCAGTAAACACAAGGTGCTGTTCTAATTCAGGGAAGAGTAGCAGTCTTCCTTGGAGGTCTGATGATGTGGAAGGGTTCAAACTCTGAAGTTCCACTGCTTTAGGCCTTATTTGACAGGTGAAATCATTTTCCAAAGGTTACTGTTGGTTTGATAACTCTTTTTCAACCGGAAGTGCTGTAGGAACCTCTCCCTCCAACATTTGGCTGGCCTCTGACTTAGAACTGGCTGCATTTTTCTTTTTCTTTGCTTCACAAACTCTTCTTTGTCTCCTATCATCGAAGAAGTTTTTTTGGTTTTTTAAGGGAGGAAGTTATTCAGGGTGAAATTAAACCTCAAGTGAGAAGGGCATTCATACAGCAGAATATCTCTTATCCCATAGCCACACAAAGAACTCCAGAAAGGCAAGGTTAGCCCACAGAGCTGCTGTCCTGCTGGGGAAACAGAATTTTCTTTCTGGTTAGTTTAATTCCCATATTCTTTCCTGGCAAAATCCCCACTGTCTCTACTCCCTTGATACCTCTCTACAAAACCTTTAAGTATCTGAGGCCAGCAGAAAGGTGTGTCATTGGATGTCAAACCCAGCCTGAAGACAACATGCTGTGAGCAAGGCAGCATTTGTGACAGCTGTGATGTGAACACTGAAGGAGTTCAGGTGAAACATCCACCCCCAAAGTCCCCCCAGGCCATGGCCAGACACATCTGTGTTGAGGCTGTACCTCAGACCTCAGGCCAGGGTGGGCATTAGAGCACAGTCTAGTGATGGAGTGTCTTCACTCCTGTAGGGAAGTCAGTGATTTCCTGCCCTACACATCTGTGATGGGCAGAGGAATCAGGCGCTGGTCTCTGTTCCCAGGTCACTCGGTGGCTAATCTATCCCAGGCCGAGGAGGCTGTGCAGCACGGAGCGACCTTCATCACTCACCTCTTCAATGCCATGCTGCCGGTGAGTCCCCAGAGGCACCTGCCCTGCTCCAGGACTGCTGTTGGGATTTCTCTCCTGCTCCCATGGGTCTGTGTTCTCCCCAGCTGGTTTGGTACCACACTTTGCAATGAGGAGTTGGCACTGAACCTCAGGCTTCCTACTGCTGGATCTGAAAGAGAGTCAAGGCTGTAGCAGACTCTCGAAATTCATCACTGAGGAGGACTAGGAAGTGTTGGTGGGTGAGAGCTGGACATGCCCTGGCCGTGTGCACCCAGCCCCCCTCCTGTGTGCGGGCAACAGGGGAGGGAGAGATTCTGCCCCCCTCAGGTGAGACCCCACCTGCAGAGCTTCCTCCAGCCCTGGGATCCAGCATCATCAGAAGGACGTGGAGCTGCTGCACTGAGTCCAGAGGAGGCCACAGAGATGCTCCAAGGGCTGGAGCCCCTCTGCTCTGGAGCCAGGCTGGGAGAGCTGGGAATGCTCACCTGGAGAAGGCTCCAGGGAGACCTTAAAGCCCTTTCCAGTGCCTAAAGGGGATCCAGGAGAGCTTGAGAAGGGCTTTGGACAAGGGCCAGAAGTGGCAGGACAAGGGAAAATGTCTTCCCACTGCCTGAGGACAGGGATAGATGGGATATTGGGAAGGAATTGTTCCCTGTGAGGGTACTGAGACCCTGGCACAGGGTGCCCAGAGAAGCTGTGGCAGTCCCATCCCTGGAAGCATTCAAGGTCAGGTTGGACAGGGCTTGGAGCAGTCTGGGATAGTGGAAGGTGTCCCTGCCCATGGCAGGGGTTGGAACAAAATAAGCTTTATGGTCCCTTCCAACTCAAACCACCCTGTGATTCTGTGATCCAAGGCAATGCCCAGGTTTGCCTGGTAAAGATGCCAGGCACTGTGTGATAGATATGGCAGCCACATCCCCTGAGGGGAAGAGTCTCATCCAGTGTGTCCTGGTGATCCTCCACAGCTTGTTCCCTCTCTTCCCTCGAGCAGTTCCACCACCGTGACCCTGGCATTGTGGGGCTGCTGACAAGTGACAAGATTCCTGCTGGGCGGAGGGTCTTCTATGGCATGATTTCTGACGGCATCCACACCAACCCTGCTGCCCTGCGCATTGCCCACAGAGCCCACCCCAAAGGTGAGCATGGCAGTCTCCCCAGTGTCACAGCCACTTCGAGCATTGCGCCATCTCCCACAAGACATTTGTGCTGCCCTTGCTGTCTGGAAGGTCACAGCCATGTGACCAATCCCTCAATCCTCTTGCTTTGTGGGATGTGGCTAGAGACACGTGGTCCCTCTCTGGGAGGGTCAGCAGGGCACAGTGCTTGGAGCTGCAGCAAAATCAGGTTCAAAGTTGACAGGGCCCCTTTCCTTGTGTACCGCAGGCCTGGTGCTGGTGACAGATGCAATCGCGGGCATGGGGCTGGCACCAGGTCGGCACACACTGGGTCAGCAGGTGGTGGAGATCGATGGTCTGAATACCTACATTGCAGGTAAGTGCCTCTTGCTGAAGAGCTGGGGACAGTGCTGCCACTGGCACCATTCCTGAGGAGCTGAGCGCACCTTGCTGTCCCTGTCGATGTGTGGCAGCATTTGTGCCACCCTCCTGGGTTTTGATGCCTGGTGGATCTGCAGTGACTTGGCCTTAGGGAGAATGAAGTTCCTGGTAAAGAGGAGAAGTGTTCCACCCTCGTGAACGAGTCTGTCCAGATGTAGCTGTCTGCAACACCTTTGAAAGGCTCACTGCCCAGTGTCAAGGGTGCCAGAGGTTCAGGGGGTCAGTAAGGACAAAGAAATCTTAGAGATACTTATTGTCCCTTTTCTTTATTGTAACACTACCACTTCTTGCTAGCTAAATTCCCTAAGTTTCAATTTCCCAAGTAGATGAAGACTGGGAAGGTATTTCAGAGAAGGATCATTCCTTTCTCCATTCCCTTCCGCTGGCAGTAGATGCCTGCACTATGAGCTGGTTTCACCGAGTCCAGCTGGTTTGATGGTGGAGCTGGGGGTAACACCCAGGTACGTCTTCCTGTGCTCCAGCAGGAAGTGGCTGCAGGCCCTTCAGCTTGTTCCTCCTGCCACCCAAGATTTCTGCACTTCTGGTGCCATTATGCTTCCCTAGTATCCTGCTTCTTGCTGTGAGCTGTGAGAGCTGCTCAGTGCCATCCTGTTCCTCTCCCAGGCACAAAGACCCTGAGTGGCAGCGTGGCAACTATGGACACATGTGTGCGACACTTCCAAGAAGCCACAGGTAAGGGAGCCTTGTCCACAACCTGCTGCTCCCTGTGTTGGTACAGAAGGAGGTCTTGCTTTTGCCAGCCATGTCCATTCCACCAGGAACGTTCCCTCTCACATGAGACATTAGAAGGGCTGGGATCAGTGCCCTCAGATGAGCTCCTTTTTGAAGGGAAGTTTAATTTTAACCCACAGAGCTAATAAGAGGTGAACTCTCCTGCTTCTTCCTCACAAAAGTGAATGATTTTTCTTCTCTCCATATCCCAGGTGTTCAGTTTTCCTGTGCCTGCTCTCTCCTGTAGGGATATTTCCCTTCCCAGCTCCAGCTGGCTGTGCTGAGGGTGTTCCGGCTCAGGTCCATGCCTGGTTGACAGTTGCCTTGTCCAGGGGTATTTGGGCTGCTCTGGCAATGGGGCTGCGGTTGCCCTAACTTCTCCCAATTCTCTGTCCAAGGGTGCTCAGTAGAGACCGCGTTGGAGGCGGCGTCTCTGCATCCCGCTCAGCTCCTGGGGATTGAACATAAAAAGGGAACACTGAATTATGACTCCGATGCAGGTATTGCTATGGCCACAGCACGTATTGGTATGGGGAGAGTAGGTACTGGTATGGAGACAATGGTGTCAGTGCTCACGAGTGCTGGAGCAAAGCAGGGGCTGCTGTAAGCACATGCTCATCCCCTGTTTCAGTGGAAGCTGCAGGGAGACTTGCTCCACCTGGGATTTGCTCTGGGCTTTTGCTCCTGTGGTTTTTCCCTTGGACGTTGATGGTATTTGGGAAACCCTTTGGAGTGCCCCCTATATCTCAGCCGAATAGAGAGCAGAGCTGCCATTGCCAGGACTGCACTGCAGCGCCATCCTGGGGTGGGGAGAAACCCTTTCCTACTGTGCTCAGCTCTCCCCTGCCAGCTCCAGCAGGTCCATTCCTCTGACAGTTGCTTCCTTTTTCTCTTGTCCAACACAGATTTCCTAATGCTGAATGACAGCCTATATGTGCAAGCCACGTACATTGCCGGCGAGGAAGTCTGGCAACAGGATGCGTCGGGCATGTGACGCTGGGCTGTCCCAGTGCCCTCCAAAGCTCCCTGGCACTGTGGTTAGCAGCTCTGGCAACCACCCCACTTCTCTCTTTTGCTTTTTTTCCCCCAATTCCTTCCTGCAACTCCCTCAAAGGAGTCTCATACCAAAGAGCTGCATTTTCCAGCTTCCAGTTACAGCCATGCCTGCCACAAATTTGTTGGTGCTTAGTTGGTGGCATGAGGAAAGAAGGCAGCTCTGTGCTGGCAGGGAACGCCAGTCCCGGAGTGACCTATGGGACTGCACAGCTGTCCTGCCCCCAGACAGGTGCTCCTGTCACCTGACAGCAGTGAGGAGCTGTCCCAGCCTTTGCACTGTTTATACAGCACACACTAACCTGCCCTGTGCCTGAGGCAGGCTCAAGCCATTCCCGTTCCTCTGCCTGCTGTTTGCCTTGCTCTTTGGCAGCCATGACTTGTTAGACATCAGCTTCCACCAGCTCAGCTCGCAGCTCTTCCCACAACAAGGTTTCTGTTGTGTCAGCAGAAGCTGAGGATCATGTTTAGATCTCCCGACAGCCCTTCTGTCATGTGTCCTCGGAGCAAGGCTGCCACAGCTCGCTGACTTGGTGCCGTTGTGGGGCTGAATCCTCAGGGCAGAGATCAAATCCAGGAATACCAAGGCATTGCTGGTCCTTTGTGCCTTTTCCCTGCATGGGCACTGAGTCCACAGAGCTGGGGACATGGACAGCATCCTCCCACAGAAAACAATGTTCCTTTCACTCCTTGCTCTCTGTGGATGGGTTCTGCAGGCTCTGTGCCAGCCATACGGAGAAGAGCCTTTGCATCACTTGATGGGTTTGTGCATTCCTCAGGTCACAGATGGGGAACTTTTGCTTTAGGGGATGCCTCCAGACTGGTGGTAACAGGCTCACAAGCCCTCAGTCCAGCTCAGGCACTGTGGGAGAGGAAAACTACTGAGGGATTCTGGCCTTTCAAGACAGATACGATTAGCTCATTAATTTGTGCTCATTATCTTCTCCAATACTTGACTGTCAGCTTTTTTCCTAACATTTGGACACTTGTATGGGAGCACTGAAGCTGATTTTGACCCTACCCTACCACTCAGAATAAGCCTCGAGATAAGTCTCAAGACAACCTTAGATAAGGTTCAAACTAATGAGGTGGGTTTTGTAGTGAGGGGAGGGCTTAGACAACAGCTAAGTCTCAGCAAGGGTAGAGATTGTAAAGCAGACAGAAGTCTGGTTGGGATTGGCAGAAGTGTGCCGATTTTTCCAGTACCATTTTATAATCTTTAGCAGCAACATTTGGAAGTGCTTTCCCAAAACTTTAGAGCCCTTCTGGAATCACTGTCAGCCTGGGAGAATTTCTAACATCAGCTGCCAATGTCAAGAGAAATTATAACCTACATGGTTTGAAGCAGTTGAGAGACACCAAACCCCGTGCTGTGACCTGCTGTGCTGCTGCAGTACTGACCTCATGGGGATCTTGGCCATACGGAGAAGAGCCTTTGCATCACTTGATGGGTTTGTGCATTCCTCAGGTCACAGATGGGGAACTTTGGAAACAATCCAGGGGGAAAAAAATGCCTATGAAACAAGGAATCTAACTTTTTATTTACAAAATTAAATAATCAAAAGGAAATCTAAAATAGAAATGGGATTGGACAGTACCAGTAAGCGTGTATTAATCTTTTTTGCCTGCCCATGGTGGTGCGTGCTGGCATGGCCTGTGTCAAGCTGGCGTGTGAGGGGCCAGGGCTGGTGCGGGCGCTCCTGCGAGATTTGGCCCTGCTGCCCGGCCCGGCCCGGCCCGGCCGTGGACAAGTGTGTCCGACAGGTCTCTGTGGGGCTCAGGGGAGCAGGAGGGAGGCTCGGGTGTCATAAATGCGCTGCCAAGGTGGGCGCTGGCCGGGCCCGGGCTCTCACGGGCGGAACGGGAGCGCGGGGCGCGGCCGCGGCCGGAGCGCTGAGGGTGGTGCACACCGGCTCGGCCCGCCCGTCCTCAGCCCCCGCCAGCGGCGCGGGGGGAGGCCCCACGGAGGCTGCGGGAAGGGTTCGAGGGGACTCCGAGCGGGCTCCGGGGAGGGCCCCGAGCCGGCCCCGTGCTCCAGCTGGCGGTGCTGGCCCGGTCCGGCCCGGGCGGAGCTGCTCCCGGAGCTCACACGTGGCCCGTGACCGGAGGTGGGCGGTGCGGCGGGGCCCCTTCCTCTGGCGGCGGCACGAGGAGCCCATCATGGAGCGGGTAAGGCCTCTGCAGCTTGGCTGCTCCACTCGCGCCGAGCCCCTCTTACCGCACCGGGCCCAGCTCCCCCAGGTTCTCCTTAAAGGCCTTCCCAGCGCTGGTGCCTTTCCCAATCCCTGCTCATCTCCTTATTTTAAACGTTCTTTTCGTTCCCAGTGCCTTAGCGTGCCTTGTCCTCGGACGGGCTGCAAACCTTTACTTCCACCGGCTTAGCAGTAGACAGCTAAGTAGAAGTACAGCACATGGGGTCTCAAGGGCTTGTGTTGAGCCTAAAGATAAATTCTGTGTGTTACCAAGCTGTGCTAAAGGGAAATTTCCTGCTGTGGAGACGTGCCATAGACTAAGCTTCAGGAAAAATGAGAAATTTTCCATTTGGGGCCTTTAAAAAGGGGCAAGTGGAGAAAATAATTACAAAAAAAAAAAAATCGGTGGGAAGTCCTAGTTGGCGGGGAGTGGCAGGGTTTCCTGCTAGTAAGAGCTGTAAATTTTGTAATGCAGAGGGCTCATTTGGTGCTCTCCACATAGGACACGTGTCCCTGTGCTGTGTTGGTTTATGGTAAAAATTAGCTGTTACACAGCACACCTCCAGTATAAAGCCAGGTATGATCTCCTGTGAGAGGGGAGGAGGCATCAGAAAACCCATTTTTGGAATCAGTTTTGGAGGTGAGATATTTGTGCTTCTAAACATTCTGCCTTCCCCACGTAATGTCCAAGACTTCCCAAGGTGTGTTCCAGGAGGAGCTGGAGTGTTGCGTTTTGCAGTTGCAGGCAGATCTCCACCTCACTTCACACCCCAAACTAGGTACGTTCCTCTTTCCCAGCCAACACCCCCCATATTCTGGCCTTGGGTATGATTTAGCAGGTCTGGATGTTACTCGGTTTCTTCTCTCCTTTATGTTCCATGTTCATGTGTTATTTGGGATTTGTTCTAAGCACAAAACAACATAAAGCATTGGGCTTTAAGGACTGTGCTCATGGAAGCAGCTTTATTTTTCATTCCTTTAGTGTTTTTTCTCCCTGTTTTCTATATTCTTTGTCATGTTCTCATTTTCCTATATAATGGCTTGTTTGGTTCTGCTACAGCTCTGCTTTTGTTTTCCATCTTAAGGAAATACTGTGCCTGTGTGTCGGGGGTGTTGTGAAGCTTGTTCCAGGGAAAAATTACATGGAAGATAAAATGCTGTAAGGTCATAGTTTGATCTTGTCAGTACAATTTGTAAAGAGCTGCAGAGACATGTCCTGCTCCTGGCCAGTACTTAACCTTAGGAGAGGGCTGTGGACCCTGTGTAAAGTGCCCAGATGAGTGTTTGCTGATGCACCTGAGGATGGAGCGGTGACTGATAGGTGCCCACACCCTGTACTTGAGTATCAGGCTCCAAGAAGAATTAAGGCTGAGAGGGTTGGGATTGTTCAGCCTGGAGAAGAGAAGGCTCTGGGGAGACCTTAGAGCCCCTTCCAGTGCCTAAAGGGGCTCCAGGAGAGCTGGAGAGGGACTGGGGACAAGGGATGGAGTTGCAGGACAAGGGGGAATGGCTTTCCACTGACAGAGATTATGCTTAGGTCAGATATTAGGAAGGAATTCCTGACTGTGAGGGTGGTGAGGCCTTGGCACAGGTTGCCAGGGAGAAGCTGTGGCTGCCCCATCCCTGGAAGTGTCCAAGACCAAGCGGGACAGGGCTTGGAGCAACCTGGGATAGTGGAAGGCGTCCCTGTCCATGGCAGGGGTGGATGAGCTTCAAAGTTCCTAGCCATACTATTCTGTGATCAGACCATTTTGGTACACCTGTGTCCTGTGTCGGTCCCCTGTGCCCAGCAGCAGGGAAGGCAGCTCCTGGAGAGGAGGCAGGAGCTGAGCACAGGGACGAGGCAACAGAAGCAGTGGCCTGGCCAGAAAAGGCCCCTTTGCACAGTACATGAGCCAGGAGAGCTTAGTGCTCTGGTGATCCTGCCAAGGCTCTGCCTGGAGTCCCAGTTGCTGGAGAAGTCTGGTGAGGAGGCAGATCCAAGCTCTAGCCAGGAATTCAGGGTCTGGATCAATTAATTATTTGGCTGTAGCACTGTATGCATGAGATCCTCATTCAGAATAACTCCCAGGTGAGGGAGGGGAGCAGCTCCCTGGAGCTTTTGTCTAACTCTTGCTGTGTGACAAGACTGGATTGCAGCTAGTAAAACCCCTTGAAATAAGGGTACATGTGGTCAGGACCCTGACACCCAGATGCTGTGAAGACATGTCCCACTTCTGTCCCACCACGGTCTGGGGTGTATCGGGCTCAGCATCACTGGCTGGGACAGGGAGGGGATTGTCCTGCTCTGTTCTGCACTGGGGTGGCTTCACCTTGAGTGCTGGGGGCAGTTTGGGGCACCACAATATTAGAAGGATCTAAAACTGTTAAGAGAGTGTCCAAGGAAGGGACATGAGGATAGGGAAGGGTCTCGAGTGGAAGCCATAGGTGAAGCAGCTGAGGGCACTTAGTTTGTTCAGCTGGAGGAGATGGAGCACAGAGCTCACCGTGTCTGCAGCTCCTCCCAGGGGGCAGTGATGGGGCAGCTCTCATCTCTGCTCTCTGTGACCAGGGGCAGGACCTGAGGGAACAGCTGGGGCTGTGTTCAGGGGTGATTATTAGGCTGGATGGTAGGGAAAAGCCTAGAGAGTCGGGGTCTGCAGCTGGGAGAGGTGGGACATGCTCATTCCAGAGTACTACTGTCAAGTTGTTCTGTGGCTTAAAATGAGTGAGACAAACACTACAAGACTATTTAGGGTTCCCAAATGAAGGTCTTGGGGACCACTGTCACAGAACAGCTCCGCTTTTTAAAGAATTTGTTCTGACACTAAAACTTTGGATTCCTGTTGTGATCAGGCTGGTTTGTAATGGAGTCAAGCAAGAGTCTTGCTTTTCAGGGTATGCTCTCTGCTCAGACTTTTTCCAGTTTTCCAGAGAAGAGACACGGAGCTATGTTCTGGGATTTGTCTTTTCCTTGAGGGAAAGATTTCTAAGCCTTCTGTAGCTTCTGTGCCTTTAGCAGTGCATTTACTGCAGTGTAAGAGTCTGACTGCATGCAATAAGCAGTTAAGATTTTTTTTCCTCTCTCTAGGAGCATCTCACAGTATTTGAGCTTCTAGAAGCATTTGGAGTTCCCTTTCAGTTGAATGCTAGTTATGGAGTAGTCAGAGGTGATATGAATACAGAGTGCATTCAGAGAAGACTCAGTCATCAGCCATCATAGTGTGGATTTCAAGGCCCACCATAACCTGTTTCTTATCTCTCTTGGTGTTTTCTGAGTGCAGCCCAGGATACCCAACACATTTTCAAAGCCCTGCACTCCCCTGAGACTCCTCTTGCAGAGAAGCAACAAGTGACGAGCAATGTGTTTGGGGATTGTCGTCTCAAGATGGTTGAGGGTCAGAAGAGCATGGAGAAAGGTGAGCTTGAGCTGTCCCTCAGGGGATGGTGAGATTTGGTTCTTTTCTGTAGATTTCTTAGGTTGCAGCATTAGATTGAGTCACCTCTCTGGGCAGTGCCTTACAGTGGGAGCTGCAGTGGCACCCCCATGGTAGGTAACTGGTGTATTGATAACATCAGTATTGAAACAATATTCTTTGTCTTTTCTAGGCGTGAAACCTGACGTTGTGGAAGTACAGCCAAGCAATGGGCAGGCTGCAGATGCTGTGAAACAGGTTCACCCAACCCCTGAGGCAAAGCCAGAGTTGTTCACATCATCTGTCAGCAGCTTTCGATTTGATTTTACACTTTCCGAGACCGACCCAGAAGCTGACCCTGGTGACAGGGGTGCTGAGCAGGTACAAAGCAATGTCAGAGCCACCAAGCAGGAGCACTTTAATGAAGCCTTGAGGTTTGCTGCCTCTGGACAAGAACCCAAGTTTGCTTTCAACTTTGCCATCCCAGATGAAGACTGCCCTCAGCTTCAGTTACTTCCAGCAAGCCAACATACAGAGCACACAGCAGATCCTTCACTGCCGGCTGAATCAGCAGCTCTGCCATGGGCTACAGCCTTACAGAAACTTGAGGTGACTCAAGTGACAGGGAATGCACCCAAAGAGGATAGAAGCCGTGTCACATCAAAGATCCCCCAAACAGAGACAGCCCCTGCAGATGAGGCAGTGATAGAGAAATCAACAGGAGGTGGAGCTGCCCAGAAGAAGAAAAAGAAGAAACAAAAATCACCTGTCAGTAAAAAGAAAACAGAAGAAACTGAGACCAGCAGGAAGGCAAATGCAGAAGCTAACAGCTATCAGAATACAGATACTTCCCATCAGGATGAGAAGACCTCTCAGGTAGTTAAATATTGATGGGATCCCATAATTTATAAACCCTTGAGCTAAAGAAACCCTTTATCTCTTTGCACAGATGAACAATTAGCATACTGCCTTGAGATGGAAGCTGAAAGACCACTGTTGCTCCTTACATCTTCCAGCAGTTGTTTGCTTTCTCTGCTGCACAGCTGAGGAACCTGACCAATGTGAAGGAAGTTAATGGTCCTTCAGATTTGGGTTGGAACATTTCATGTTTAGGCTTGTGACAGCTAATCCTGGGGAGCTTGATGCCGTGTTTTCTTAAGAAAACAAAAGTAGGAAATGGAGGTAACTGTCTTCAGTTGGTGCGAAGCTGGTGCCTGTGTGTGCTGAGCCAGGCCCTGTAGCTCTGACATGCACATTGCAGGATGAATTGCTTTCATAGTGCAAGGAACAAAGCCAAGGCACAGAGCTGCTGCCTCGTGTAGCCAAGAGCCTGTGGTTAAGCTCAAGGGTGCTTCTGAGAAGGTTCTTCTGTAGGGCATGGCCCAGAAATCAACTGAAGTTGCAAGTTATATGTAAACACACCATTAAGGCACACCCTGAGGTTTTCTGTTCTGCTAAGGTCCAGGTCTTCATTTTATTTTACTTTCCAGAACTGGTGTAGATATTATTAAAAACAGTGCTAGCTGATCAATACAGTAATACAAGATTGCACAAAACCTTCCTTTTGTTAATATTCTACAAGGAAATTGCACTGAGTGTTCAGCTGCTTCTGGAACATTCCATCCGAAGGGCTGCTTCACCTCCAGTCCTACCAATACACGCTGCTGAGCAGCAGAGACATAGGAAGAGTTGAAGGTGAGGTAAAGCCCTTGCAGGTCTTTGGAAGGCCACTGTTGTAGGTGAAAGGAGACCGAGTGAGGGCATTTGTGTTTACGTGTACATAACAGTTAAGAATTGCTTCAGTGCCAGGGTGCAGCCCTTTTGTCCCTCTCCCACTGCTGAGTTAGCATGCTGGCTTTGCTCTGTGGGACTTGGCTTCCTCCATCTCCATGGGCTTCAGCTTCCTTCTTCTCATGCATTTCTGGTTGAGCAAGCACAGCGGAGCTGAGAAAAAAGACTCAACTTCTGATTTCATCCATTGCTTGCTTTTTTTGATTTTGTGCAGGTTTGGGGATAGGATTTTTTTGTTGTTAATGTTTATTTCTCCCATCTGTAAGTGTATTTGAAAGCTGAACAGCTTTCCAGAAAACACACTCTCTGAATGGCAGCCACATATTAAATCTATATTTAATTACTAATTAATTAACTCAATAATTAAAAAGAGACAGTGAGTTGCAACTAAACATTTGCACAGTGCTGTTAGTTCATCTGATGAAAAACAGTACAGACATCATGAAGTCTATAAAGTGATTACCAGAACATGATATTTGGAATAGTCCTGACTTAATGGAGTTCCCTTTCATCCTGTGTAGCAATTGCTGCTGTAATTTTTGGATGACTTATTTCCTCTTGCTCACTGTGCCTCGTGTTGATAGCAGTCAGATGAACAGCTGCGGAAAGAGGTGGACTGGTGTGTAAACCAACTGGAACTCGGCTTGAAGACACAGAAATCCACTCCAAAGCAGGGTAAGCATTGAAGTAAAGCAGAGCTCTCTCATGGGGGAAGCAGGGGCGGAGCCTGCAGGGAGCCTTTACCTGTGTGTTGCTTCTCCTTTGCTGCAGCTGAGGAGGCTCTCAGGGCAATCAGGACACTGCGTAGTGACAAGGCTCCCCTGGTGAAGAAGCGTCAGCTCATGAGAGCCATGTTTGGAGACTACAGGAAGAAGATGCAGGAGGAGATGTGCAGGGAGCTGAAGCTTATGGAAACAGGTAGGAGAACTTTGCGTGGTGAGGAGGAGAAGAAAAGCATTCAATCCTATGCTTTGTAGACTGGGGCCTCACTATATGAGATGACTGAACGTCTCTCACAGCTTTTTTCTCCCCTCTTCAAGCTGCAAAATCTGCCAGGATCGTGGAGGTGAAGGGAAGCGTCCGCAAGAAGAATGGCCAGTTCATCCAGAAGTGCTTGAGAGCTTGCAGGAAAAGCCAAGGTTCAGCAGAATCCCCTTCAGAGTCACACAGGACACCTAACACAGGCTTTCTTAATTTCACAACTCCCCAAGAAGAATTTCGCTTCAATTTCTTCTAGAAAAGTCACTTAGACAAAAACTGTGCCAGATCTCCTGTAAACTGAAGAACGGTGGAAAGCTCCTGTGCAGTAGGAAATGTCATGCAGGAATCTCTGGATCTTCTTCCAGGGTGCCTTATCTAGAAGTTTAAATCAGATCTGCCTATTATGCATATGACCTCAAAACTCAGCCTACCTCTGTGCTCACACCGGAGAGAGGCACCTTTGAAAGGGTCACCAGTGTGGAAGGATCTGCTTTCCTTCCTGTAGAATTGACATTAACTGTAGGATCTGTCTTTTATACTGTAAGATTTTCCCATTCTCCTGTTGCTTTTAAATAGAGCAGAGCTTTTCTAGCAGTGCATACAGCAGGGAATGGTTGGGAATCAAGATCCAGCAGTGAATAGTTGGATGCTTCCCCTCCATGAGTCTGTGTGAATGCAGCTTCTGGCATCCAGCAGACACCAGCAGTGTGTCATCCGTTACATGGCGGAGCACGAGCTCAGGGTCTTGGGGGAAAGTGAGCGAGAACCATTTTTGCTCATTCATCTCTTTCACTGGCAGGTACAGGCCTAGAATAAAACTGCACATCCTGATTTAATTCAGCCTAGGGATGTAAGGACAGTTGTTTCCAGGAAAACAGGGAAGATTTTTGTTGCTGAAGCCAGGATCTGGCCAGCTAGGAAGGATGTAGAATCGGCTCTTAAAGTTTTCTTTATAAGTAGCCCACTTACAACCACCAGTGCCTCAAAGGGAAAATTAGCTGCATGCCAGCCTTGGGTGGTGGTAAAATCAACTGTCACAACCCAAAGACTCTCTTCCATTAGATTTGAATTAAATTTTGGCTTTTTGAATGAGTGTCTCTAGTCACCACTGCTTGAGTCACTGAATCCATCTCCTAAGTTCATGCAGAAAATCTTCCCCCCAAGCTTAAAAAATGCTGAAGGAAGAGAAGTGCTGTGAAAGGCTACATGGTATCAGGTGTCCCTAGGGAGCAGCATTTTTCCTCCCTTTTGTAGTCCAGTCAGCCTGTGTGAACAGTGAGAAATGGGAGCGTAGGCTGATTTCAGGGAGTGCTGAGAGCAGTTTAGAGATGATGAAAATCATTGTCTATGAAAGACTAAAAACCTGATCTTGGCTCTGAAAAGTTAATTACTAAGCTCTGATGCAAGCAGTTGCATCTGTGAGACTTTTTTTTTTTTTTTTTAATATTTTAAAAGAATGTTTTAAAGAATTCCTGTGGGCATGAGGAGAAACTGAACCTGGGTAACGTATATGATGAGGAGAAACATGGAGAAGTGACTTTGTCTTTTGGAAGTCAGTAGGTGAAAACTGGGAATCAAGGTCAGCACATTTTAATTTATTTGCTAAGGAGCACAGCTGTTACTTTGACTGTATGGAACAACCTTAGACAGTATTTTTTTTATTTCCAGGATTTTACATTGAACATACAAAAAACTTTTCATGTCTTCATGCTGTTTACTGAAGTTCAAGAGCATCTTCTACATGACCTTGTAGCTACATCTGTTTGCTCTTCCAGCTGATTATGCAGGAGATGTCTGGGAAATAGTTATTTTTTTTCCTTGTCTTGTCTCAGGTGAAGCTAGAGCTGCTAAAATACTACAAAATCCTTGCTGTGGAAGGCTGCAGAAGTATTCTGGGAGCATTCTTACATAATTGCCTCATGTTTATGCTGTTCATTGGGCATTTACGATTACAGTAAAGGTACCAGTGAGGTGGACGTTTGGTGTAACCTGATCCAGCAGTTATCTTCAAAGGGGTCAGAAAAAAAATCTATTCTAATATGAGAACAACTCCAGTGGTTTTCCAGAGGTCTGAATAATGCTGAGCTGCAAAGCCAGTTCTTTTTGCTGTACTTCATTATTGGAGGACTTACCTATGTGTGTATGGGAAGGCAGATGTTCATCAGTGAGATACCTCATGTCCCTGAGTGTCATGTCTGGTAGGTTCCACGAGTCAACCATGGGATCTTGGACAAAGCTTTTTGCCTTTGTCTACTCCCTGTTTTTATAGTCAAGGTGATGCCTCCTGAGTTTTTGACAGATGTGCCCAAGTTATTTCATTAGAGATTGTGTCTTGAAGAGGCATCTGAAACTACAGCAGTCTGTACTTCACTTTTCAACTTTGCTGTATTATATTTGTTTGACAGGAAACAAGCAATGGTATTGGAAGTTAGGAAATGCCATGGCTGCTCCATCCATCCATTCCCCTTTAGAGGGGCCACAGTGCAGTCTTAATGATGTTTTTTTAAAAGTCATGTTTTCCCCTTTTAGCATTTCTTTCTTTTGGATTTCAGTGTGGTTTAGGGTTTCAGTGATGTCTCTTATTACAGCAATGTCAGATTTGGATCAGGGTTTTGCTCTAGTGACTGTAATACCTGTAGCTGAAGGTTTGGTCCATGCCCCAAGGCATTAATGATGTACAGCAGTGAGGGAGAAGGGAGATATTCTCATCTGCCTGTACATCTCTGTTCCATTGTCCTTGCTTTAAGGAAATGTAGCTCAGTTTTTGTGAGAAACAAGTTAGTGGGAATTGGCTTTCGCAAAAGTATTACATGAGTTGATATTAAATATTATAATGTTGGTTTCAAAAAATATCAGAGTACCTGTTATAAAGTGATTAATGTTGTTGCAGTAGTCTAGATATGAGATTGGTTTTCATCAAAATATTATGGTTTGTGTGTTGTACTACGGATTTATGAGTTTGCATTGGATGAACTATTGCTGACCAAACTGTCAAGACATGACCGTAAAAGGAGTAGAACTTCATCCAGTGAGGATCTCGATGACCACACTGGTGCTGGCCAAGGGTATAAAAAGCAGAACCACTGTCTTGTGTATGCACCTTTAGCATTTTGCTACTCACCCAGCACTGTCCCTTTTGCTTTACTAATTTTTTGCTTCTCAGTAAAACTTCTGTAACTCATTCCTACTTGGGGTCTGGGTCGTTTATAACAGTTTTGATTAAAAATTGAGCTCAATTCTGACCTGCCTGTTTCTGCATCCTCTCCTCAGCTTTGTGCCTGGCATTTGAGTTCAGTGCCACCAGGGTGACTGGTTTGGGGGTACTTTATCTCTTCTCTGACTGCTCACCTAAATGTAGGGCAGCAGTGCTAGGCCCAGGCATGTAGGCAGCAAACTGCTTGCAGGAGCATCCAGAACAGCTGTGACTTCAGGAATGAGTTAAAGACAAGGCAGAAGGGAATGGGAAGTACCAGAGTTCCTCTAGAGCAAAACTTGCTTCATAGCATCCTTGGAAACCTAAAAGTTGAGGATCAGCTTCTAAAGAGAGTAAGGGAGTACAGGAACACTGTAACTTGTCTCAGACCTTTCACTGTAGCAAAGCAGGGGAAAGGTCTCAGTTTTGGGAACAAAGTAAAGAATTTTAGGGTTATATCTGGGGCAGGGTGAGGCCAAGAATGTTTGCACACAGACGCAGCAGAAATCTGGGTGTGATCTCTGCTCCTTTTAGTCTTGGCACCCTCCTCTGTCAACAGATCCCCCAAGTGAAGGTTAGGAAATGCAATCCCATTCCAGACAGAGCCTGCCTCCAGATGGAGAGAGCAGGAGCTGGCCCTGCCCTGGTGGCTGCTCATCCCTACTGGCATTTTGGCTGTTACCCTGGACGCTGGGCACTAATCAGATGTTTATCCAACCCCTTCTCCTGAGCTTGGTCAGTGAAAATGCATTTATTGGTCCTTGGGCTGCCCATCTCTGAGTAATCGGGGCAGAATCACCAAGAATCAGCCCATAAAAAGGATCTCCAAGGGATCCCTACAGAGTTCAGCTGGAATTACTTCCAGAATAACAGCAACCACTTCTAGGAGGACTCCCTCTCCCAAGACCAGCAAAGACAGAAAGAAGCAAACAAATTGATCCTACTGATCCTGTATTTCAGGTGACTGGTACTACTTCATCTCACTTCAGTTTTTTAGATGCTGAGACTGTGGACTTAGCATCTAATCACTCCTAAAGGATAACGCATTGTCTTCATTTGGGGAGGGGAATCCTAACTTATATTTTCTTTGAATTAGAAAGAAGAGCTTACCACTTCAGGAAAGACATCAACTTCAGGAAACACATTCTAAGAGAAGGAAGGTTAAAGAGTAAGAATAATTTAACCTGCAGCTCCATAACAAAAAAAGAGGGGAGATACTGCTATTTTAAGATCATACAGAGCTGTGACAGATGATCTTGTATCTTTCAGCTGCATGGAATTTTTTTGTTGCTCACTGTTTCTGCTGCTTTCGTCTTTAGAACTGTGGAAGGTTTGTAAGACGCTACTTTAGAAAATCGAGCTGTGACAAAGCCTACCACAGTGGTTTGATTCCTGGCACCAGTCTTCCCATGCGTGCTGGCATGCTTGTGGAGTGCTGACCGCTGGTGACATTTGGTCTATTTGGCTTCTTCCCTGTGAGTACATCAACAGGCACAACCACGTCCTGATATCTCACCTCCAAGAGAGAAGTAGTCTGGGTTTTGTATCTCTGCCTGATCGTGATTATCATCATGCTTATTCTAAAGAAACAAAACCCACATGTGGAAGAGGCAAGGAAGGAGAGGGAAAGCAAACTCTCCTTCGTCTGAGAATTTGGTTTCTCTTTCAGAGTAATGTGGGTTGTTGGGACAGGCCAAGTTAGGCACTCTGGAAGGGGAAATCATCATGTAGCAGAGGCAGGATGGGTTGCAGCAAAAGCCAGTCTTCTCAACCAGCCACGCCAGGATCTTTGCTTCCTGTTCCTGACCAGTTCTGCAGCAGCCTGCAGCTCTGCTGGCACTGCTTTGCAGGAAGGAGCAATGCAAAACCTGTGGTGGGTAGAGAAAGAAAACACCACCATGCTGGAGCAGGGGCATTTGGGAGCAATACCTGTGGAAATGCAGAGTACTGTAACTAGTATTGTCAAGAGGCAGTACTAGTTGCAGATTTCTCAGGGACATTGGACTTACTCAGTGGACTTTGGCCACAGTTGATCAGCTATCAATTTAGATACCTTCAATTTTCCCATTTTCCACTGGCAGAAGCTGTTCAGTCTTGAAAACAGGTTTAGAATGAGCTAGGGATTTTTTTGTCATTCATTGCACTCTTCTAAGCTTTTGCCTAGTAGGATAGAATCCATATTTTCTTAAGAATTCCTATTTGTTGCTATACCTTGTGATCTAAAAGTCCTTCCTATATTTCCCCCCATTTCCCACTTACTTCCTGTTCTCATGGAAACTGGGCAGTCCACTCATGAGAGCCAAAACAGGAGCAAATGAATGGATTCAGAAGTACAGAAAGAATAAGATGGGTGTCTGTCACACGCAGCAGGTGTGAGAGAGCAGTAAGAAGATTATTTGGGGAAAAAATGTACTCAGAGGGTTTCCTGCTTCATTAAATTTAATCAGGGTTACTTTTTAGGCTGCTTCAGAAGCAACAAGAAATGAATGATGGCAGAGAGGCGTGGGCCTCCCACATGCTGGAAAAAGAGATTGCCAGCCAGTCTGCAGGACAGGCTATGGGTGGCAGAGCACATAAGCCCCTTGGCCCAAGGTGGAAGCCCTTAACGTAACCATGGATATAGAAAACCCACAGTGCCAGCTTTGAGCCACACAGGAGCACGAGGTCTGTGCAATGCACCAGCTGAGGGGAGTCAGGAGTCATTTCCAAAGGGTCCATGTCCCATCACTGCAAGGATTGGAGTTCAGAAGAGCCTGTCTGGGGTGTCTGTCATCAGAGGCTGTGAGATAGCAACTGGGTAAATTGATTGCCCAACTCTAATGGGCCTGTAATTGTGTATGCAGAGTTTGACAGCATCTGCTGGAAGTGCTTCATAGTCAGCAGTCTCCAGTGCTGTCCTTAACACAAATACAGAATCACAGAATCACAGAACAGTTTGGATTGAAAGGGACCTTAAAGCCCATCTTGTTCTAAACCCCTGCCATGGGCAGGGACATGCTCCACTAGACCAGGTTGCTCTCAGCCCCATCCAACTTGGCCTTGAACACTTCCAGGCATGGGGCAGCCAGAGTTTCTTTGAGTCATACCCATGGAAATCCTCATGGTGATGTCAGTTCCAGCATAGATTCATGTGAACGCAGCAGAATGGACAGAGCTGTGAGGAAACAAAGAATTCACCTGCACAAGGTTGACTTCTGTTGTGTACTACTGGGCCTTCTCGCTTCTCCAGGTCTGACAAGAGTAGCAAACCTTCTGCAGTCCATTCCTGGTGGATTTTGTGTGGTTTTCTTTATGATGCAAGAGCCTCCACACCTTCAGTCCATCACCTGATTCAATCTGCTACTTCAGCCTATCATAGTTCCTGAAAACTCCATGGATGACTAAGACAGTCATATGATTAAATCTCTGTGGATCTCATGCTGCAGTGATAGACACCTTAAATGACATTGCCTGAGGTAATACTATTAGGATGTTTCTGTAATCCTCTCAAGCCCTGCCTGCTCTAGGAGGTCTGTGTTGTGTTGCAAGCAGAGAGGTTTGTAGAGAGAGGATCTCTGTCATTACACCTTTGCAGCTTCTCTGCCTGAAAGGTATCATTTTCTCTCAGGAAAGATCATCTGTCTGCCACATCAGTGTTTCAGGGTGCCTCTGATCTATGTACAGAACAGAATATCCCGAGTTGCAAGGGAACCACAGGGATCATAGAGTCCAGCTCCTGGCCCTGCACAGACACCCCAACAATCCCACCCTGGGCATCCCTGGCAGCGCTGTCCAAACACTCCTGGAGCTCTGGCAGCCTCGGGGCTGTGCCCATTCCCTGGGGAGCCTGGGCAGTGCCTGATGACTCTCTAGGGGAAGAACCTTTTCCTGATATCCAACCTAACCCTCCCCTGACACAGCTTCATGCCATGTAGTCTCTTGTAAAACCAGAGGGGAATGAGGTGGGAAGGATGAGATCAGCTAGCCCAGCCCCCCTGCTCAGTGCACAGTCTGCTAAAGCATTTTTGCCCAGGGCTATGTCCATCTCCATCTGGATACTGCATGTCCTCTAAGTTATGAAAATTTGAGCATTTGTGCAGGAAAAATCAAAGAGTTTCTTTTAAAATCTCTGCTTCTCTTCAGGTCCTCCATCTCTGTATTGCATTTAGATGTTTCCCACTCTCTTAACTCTCTAGCACACACTGATCTCAGAGAAGTAATTTAGGCAGATAACAGGATATGTATCTGAAAAATGAAGTTTCATGTTTGTGCCTCAGCCCTGACTTTTAATCAGATATCTTCCAAGCAGGATGAACTTCTAATTGTCTCTTTTAACATGAGGAGACATTTCTGCCCTCTTTTTCTTGCTGATGAGAAGGCCTGATAAGGCCTTCCAGCAAGATGATTAGAAGCTCAATAGGTTTGGAGCCCATCATCAGTAGCAAGCATTTGTTTACAGGTACAGAATTTCCTTCTCATTAAATCTCTTTCCTACCTCAGCAGCTGGTGACAGTTAAGTAACAGCTATATTTGTAGTCTAGAAGATTAGGATTTCTTTTACTTGTAAGATATAGCTTCCAGTTGGCTGAGCGTTAATTGTGTCACAGTCTTCATGTGATCCAGGAGCTCTGTAAGGACCCAGCTTGTCTCAGCAGTCTGTAATGTGAGCCAGCACTCAGTGGTGTGTGTGTGGATCCACCCCATGCATTCAGAGAACGGGACTGATACACACTGGAGAGCAGCAAGAGAAGAGCATGCACTTGATCATTCGTGCTTTGTTAGACAGCATGTGGGAGGTTTTTGTGGACTTGCTTTCAGGAGATGATAAAAGAATATTCAGAGAATAAGTGAGTCAATATTGTAATCCTATACACATTTCCATTTTTAGTCTTGAATTGATTTCTCATTTCAGAGTGGATGTAATTCAGCTTTAGGGAGGTAAAAGGAAGGCTGTAAAGTCACAAATTAATAGAAACATTAAAATGGCAAAGGATGGATATTTATAGCCCTCTGTGGAACTTTGCTCTTCCCTCTGCACCCAGACAGGCTGGGCACTGGATCCCTCGCAGCAGGAACAGCACAGTGGCTCCTGGATGCTGCAGGGAGCAGGCCCATGGGAAAGCTCTGCCACTGTCACCAGGGCAGGCTGGACACAGCCTCTTGGCACCACTGTGCAGCCTTCCAGCTCCTGGCTCTGAGGCTGGTGCAAGGGCAGACACAATGTCTTCCAGGAAGCTGTGCTAGTTCTGGCTGGGGAGTGCAGTGGGGTGAGGGAATGGATATGAAACCAGTGAACATCCCTTTGTCCATCCGTCCATAAAATCACAGAATCAAAGGATAGTGTGGGTTTGAAGGGATCTTAAAGACCATCTTGTTCCAAAAGCCTGCCATAGGCAGGGACACCTTCCACTAGCCCAGGTTGCTCCAAGCCCTGTCCAGCCTGGCCTTGGGCACTTGCAGGGATCCAGGGGCAGCCACAGCTTCTCTGGGCACCCTGTGCCAGGGACCTCGGCACCCTCACAGGGAAGAATTTCTTCCTAATACCCAATCTGAATCTCACCTTTTTCAGTTTAAAGCCATTCCCCCTTGTCCTGTCCCTCCATCCCTTGTCCCAAGTCCCTCTCCAGCTCGCTTGGAGCCCCTTTAGGCACTGGCAGGGGCTCTGAGGTATCCCTGAAGCCTTCTCCAGGTGAACACCCCCAGCTCTCCCAGTCTGGCTCCAGAGCAGAGGAGCTCCAGACCTCGGAGCATTTCCGTGGCCTCCTCTGGACTCGCTCCAGCAGCTCCACATCCTTCTGATGTTGGGACTCCAGAGCTGGAGGCAGCTCTGTAGCTGGGAATTCACCCGTGTAGAGCAGTCCCTCTTGCCCTGCTGCCCACACAGCCGGGGACGCAGCCGGGATGCAGTTGGCTCTCTGGGAGCGCATCCGTTCGTCCGTCCATTCATCCACCCCACCTCGGGAAAAGAGCTGGGAAAAGCCAGAGCGGGATCTCCTGGGACACGTGGACGAACTCATTTTGGGAATGGATTCCGCGAACAGCTCCTCACTCACCGCCTCCTCCTCCCCTTCCTCTCCCCCCGCTCCGCCCTCCCCGGACCGGCCCCATCGGCGGCAGTGAGCGGCGGTGAGTGCGCGGGTGGCGGGAGCGAGCGACCCCGGGAGCTTGTGTCGTCCCATCCCTGTCCCCCTTCCTTCTCATCCCCTTCTGCTGCTGACCCCTCCCCTCGAGGGTCCCGGCCCTGCCCTTCCAGCCTGGCCAGCTGTGGGGGATTTGTGTATTTTTTATCCTGCTGTTTCTCCCATTCCTGGTGGGGTTTCTTCCGTCCCACGCCCGCCTCTGGCCAGGAGCTCAGCCTGTGTGTTCCTTCTCTTTTCCTCCTGCCTTTAACTGAAATAGGGAGAGGTGGTGGAAATGTGGCACCTTGTGGGTGTGGGTTTGGGGAGAGAATCTGGTCCAGTTCCTTTTCCTTTGAAGACTGGACAGCAGCAAGAGCCTGCCAGAGGGGGATGTTGACAGTGATTTGGGGCATGAACTGCACCCCGGAAGGGAGAACAACGCGGGGCTGGGTCCGTACGGGGAGGCAGAATCGGGGAGGAGGGAGGGCTTCCCCGCTCTGTGGCCCGAGAGCAGCCTCGAGAAGGGCTATTGGGCAGAGCATTCCAAGGCACGGTGGTCCAGGGGCACCTCTCCATCAGGGCCTGCTCTTCTGTGGAATTGCTGTCAGTTTCATTCTCTGGAGTTACTGCTGATTCCTCATGTTGGCCAGGAGACACCAGCCCTGGCATCAGCTCAGGTGGCCATGACCATGGAGCCACAGGCTCACTCAGCAGCCTCAGCTTTTGCAGCCATAGCTGAGGGATGTGATGCTGTGTTCCACTGCAACTGGCACTCACCTAGAAAAGATCACGTGTTTGTGATCTCTTGGGGCTGCTGTGGTCAGCAGCCCTGATTTTAAGCAGCTGGAGGGTTGGGTGCATTCTTGATCTGCCCCACTCACATGGATGTGGGTCCGCAGCACAGGAAGGCAGCAAGTCCTTACTGTGCTGATTCCATTGCATGGGCTGGAACCCTTCCCAGGTCTGATCTCACCTGGCCAAGGGCTGCAGGGACATCACTAAAACTCAGCAGGTGATGATACAGATGTTTGGCGGAAAAGCTCTGGAAATGGGAAAACAAATCTCACTATTTTTCCAAACATCTTAAACTGCTGGTTCATCCCCACTGCATATTCTGCAGCCTCTGCATCTGCAGGAGCTGCAGCTGGGTTCGTTGGTGTGGGGGTCAGTGGACCTGCTCTGCCATGTGTGTGACAGGAATCCACCTGTCCCCTCCTTCCCCATCTTCACCTTGAAGAAGATGGTTACTATCAGCTTCGTGCCATTTCGTGTTCATTTCCATGGAATAAATTGGACTCAGGGAAATAACTTTTAAAACTGACACCCACAATTTCCATGGTCTACCTAAGTCTCAGGGTGTCGAACACTGCAGACTTTTGGGTTTGCCCCATTGCATCTTGATAAACGTCTGAAGAAACATGGAGGGGAAATCATGGGGCTTTAAGGCTGGTTAATGTCACTGGTGTGTTTCTATATTTCCTAACACAATTCTTCTTTCTTCCCATCCCCTCCCCCTAACTTCTAAAGGACCTGAGCTGGGAATCTCTTGTTCAAGCCATACCCTTCAGGTTTGTCTGGGACTGGTGTTTGGCAAACCTGAACTCCCTGAAGAAGGGTGCCTGCCTCTGCCAGTGAGCACCTGGGTCAGAGGCTGCACATTCCAGTCCTGCAGAGCCTGTGGCAGCTTCCTCCTGTACTCTGTGGCTGTGAGAAGGACAGGCTCTCTCTCTAGACTTGAACTGTAACAAAAATCCCAGCCTTCACCATGGGAGGTACCTGGCACATTGGATTGATGGTATCTGTGTACCTCTGCTTTTCCAAGGGTGCTGCTGCTGCTCAGAATCTCATAAAACCTGCCAGGGACCAGTAAACCAAGCACACCTTTCTGATCAATGAAGTCAATGCTGGAAATGACAGACACCCTAGGATTACCTTGGTGGGAAACACCTTCCATGTTATAACATGACACCACTAAACAATAACTTGGTGTTCCCTGATGTGGTCAGGAGGCAAACAGCAGCTGAACACTCAGGCTGTCTGTCTGTCTGAAATAAATGTTACAGTGAATGGGTTATTTAACCAACCCAGATGATTTATTTTTAATAACCTTTACTGCTGAAAGCCCTGGATAAGGAGCTGATGTGCAAGTGCTAGAAATTAGGGAAGTTCTTAGAATACATTTGGGGAATAGAAAACCTAGTATATATGTATATATATATCTCTTTAAATAATTTTAAAAATAGCCTAAGTCAGATTTAGAGAAGCTCTTTCAGAAAGCAGGGTGGTTTTAAGTTAATGTACATGTGGCATGGAATAGCAGCTGTTCTGCTCCTACTTTTCTCCGAAACATTGACAGAGACTTTAGGACACTGTGCCTGCTGGGTGCTGGTCATCCAGCCTCTTTTCAAAGCTGAGGTGCAGATCAGCTGCCTTGTGCAAAAGAGCAGAGCAACTGATCACGTTTTAATTCTTCTGTTGCTTTTCAGACATCCCCAAAATTACACTAACATCGAAATGAATGACTGCAGGCAGATCGCAGCAGACTTCTAATGCTCCCGGGCACAGCTGGGTCTGACAGCCCTGGGGCCAGGAGGTCTCAAGGGGGCAGAGGGGGTGTCCAGCTCCCCCATGCACTGAGTCTGCTGCACAGACCTGCCAAATGCCCAGGTGAACACGTACATCTACATTGTGCGTGTGAGTACAGCTCTGTCTGTGTCTGTGTACAAACACCTGAATTGGTTCTTACCTTTCTTAACTTTGACCTTGGACTCAAGGAAACCTAAGAAACAGGCTGGGGACTTCTTGGAGGCACAGGTTGTGCCAAGTGTGGTGTCCGCGCAGACAGAAGCCTGCTTGGCTGATGCTGAGGAAGGACGTGCTCTGCCTTCTCTCAGGGTTGACTGCTGGGTGATGAACCAAGGCCACCTCCATCAGACCTTTCCACCCAGCAGGCAAGGCCAGTCTCTGGTCCTTCTGGAGTGAGGGCACATCAGCCTCCCCTGCAACCTTCTGGTCCAGGCAAGGCGGTTCTCAGCATCATGGCCTGCTCTGCCTGAGCAGCTCTGCACCACCAGCAGCCTGCTCTAGGGACAACCCTTGCTGCTGGGCATCACAACCAGGAGGGTGTCCTGCCCAGGAACATGGGTTACAGGAGAGCTGAACTTTCAGTTCATCAGCTCCTGCCCAGGTGCAACTCTTACTGCTATGGTCCTGCCCACATCCTGCCGGACAGTGGGCAGCAGCAGTCCCAGACTCTGAGTCTGCTGAGTTTGTGGGGCGAGGAGTGTGGAATCTGCTTAGTAAAAGATTGTTTCCTACACAGTCTGGGCTATACCTAATGGTGCAGCAGTTGATGCCAGGCTCCAACAACATCCTTCATGTGTGGAGTGCTGGTCTCACCCCATGGGTTTCTGCACTGTGTGCAGTTCCATGCATGGTGATAGTGACCCTGACAGATCCAGCCTGCTCACTGGTCAGGTGAGGGGTAGGGAAAATGCAGATACTGATCCCACACTGGGTCTGAACCATGGCATAGATAGATTTTTACTGAACAAGGTTCTGTGGAGGGGATTGATCATCACAGCATTGACTCTCATGAGAAGGAAGCCTCACGTTTCCTTGAACTCCTACCTCCCTGCTGTATCTGTCTTAGCTGCATCTTCTCCTTGCAGGCAACGGCCTTCTGCTGAGGTCCATGGGCCCCTGCCAGCTCTAGTGCTAGCCAGGATGAGCAGCACAGGAACAAGAACTCAGCCTTCCACTGTCTAGTCCCTTGTGCCAGGCAGCCCCTTCCAGTCAGCAGGCTGGGAACGAGGCACCAGGGACCTTCTCTGCTGGGTGCTGCATGCAATCCTTGGGCAGCCTCTGAGAGATGGTTCTTCCTCCCTGCTCCATCCTGCCATCAGCACAGCACTGCTGGCGCACGCAGGCCTTGCAGGAGCTCAGATCAGCTCCATCTTGAACTGACTGAAGTTT
This sequence comes from Dasyornis broadbenti, assembly GCA_013397935.1. Classification (NCBI taxonomy): domain Eukaryota; kingdom Metazoa; phylum Chordata; class Aves; order Passeriformes; family Dasyornithidae; genus Dasyornis; species Dasyornis broadbenti. Next base: position 204,627 of record VZRN01005005.1, on the reverse strand, counting down.
GGCACAGTGGGCGAGGGCTCGGCCAAGCTGCTGAAGGGGCTACAGGGCTGGGTGGCAGGCACAGCACCATGGCTCACGGTGGAGCTGAGCTGCTGCAGTGTCATCAGCATCTCCTGCTGCAGCCGCTGCTGGTGCTCCTGCTGGCGTTCCAGGCGGCTCTGCCTCTCCAGCACTGCATGCAGGGCCTGGCTCAGCTTCTGCACCTCTGTCTGTACAGCATCCAGCTTCTCCACAATGGCGGGGCAGCTGGGAGCAGCGGTGGGTACTGGTCCACTCCAAGTAAGGTTGTGATTTCCTGGACCCACAGGGTTTGGCAGGGCAGTCTGAGTGCTGGCATCTTTGACCTGGAATAGTGGAGGCAGGAGAGAAGGGAATGAGAAATATTATCAGCTGCCCATTCAGTGGTGTTTAACAAGAGATTTATTCTGCACTTAGCTACAAGGCTCAGAGAAAAGCTCTCAGAAAAAGCCAACACCTTGCTGCAGACCTCTAGACCTCACCATGAGCTGCACTTCAGCCCCACCCAGCCCCAAAGCCACTGCTCCATCAGAGCCCCTGGTGCCCCATGTTCTGTTAGCATGTGCTGATCCATCCTGTGTGGGTGCTGCTAAATGGCAGTGGGGCTGCTCATGCTGATGCCAAGCTTGTGTTTGCTCTCTGCAGAGACAGAAACAGCATCTCCTGGATTTTGCTTTCCAACCTTGGGTGGCTGGAAGAACCTCCTGAGCTGGTACTGACACCAAGCCTTAAAAAGAAGTTTGTGAGCTGCAGGTTGGAGGCCAAGCCTGGCAGCGACTGGCATCTCCATGGCCAGCAGCGAGTGCTGGCTACAGGCAGGTGGGCCATGGCCTCAGCCCTCCCAGAGGGGCTTGCCAGACACACTCACCAAGTGCCAGGGTCAAGCATTGCTGGGAAGTGCAGCTAGCAGAGCTTAGGTGGCATTCTGGGAGCCTTTCACCCCCAGAAGCCTGCCCCACCACACGGTGTAGATGCAGCAGGGTGCTATGCAGGGCTGGCCAGATGGCAGCACCACAGCTATTCCTGGAGTACACGGACTCTCCCATCCTGCCATCCTACCTTTTTCTGCAGGACGATAGCCCTATCCAGAGTCTTCTTTTTCACCATCAGGGCTGAGCTGTGGGTGGGGGGTGTGACCAACTGTCTTTGGCTGGGCAGGGGCTGGGGGGGGATGGCCAGGCCCCCAAGAGCAGTCCCCAGAATGAGGGGTGTGCCTGTGGAGCTGTCATCACCTGCAAGAATAGAGAGAGAAACACCTCAAAAGGAGGCCCTTGCGGGGTATCCACTGGGGAATGGGTCCCTTTCCCAAGCCCAGCAGTGCCGGGGGTGGCCACTGGTGAACCCCAGCGGGGCCAGGCCTTACCATTCCCAGGGGCCAGCCGCACAGGCAGGGTGTCCCCAAGCTGTCCACTGTGCTTGCAGAGCGAGGTCACACTGACAATCTGGATGCCCTCCTTGGTGTCCTGGCTGCCAGTGGAGCAGGGTGTCCAGCTGCCCGTGGGATCCTCAGTGGGCACTGCAGGGAGCCGAGTGCCAAGCAGCCTGGGGGGCTCAACCTCATGCCCCTGCAATGGGGGCCAAGACTGGTCCCCGTCCCAGCCACCTGCCACTGACTCCGGCTCCACGCTCTTCCTCTTGAGGAAGAGGTACACGGCCTGTGGTGTCACCCGAATGTCATCCAGCTCCAGCACCTTCTTGATCTTGCGGAAGCTCAGCCCAGCCCTGCGCAGCTCCACAATCCTCCTCTTGGCATGGTCATCCAGCCGGCCCATTGCTGCCGGGACCCTTCCTGTGCCCAGCACCTACATCCCTGGAGTGCAGTTATGGTAGGGATGCTGGCAGCCCCCTAGGCAGCTCAATGCCCTGTGATAGTGCTCAGGCTCAGCTAGTGACTTGCTGCCAGGCTGCTGGCCCTTGCCCTGGGTCCATGTGGTGTCATCCCCAGCTTCTAGCAGTGACACAGTTCCCAGATGGAAGGGGCGAAGGAGGTGGCTCTTCCCACTACCGTGAATATGGACAGCCCCAAGCCTGTCCCTCACTCACGCAGACCCCCTTTAAAGAGAGGGGTCCAGCTTGGTCCCCCAGTCTGCTAAGGGCACAGAGGATGGTGAAGAGCTTGGCTCTGCCCAGTGTCCCAAATCGAACATCAATCCCACCCTGCCAGCAGCACAGTGAGGAATCAGAAGCAGTCAGGATCTCGAGCAGCAGCTCAGTGGCCCAGGAAGTCTGATGCGAGTCCTGGCAAGTGATGGTTCATTTCATGAGGCTGGCAGGACCCCATTGTGTCTCCCTGGTGGCCCAGAAGGTCACGGCGAGCAGAACCATAGGAACTCCGTGTGGGAACTGCTGATGCTGCAGAGCCTGCCCTTGGGTCTGGAGACAACACCGTCCTGTACCTTTGGGAGAAGCAAATGCAACCACTGATACACCCATTGGAAAAAGGCACAACTATAAATATAATGGCTGCACCTCCTGTGTTTCCCCTCTCACACCAGCTACCACATGAGGATATACCTATATATGTCTATATATGCACATGTATGTGTCTACACAACTATGGTGGAGGGTCTTTTCCACTTTCTACCAAATTCCTTAATCTGCAGGCATTTCTTGGACCCTCAGTGCTGCAGCTGCTGCCTAAAGGACATACTTTTGGGTTTCACTTCACTAAAATAATTATCCTCCAAGAATTCCCAGAAGGTAGCAAAACAATTTTCCGATTAGAAAGAGACTACATCAAGTGGCTGCTGCCAAGCAGATGATCAGATCTTTTTCCAAACCACACTTCCCAAGGGACATGTGGATCTTAAAAAAGACAATGATGTGTTATGTGGACCAAGGAGGCACAGCGACTAGTGGATATGAGCCTCAGGGAGAAATTGAGTCACTTAATTTGACAGAGTTCTTCCCCTCTGCATCTTACTTCTTCCAGAGCAAAAGAGAGACATTACCTCCACAGATGTAGGCTGTATTTTGATCCAGCACTGTTCATGTCTAAAGGCCACCCCATGCCCTGCTGTGTGCGTTAGGGACCTTGAAATAAGAGCTGGGGGAGTAGATATTAGAAAACAGACATCCTGGGATGCAGACATTATCTCTGCAGAGCAAGAACAAAAGATCAGAAATTCTCAACCTTTCGCATGTCAAGAGAAGATGCTCCAAGGAGAGCACCTCCTTGAAGCTGCATGTATGAGGAGCTCAAGCTCTGGCAGTATACTCTGCCCTCCTCCCAGAGTGTCTCCAGACATGGCCAGAGGACACTGGAGTATCTGAGCAGTTGGTGACAGAAACATATCATTTACATAAACACCAGGAAAGCCAACAGCTATGGCTGCAGCCTTCACCCAGCCTCCACAGGGAAGATGAGGAGAGCATCTTGGAGAAGCACCAGCTCCACACTGCATCTCCTCCAGCTCCCTCTCCACTGAAGATGTCTCTCTGTGTAATATCCCACGGTCCCAAATCCCTCCTCCATCACATATTCATCCCCTTCAGCCCTTCCCCAGCCCTCCACTGAGCTCCCACCACCCTGCCCTGCTTTTCTGGGCTTGGGGACAGTTCACAGAAGGCACAGACCATCCCCACCCTGCTAACCCCACATAAGATCAGCATTCCCAATGCACGGTGTTCCCTCAGAACCCCCCCAATTTGTTAGAGGGACAGCAGGATGAGGAGTTTGGCCAGGATGGCTTCAGGGCAGCAGGGCATGGCTGCAAACAGCATCACCACGTGTTGGAAACAATATAACTTTAAAATTTTTATTTTGTTTCTCTAGTTAGGCGTGGACTGACTTTGCCTTGGGGAAAGGAATTTTCTTTAGTTTTTTTAGGAGATGTAGCATCACTCTACGGAGATGGGCTTAACACACCAACAGACTGGGAGCAGCCCAAAGATACTCAGAAAGATAAAAGGCCATCAACGGAACATCAACGGAACATCAGTGGCTATCTACGAATATCTACAGCAGACGCCACCTCTGGCAGAATTGGAGACATCTGGTCCGGAAAGGACTGATCAGAAAATCGAAGAATGAAAAGCTAATTAACATCGGAGGTGAGGAGATTCGGATCCAATGGGGAACTGAATACTGGGGGTTGCTCAACTCTGGACCAATGAACTTTGAAACAGTGCATCTCTATGGGTTTTGACTGTATAAAATTTGGGGGGAAATCCTGTAAAAATATGTGTGTTTAGAATATTTTCTTTGGCACATCCTGGCCAGAAAATAAAGTAATGCCTGATTCTCTATCACTTCAAATATAGTGCTAGAGGGTTTTTATTTTCTTCACGATTTTCAGTGACACATGGATATACCATCAATGCTCAAGGCTTCACCCAGGCTCCTTATTGTTCAAGAACAGCACTTGCCTCTGCCGCAGGGCTTTAAAAAACTAACTATTTACTGATCAGAGGGAGACCAAGACCTGGAAAGCCATTTCAGAGAAGACACTGAGAAGCAGGGCAGGGGTCAGAGTCCAGCAGCGGAGCAGGAGATGCAGGAAGCAAGTAGAGACAGAAGTGCAGATCAAAATTCAGCTCCAACCTGTTCACTTACACTTTGAGGGTGGACAAAGTGCACAACAGTTACTGGCTACCCCTGTGAGGTAGGGGAAAACAGTTACCAGTGAAAGCAACATGATGGTATTCCAAAAAATACAGTATTCCAGCAATTTCCTCCAAGATCACAGAATCATAGAATCACAGAAATCAGTTAGGTTGGAAAAGACCTGTGAGATCATTACATGCAACCTTTGATCAATCACCACCTTGTCAATTAGACCATGGCACTAAGTGCCACATCCAGTCTTTTCTTAAACACCTTTAGGGATGGTGACTCCATCACCTCCATGGGCAGCCCATTCCAATGCCTGACAACCCTTCCTGTGAAGAAATTCTTCCAGATATCCAACCAGATCCCTCCTCTGGTGCAACCTGAGGCTATGTCCTCGTCCTGTCACTAGCTCACTGATAGAAGCTGCCTTTCAGGTGATTGTAGAGAGTGATAAGGTTACCCTTGAGCCTTCTTTTCTCCAGGCTGAACAACCTCAGCTCCCTCAGCCAATCCTCATAAGATTTACCCTCTCGACCCTTCAGCAGCTTCATTGCCCTTCTCTGGACTCACTCCAGCACCTCACTGTCTCTCCTGAATTGAGGAATCCAGAATGGTTTGGGTGGGAAGGAACCTTAAAGCACATCTCATTTCCCCATGGGCAGGGACACCTTCCACTTTCCCAGGTTGCTCCAAGACCCATCCAGCCTGGCCTTGAACACTTCCAGGGATGAGGCAGCCACAGCTTCTCTGGGCAGCCTGTGCCAGGTCCTCACCACCCTTCCAGGGAAGAATTTCTTCCCAATATCCCATCTAAACCTACTCTGTGAGAGTTTGAAGCCATTCCACCTTGTCCTTTCTCTAGACGTCCTTGTAAAAAGTGTCTCCATCTTCCTTGTAAACTCCCTTCAAGTACTGGAAGGCCAAGTCATAAGATCCCACAGTCAGCCTTTGCACCAGCCTAGCCTGGCTCCATCTCTACTTACTTTATTTATCCAGGTCTTGCTGCAAACTCGCAGTTTTCCTGACTAAATGTGCTCCCCATTTCCACACTGAGTCCATCACCTTCTCCTCTTTCTCCCTCTCCAGCGGGTATTTTCCCCATGGAGCTGCAGCCTGTGCTATGCACACACCTTATTAAGTCACACATTCACAAAGAGAGATGAGACCTTTACAGTCACCTGGTCTTCAAGGTGTTTGTTACTCTCCAATAATTTCTGCACAAGGGAAAATAAAAATCAATTCAATGAGAGGGAAAGATTCAGGGATTTTCCTAGACCTGTGACTGATGGAGCTCTTTTCACTTTCCAGGGCAAGGATAGGAGTGACATGTCTCCTTTGAAGGTTTCTTACACCACTCAGAAGTTAATTCCAGTCATGGTTTTGCAGGAGGATAGGGAAAGGGAGCACGTCTGTGGAAGAAAATTCACAGCAATTGTGTAAGCTTACTCTCTGCCTCTAACCCCTTCCATTTCTGTGGATATAAGGAACACCAGAGAAGTTCCGTTTTCTACAGAAAGTCCCTGGAACAGTCTCATCCGGACTGACTCAGTCTTCGCTATTTCTAAAATAGAGCAGCACAAAGTCGGCTTGGTTTGGCATTTCCATATGAAGACCAGGTGCTGTGAGCTGAGTGTGGGCAATAAAAGTCCTCTGTTCTGAAATCCCGTTTGCCTCCACCTCCCCAGCTGTCACACTGTGTTCCAGCCACAGCTGCAAGTCCTTTAGCAACCCCAGATTCTGCAGCCACGCATCATTCCCCTGCAAGCTGCAATGGCTCCTCGTGGTCTTGGAGTGTTTTCCCCACACACACACCCCTTGTTTTGCAGTGGGATGGGTATCCCAGGAGGAACATGCAGTGATTGGACACTCAGCTTACAGTTCCAACCAGAGAGGGCTATCATGCAGCACCACAGCCTACAAGTTCTGCCCTTTCATGGGCTGGCTTCTGAGACCTTACACAGCCAGCTGCACATACATATTTTGTGAGTAGATGCATGCCTTGTTACACCACCAGGACTGGAAAAGGGATTTTGCTCCAGCCTGCCAATTTAGGTGTCTGTCCAAATTCAGCTCAGCCACTCTTTCTTCAGCCGCTGCTGAATGCTTGCAATGCCTGAAGTCTTTATGTACTCAATTGTAGCCGGGAAAAGCTCCTTTACCCAGGTATTGCTGCTGGGAATGCTCTATTCCATAACTGCAGGCAGCTATATCCACAGAAACACAGCACAGAGTGGGGCAGCCTTCTCATCACGAGGATTATTTCTCTAGTTCCCATGCTCTCTGGCCCAGACAGAATTACATACAAAATGAAACAGCCTCAAGAGAGAAGGAGAAAGAAGGCAGCACTCCTGCATGTCCCAGAGTTCCTTTCAGAGCAGAGTGAATTTCAGGTCTAAGATAGAAGAAAAGCATGAATCCAAGCTTCCTACAACTCAAGTGATAACCACTAGCCTTAGGCCAAGCAGGCTTTTCCTCTGCACGACTTCGTGCTGTGCTCAGGCAAGCCCCCACTCTGGGAGGTGACCCTGTGAGAGAGGAACCCCCCAATATCCACCCTGCAAGCCCTCGGGGTAGAGCTCCCGCACCTGCCTGCACACACATCCACCCCTGGCCACTGCCACCTGTCTCTCCCGCAGTCCATCTGAAGCCCTGATTACCTGGCTTTGAATGCCAAATTCCCCAACAGTGAAACATTAGTTGTGTGACTGGTGTGGTGAAGCTCGTGTCTGGGAGGATTAACTTCTTCCTTTTGTTTCACCGCTGCTCTTGGACACAGGCAGTTTTTACCCTTGGGAGGTACAAGCAAAGCTGCTTCCAGAATTCACACTGGGGTGAAGTAAGGAAGAGTTAATCCTTCAACAGTCATGGCACAGGTAACTGTACTGCCCTGGGGCTGTGTTTTCACAAAGGCTGTTTAAGCTGCATCACAGCATGCCATGGCCAGCCTGGCCCACGAGATGGAATAGCCTTGGAGAGGTGGAGGCATTTATGTACAGATGGGCTTAACAAGGGAAACGAGCTCCAATTCACCATTTCAGAAGCAGCACAGCCATGGGGCAGCAGGTACACAGTTGGAGCAACAGGTCTCACCGGAGAGACAAACTGCTGATCCTGAGAATAGATGTGAGTGAAGGAGAGGGAGGAGTGAGAGAAGGAAAAGCTGCGACCCACAGGGAGCATGAAGATGTAGAGCAAGAAGATGCAGCTCGTTTTGTCTGGTCTCAGCAATTGAAAACAGACACTTTATGTTGTTAACATCCCAAAGTACGTTGGGCTCAAGGGCTTGCTGTGCTGCACAGAGTGGAAAATACTCCTGCCCTAAGATCATGTCCATGTAAGATCATGAAGAACAAAGTTGGACGTGGCTATGTCTCTTTCCTTTCAATTTTAACTCTCTTTGTACAGTGCAAGGCCAGTGTACCAGGGCATTGGGAACAGTTTACCTCATTCACAATGGATTCAGTGTTGCCAAAGGGAGATTGATCCTCATGGACCTTGTAAGGAAGGAGACACAAGCCAAACCTGTCAATCTGGGTGTTGTGACTAGTAACAGCTTGACAAGGTTCTCTTGCCCACCCTCTCCTTTTCCTCTGGTTTGCAGACCTCCTTCTCAGACCCCCAGCACACCCTGGGAAGCTGGAGCAGCTGCAAGCGTTTGGGGAGGGGCACTCATCCATCTTGTTCGGTTTTGTTGCTTTCCCACAGTGTTCTGAATAGCTGCTGCAAAAGCTGGCAAGCCAGCTTTTTCACTCTGTAGAAGCTTGGAGGGGAAAAAAAAATATTAAAAACATCCCCCAGAAGCACAAGGAGGACAGTGCTGGTTTACACGGGATTCAGATTTGGATTCAGACAGCAAGAAGTGTGTCAAGCAGAGCAAAGGTATTGTGGAAGAAGTGAGTCTGCTAGGAATGCCCAAATCCTCACCTTGCAGAGAACTGTGCTCTGAACACAGCCATGTGTCCATGGGCAGGAGAATCCTCCACTGGGCTTCCTGCCTTCAGGGTCCTGTTCCAGAGTCTGCCTGGCACAGCTTGGAAAGGACATGGACAATTCTTGGCTGTTCATGCAGAGAATGGTTTTACTGCTGTAGAGACAGACCGGCAAGTCTTAGCTCTGTGGAGACAAGTAATCAAAAGGGCTCACAGAACATCCCCAGTTGGAAGGTAGCCACAAGGATCACTGAGTCCAGCTCCTGGTCCTGCACAAGACAGCCCTGAGAATGGCAATCAGCTGGCCAAAGTGGTTCAATGGAACTTAGCTTGGAGGAAGATGAACAGTATTAGGTGTCCAGTGCTGAAATGTTGCCAAAGCAGGAAGATCTGTGCCGGGGAAAATGGCTATTTCTCCTAGGCTGCACCTTTACTTGGTGTTACTGCTCTATGGAATTTGCCAAGCCTCATGGAAGCAATTACATTATCTCACAGCACTGAGCGTAGTGAGGCTGCATTCCACCTTACACAGCCCTGACTTTCTTTGCAAAACTGGTGAAGGAGCACCTCTGTTACAAGTTTTAATAAAAGGTGATGGGCCAGATGAATTTAGATGGTGCTGCTGCTACCTGAACCATGCTGGCTCCCTCAGAAGAAGATTTTAATCAAGTTGAACTTCAGCCATCAGAATGGCAGAGGGAAAGGGTTGGGTCTCTGGCCCAGGATTTGAAGTGAGTTGTTTAGAGCCCACAGCTCACTTTGCTCTGTCACCTGCTCTGACAAATGCTTCATTTGTTTGTGCTCTGCTTTCAGAGCAGTTGAGGAGCTACCCCTGCCTGGCCACACTTTAAAAATCAGATCCTCACATGGAAAGCACAAAAATTTATGGTTCTATTTTAAGATTTGCAGAACGTGAACACTGAAGAAAGTTGGATCTCCACAAGGTTTCTTTAACAGTTTTGGGGGTTGCAAACAAAATTACGAGCAGGATGATATCCATAGTTTGCTCTTGCCCCAGACAGTGCCAGTATAGCCTGGACCTCACTGGGGAATAGGGTATAAGGATATGGTGGGAGGATAAAGAGGAATATGTTGGTATGTTTAGGGACACATGGTAATAACACTGTGCTAGCATTGTTAGTACTGTTGCCTCATGTTGGAGGGGAGAAAAGGAATAGTATCAGGAATACAGGAAAATCCTCCCTAATGGTGAAAGGGTCCCAGGCTGCACATTACAGAGCAGAGACACTGTATAAAATCACACTGTTTGATAACCTTGAACAAAAAGGCTTTGCACTGGATCGACTCTCACACAGCCCAAAACCGAGAGGTCACCCTCAACATTTTACTACCTGGCCTGACAAACCCAGTATGGTTGTAATGCTGTGTCAGGTAAAGGTCAGGTTTGTATTAAGAAATTATTTGAAGCATCTAAACATCACACTAAGAACTGTGGAACCACAGCTTGAAGGAACAAGATGCTTTCACAGAGGACCTGGAAAGGCCTTTGGGAGAGGAATAGGCTGGATTTCGCACCCTGGCTCCAAAGTCCATCTCTGTCCTCAGACTGAACAAATCATCAAGGCCAACTTTAGTACTCAGACAACAATAAATACCAAGTATCTCACTGCCTGCCTTTACCTCTACTTCTCTGTAAAGCATTATGTGCTTTGAGCCACTGCTCTCCACAGACGCAGCCCTTCAGCAGAGAGAGCTACACTGGCTACACCACAAGCACACCTTGAATTTCTAGTCTTTCACAGGCCTGAAGAGGAAACAAAGAAATCACTGCAAAGTGTAACATGACATTTATTCCTTGTGGTGAAGCCAGGATGTTTGACTAAGTTTAACATTGAGCAGGTATATTCCTACAGCATCCGGGCATAAGAGTGTTGCAGGAAAACAGAGGAAAAACGGCATCAAGGCACTGTTTTTAGGCTAAAAGCCCTGAAATACACAAATGTATGTACTGACACATCCAGGGGCAGACAGGCCTGAAGTCCTAAGCCTGTTCATGGCCTAGCTACCACTGTGCACTGCAAGAATAGCCTTAGACCTTAAGAGAGGGCCAGGTGTTTGGAAACTATAGCAGATGACTTAATAGACCAATAAGTATTACAGCTAAATTGATAAATTCACCCCTTCCAGCAGATTAGAGAAGAACTCCCCAAAATCTCCTATTTTTGCTATTCCAAATCTATATAGCTACTCAACAGTGCAGCCATTGGAAACTTTCTCAACTCTCTGCAATGACAACTAAGGCTGTTTCTACACATTTGGATGAAAAGTTTCCAAGTCCTCAGAAGACAAATCCCCCACTCTGCAATTCCTCTAAGGAAGCCACACAGACTATACCCTCTGGAGCCAGATACACATCTACCCCTACTCTCATAGAGGTGCAGAAGGAATGACAGACTGAATAGGGAGGCAGACCAAAGATCTTCCAGTACAGGGAAAACACCAGCATCCAGAGGCTATGGGCTGAGCCAGTGCTGCAGTGCAATCCCTACAAATGCTAAGCAATGCCTGGTACAGGGTGCTCACAGCTCACTGTGATAAAGGAACGCCAGTGTTGTGGGCAGAATGACCCACTGATCACCTTGATCTCCGAGGGCTCAAGGAGAGAGCTCTCTGTAGTCGCCACCACAACCCAAAGCCAATGGATAGGAAGGACAAATGAAGCGCCAGTTGCAAGTCGGTGCAACACACGGAACAAGCGCTCTCAGCCTCAGGCAGCGTTTAGAGACAATTAGTCTCAACCCCACTGGCAACGGAGCAGAGCAGCTCACCTGCGAAGGTGGCCATAAATAGCCCGTCCTCAGCAGCAGCCGGGGAGTGCACGAGGGAAGGGACAGAAAGCACAGAAGTAAGAGCCAAAAGCAGCACTCACGGAGCTCTGTTCTTTCCTCTCCTGCTCGTCCACCAATACATGAGCGGTATCTAAAGGAGTCTGCACTTCGCTGGGAAATTGCTGGGCAGGTTTCTGAGTTCAAGAAGCGGCTGGAGGACAGCACTTCAGATCGGGCATGTCACTCCCAGCTCCGACACCGAACCTCAGCACCACGCCAGCCTCCGCACGGCCGCGGGCCCCGGAGGCCTGTCCTGTTGCACCCTCCCTGTGCTCGCACCACTGCCAGGAGTTCCTCTCATCCTTCCCCACGCCACTCCCAGCATCCAAACCAGCTCAATGCTCAGAAGCAAACGGACAGAGCACCCACGCACAGGAGCTCCGGACGGCTGCCGGGGTCCTCTCAGGCGACGGCACCAACTCGCTGCCACGTTTTCCGCTGGCCGGGACCCACCAGGTGCCAGCACAGACCGGCTCTGCCGCAGCCAACTTTCTGAAAGGCGGCTCTCTAAAAAGCTTCTGCCGTCTTTGTTTGGTTGGGGCAGAGCCAGCAAGGGCTGCCGGGAAGGTCACCCAGGAGAAGACCGATACACAGGGAGGGCGGAGTCCCTCTCGTAACCCTTTCGGGGCAGCCGCGCTCCCCGGCCGTAAGGAGCAATGTCGCCTGAGGGTACAGACCCGTCCGGCCTGGCCCGGAGCACAACCCAGGCGCGACTGGTCACACCCGTGACAGAGGATGGAGGAGAAGCGCCACAGGAGACAGAGCTGCCGTCCCTAGAGGTCCCATCCAGTCCCGGAAGCACCAGCTCCATCCCTGCGGGGGCATAGTGGCTGTGCTGTGCCAGCCGGGCTGCTGGCATGGGATAGAGACCACAGCGGGGCCGTTCGCTCTGAAACTGAAGCAGACTCGTGCTTTGAGCTGTTCTCACCTCTGCAAGTGCCCCCAAATGAGATGTTCAAATGTCTCTCCTTGTTCAGGCTTGGCTTAAGGCTCAGTTCTGCTAACTGCTGGCAGTCCCTGGGAAGGGATCAGACTCCCCCACACACGCTGCCACCACCATCCTGGGGCTGGCCGTGCTGCTCCCAACTCCGCAGGAACCTGCTTCAGGGAACAGCTGGCAGGAAACCTTTTTCACAGTACAATTATTTTTCTGCTGCTACCCCTGAAGAGAGGAGAGCTGTTATGAGAATAAGGGTATGCAGGACTTTGGGCCCAGTTACTCTTTATGGCTTTGCCATAACAGAGGGAGAAAAAAATGTTAACACTGTGGGTGCAGCAGGTGGGGGTCAGGCTTTGCTCCTAGGGAACAAGGGACAGGACAAGGGGAAATGGCCTCAAGTTGCACCAAGGGTGGTTTCATTATGATATTGGGGAAATAGTCCTTGCGGAATGGATGGTCAGGCATTAGAAGAGGCTGCCCAGGGCAGTGGTAGAATCACCACCTCTGGAAGTGTTCAGAAAAATGTAGATGTGGCACCTGGAGACATGGTTTAGTGGTGGCCTTAGCAGTGCTGTGGGAATGGTATTGCACGTAGACTCAATGATCCTAGAGGGTTTTTCCAATCTAAATGATTCCATGATTCTAAGGTCATCATGACAGTCTACTGGTAGTCCTCATTGGACATAGTACAGTTTGTCATTGAACCCATGTGAACTTTCAGTAGGCTACAAAATACCCTGGCAGGGAAATCTGCCCTTTAACAAGATGTTGTGGGAAGAACAACTTCCTTTTTGCTTTCTTTGGGGTTTTGTTTTCTGAACCTGTTCCATGGCTGGTTTCATGTAACATCCCCTGGTTTTGCAGCAGAACAGAAAATAAGCCAATTTTTCTTCTTGCCACACATGAATTTACAGACACCTGCCCTGGTCTTGCTCATGTCCTGTGATGGAGGTAGATGGGACATATTCTTGCACTGCATTGAAGAGGTGAAGCTTCCTTCCCTTGTTAGGAATTTAACAGAAATACCTGTAGGCGCACATTACAGCTGAACAGCACACCTGCTTCTCAGAAAGGTCTGTCACTTTTAAAGCCTGGCATTAGGGATAATGTCAAAGTGCACTTCTGACTTTTTTCCTCTGAAGTCAAAAGTCAGGCAGCAAGTGTGACCAAGTCAGAAGATCAGTGCCGGCAGCAGCAAATTTCCTTTTAAGTTCACAGCAACTACATTTTGGCAGGGGGAGAGAAAGAGAGAGAGAGAGAGAAGGAGGGAGGGAGGGAGGGAGGGAGGGAGAGAGGGTTATCTTTCCCACATGACATGAAATGCCACTGTATGGTGCTCCATCTTAAGTATTTCATTCTCCTCTTCCCAATTTTCTCTGCAGTTGAGAGGGCAAGTCCCCTCTCGGTAGTGCCATCCCTACATCTACCACCACCTCAAAACAGAGTTTGTGTGCTGTGAATCTGCAACCTGCGCACGAGACAGGGTGGGCCCAGTATCCACCTATGGAGACTGCAGCCTGCTGGGTTGTCAAGCTCTTAAGATCCAGAGTTGAGGCCCGGCTGCTACTGTCATTACTACTATTATGCAGGACAGGGTTTGTAGCAACTTTTATTTCCCAATTAGTGTAGCTGCACAAACTAGACAAGCAAACCCAGTGCAAGTGGCACTCAGTGCTCACTGCACTGGTCAGATGTGCCCGGATGAACTGGGTTGAGGCAACGCGAGCCAGGAGCATTTGGTATACTAACACACAGAGCGGGCCTGGCCAGTCGGTACCCCGTAGCCACCACGGCCATAGAAGACGAACGCTGAAAAGTCACCACGGCCCCGTGCCCTTACTGTTCGCTTTAAGCCCTTCCGCCCGCTCCGCCTCCGCTGTGACGCCATCACCGCGCGCCGCGCGCTGTCGCTTCCCGCCCGGGCTGCGTCATTCGCGCGCGACGGGCGCGGAGCGGCGGCGGCGCCGAGGATGTGAGTGCGGGGCGGGGGCTGCGCCATCCGCGTCCATCCGCGTCCATCCGCCTCGGCCGCGGCTCGAGCGGCCCCGCCACCGCGTGTGGCACCGGGGGGA
>VZRN01005005.1:145779-180077 GCA_013397935.1 Dasyornis broadbenti | reverse complement strand
GCTGCTGGGTGCGGTGCGCGCCGCTCTGGCGGCGGCGGGCGGCCCAGCCGCCCTCGGGGAGCAAGAGCGGGCGCTGTTCGGCGCCTTCCTGCGCAGCCTGGCCAGGGCGCCTGGCGCGGCGCGGCCCGAGGGCGTGTGGCAGCGCTGCTTCCTGGAGGGCCCGCCAGGCCTTGTCCTCTGCGTCCTGCTGGAGGCCCTCGGCTCCGCGGGGTCAGTCCGGCTCTGGGGCAGGCGGGCGGGGGCCCGCAACGCTGACTGTTTGGGGTTCCCCAATGCTGGTCTCGAGGCGCGGGAGGGATGTCTGGGGGTGTCTTTCAGCTGGGCTGAAGTGCGCAGGAGGACGGAGATGTGAGTGAGCGCTGGGAGCCCTTGCGCTGCCCTGAATGCCCTCAGACCCCACACGATGCTGTGCGTCCTGCAGAGTCACAGAGCTCTTTTAGTCGTGATTGCTGAAGGTCCTGAATGTTTGGAGCCCTGGAAACTGCAGATACAAAGAGATTAAAATCACTTTAATTTGATTATTTTAAAAATCCAGTGTAACGCAGCAGCGGCGTTTCAGTACTGATACCGCAACAGAAAAACAATAGCATACACATCCTTTTTTTACCATTTCAAAGAGACAGGAACTTACAGTTATTTTCTTCCAGCCCTGGCCTTGACCCGAGGGAGGTGGTTGGAGTCCTGGAGCAGTTCCTGCAGGAGGGTCGGATGTCAGCACTGCTGTGGGAGGTCTGTCAGCAGCAGGCACAGGCAGGCTGCCTGGAGCTGCAGGATGCCCTGCTCAGCAAGATCGTGTGTTTGCCCGAGCATGTGAGCAATAAACTCCAGGGGAAAAACCCACCAGTGTTCTTCCCACAGAACTATTTCCCTCTCTTGGGTGGTGCAGTTCTCCAGGTGCTGCAGAAGATCTCCGACTCTCTGCGGGGTAAGGCTGCAGGACCTCTGTGCTGTAGGGTTGCCTTGTCTGAAGAAGTGTTTTGTGCATGGACCCCATGGCTGCTGCTTGAAATATAGATGATGAGTGTTGCAGAGCCTCATGTTCCTCCTTCAGGTTATCCTAAAAGCAGAAGATCCCAGGAATGTGGAAGACAGCTGAGGCCTTTTAGAATCCACTGAAAGCAGCAATCCTCCAAGCACTTAACAGCATCATCTGTTGCTAAAGCTTAGTTGTGGTCAGTTGGTATGTGCTGAAGGAATTGTTTGGGACATTTGAGTGGTACTGTATTAACCAGTGACATTGCTACCATTGTTTTAAAGTGAGCCTGAGCTGCTTTAGCCTTCTCCCTGTCACTGTAATACTGAATGCTGGTTTGTGCCTGAAGGCAGGTGGTGGAGGCAGGAAGAGATGATGATGGAAGAGAAAAAGTTAATCTGTGTTTTCAGGATTCAGCACTTGTGGAAGTGTCTGCACCTCCTCCTGAAGGCTGGTTAGAGAATGCTGGTGACACACTTATTAAGCTTGTCTGTTTTATCCCAGGTGGCTTGGACTGCTGCATCTCTTTTGTTTCTCATGTCCTGGGGAAGGTGTGCATTCATGGAAGACAAAGTGAGTGTTTTACTATTCTCTTTTGGGAAGGGAAAGTTTAGTGTATTAGCATGGGAGGATGACTGTGATGATGATCAACAGAAGGAGTGGAGACCAGTGAGTTGATTTGGAGCTGTTTTGAGTTGGGCTGCACAGGCTGCCCTCTGCTCTCTGAGGCTGCTCAGCTGCGTCTGGTAGATGTTGGTGCATTTCTGCCAGTTTATATGAATGGGACCTGTTCTCTTAAAAACTGATGGAGAGAACATCCTCATCAGGATGGGCAGATTCTCAGTCTGCCATTTGGGGCATGACTATTAAATGTTCTTCTAGTGCTTATTATGTGGGAAAGTATATTGTAAATACCAGTGTCCCTGCCTACATGCAGTAGCCCTCTTGTGGGAGCAGCTGTAGGTCTGGCTTTCCTTAGGACTTGGAAGCCACTGAAGCAGTAGCTAACAGGTCTGGGGAAGAAGAAAGATTTTTCTGGCTCTTTACTGTGATGAGACATGCTGTCCAGTTCCTTAGGCTGCTCAGGGTGGTTCTTACCAGTCAGTTCTCCGTTTCTTGTTGAAGTGTGAACAAAGAGGAACAACAGAGCTGGGGAAGCACAAGTCTGATGAGGAGCTGTTGAGGGAGTCGGGGGTGCTCAGCCTGGAGAGAAGGAGGCTCAGGGGGGACCTTCTGGCTCTGCACAACTCCTGACAGGAGGGTGCAGCCAGGTGGTGGTCAGGCTCTGCTCCCAGGGAACAAGAGACAGGACAAGAGGAAATGGCCTCACGGGAGATTTAGATTGCATATTAAAGGAAATTTCTTCACAGAAAGTGTGGTCAGACATTGGAACAGGCTGCCCAGGGTGGTGGTGGAGTCACTAAATCCCTGGAGGGATTTAAAAGCCAAGTGGATATGGCACCTGGGGACATGGTTTAGTGGTAGCCTTGGCAGTGGTGGGTTATAGTTGGACTTGATGGTCTTAGAGAGCTCTTCCAACCTAAATGATTCCATGATTCTATTTGATTTCTACTACAGGAGTAATTTAGAAAAAAAAGTTGTATTTTTTTATGTTCTGAAGATTTTGAAATTCTCATGTCAGCCTCAAATGCCACTGCACCAGTCCTGCCCGTCTGGGATATTGTTTTCTCTTCTTCTTCAGATGAAATTCTGGATATTTTGGTGCCCTGCCTGATGGACCTCACCAAATCAGACTGCATCTGGCAGAGGATATGCTGGCGGTTGGTGGAATGTGTGCCAGACCGCTGGATGGAAGCAGTGGTCCTAGGTTTTGTGCAGAGAGCACCCGGGTAAGAACTCTGCTTTCTCCCTGATCCACGACAAAGGCAGGAATTGTGTCACAAATACTTGCAGAATCAGTCTCTGAAAGTGCTGAGTTTGTGTAGGTGGTGTTTTACACCGCCATTTCCTGAGAGACTCAAGGAATAAGGTGGTTGATCATTGCCTCTCAGGAAGAACCAACACCATTTCTTATGTATCCACATCATGACAAGCAGTAAAAAAACAAGTGAAAACATTCTTTGCCATTACTGACTTACTGTTTGTGTTTAGAGTTGTTCTAGAGACTTGGTTGCAAATAGCTGCTCTCAGATTTACCTATGATTAGGAGCAGCATGACAACACTAACATGGATTCCTGATGTTTTGTTGTTGTCTTGTTAGGGCAGATGTCTTGTCCAGATTGCTGGGGAACCTGGTTGTGAAGAACAAGAAGGCTCAGTTTGTGGTGACACAGAAGATGCTGCTCTTGCAGTATGGCCACACGGTGAGGACTCTGTGGGGAACAGTAGTGTAGTTGTGCTGGGTTTTCCCCAGTGCCAGTGTGGTTTTTAGCTGAGCTCTTACTCCTCCTGAGTAAGGTTTCACTCTTCATTACAAAATGAGCCCTCAGTCTCTCGAAACGTGTGCAGCTATTCACTGGCAGCGGAGTGTAACAGAGGGGGAGTGGTGAACAGTAGCTTTGAAATCATGGGATTCATGTGCTCTCTCAGGGTTAATGGTGATTAGCAAAATTGCTGTACTCCTCAGGAACCAAGTGGTTATTCGCACATAGTTTCAGAATTTTGGGGAGCTGAAGGCATTCCGTTATTTTAGAATCTGAAAGAGAAGACTGAAACAGCCGTGACCCACCCTTGGGGATAAGAATTAGATTGAAGACATGAGACGAGGATTGCTGAGTTTTTCCCGTGTGCACCTAAGTTTGTCACAAGATGTTAGGAACTGTTCTGTGGCTTGTGTTGCTGTGAGAGATGTTCTTTAGACTTTGTGAGTTCTGTGTTTGCCTGGAACTGTGCTGGTTTTTTTGGTAAAAATACTGTACTGTATTTGTCATGGCTTTCCATGACTTTCATCAACAACTGCATATATGGTTTTGATTGTTTTTAAAATTTTGCTTACTTTTCTGTCTCTGAATGTTGTCAACCAGTCCCTCAGAATGAAGTTTAGTGTAGTAAAAATAGACACTTGTCATTGCTGGATGGCAGCTTTCTGTCCTGTTGAAGCAGGAGTTGTCGTTTTCCTTGCAGACAGCAGTGCTGCAGAACCTCGTTGGCTACCTGTCCCTGGACAGCCTCCGGCGCACCTTGTTGCTCAGAGTAAGGTTCACCGAGTCGTTGATGAGGTGTCTGATGGAGAACATTCTGCTCTGTGTGTCTGGGGGGTGCACAATTTTGGTAGTTCTCTCAGACTTTCTGAGAGAGGTTGCTGTTCATGAGAGTGAGCGAAGCTCGGCCATATCACAACTGAACTGTGATAAACAAATCATAGCCTTCACTGCTGGCATTAATTTTTCATATTTAATTGGTAAATTGTCTTCCAGTTAGCAAAACTAGCGAGGCTCGGATTCTGACAGGTGTCCCGTGTTCTCTATCCTTCTCAGCTTCCTCTGTCACCCTGTTTGTGTGCCTGGGCACATGACAGCAAGGGATCAAGTTGGTGGAGAGTTGTCTGTTTACGAAATGGTTGATTTTTCAGAAGCTCTCTCATCTACATTTTCCTCAGTGAGGATGGCAGATATTTTGCCTCTCCAAGTCAGCAGTGTGATGGAACTTCTATGAAATTTGTATATCTGGAAATCTCTACCATTTTGTCAAATTATTATTTTTTCCACTGCTTGTATGTTCTAAAATGATCTGGAAGTACTGACAGCTATTTAAAATCAGACTAAACACAATAAAATAATATAATATCATACTGTTTTTAAATAAAAATACATATTGCATTGCATATAATATTTATTAATGAGAAAAAAACATTTATCACTTTTAAATTTAAAATCCTATTATATTTAACAATATCTTAAATGAAGGTGTAGTTCTTGGGTGGTTATACACAGTGTGTTTTGGGCCCTGAAATACTAAATTAGCTCTCTTTGTAGGGAGAATAAAAATGTGCTTCAAAAAATTACCTTTATTAAGAAAAGATGCATTTCAGGCCAATCTGAGTTCTCTGATTCAGGTGCTGCAGGAGCTGTTGGAGACCTGGAGCAGCAGCAGTGCTGTGAAACACTCCCCACCTGAGCAGCAGCTGTATATTAGCAAGGCCATCCTCATCTGCCTCTCCCACCTGAAGGAGCCTGAGATTGAGAGCTGTAGACAAGGTGAGGCCATGTGACAAGCAGGACGTAGATTTATTTAACAGAGAGTCTTACTATGAGTAGAAAAACATCTTGTTTTGATCTGTGGATAAACAGAATTGTCCCATTTTCACCCTGGCAAATGGGGTAACCTGCTGGAATCCTCTTTAGCATTAATATTATAGAATTCCAAGTGCATAATCTTAGATTATGGAATTGAAGAAGGTCTGTCTTTGCCCTGAGGTTCTTAGCTGAGCAGTGTTTTAAAAACCCCAAAGTTTTGTCACAGGAAAACCAGGATTGACTCTGGGACTAGTGAGAGGAATGGTGTGATTCGTAATGTATAGGCTTAACCTTGGAGCTTGGGTGCAGCTCCGGAGGAGCAGGGAAGTTATGATATCAGGTAAAAAGCTGTTGGGTTGGTGTCTGACTGTCTGTGTGAGATTGGTGTCTGTCTCTGTGCATTCCTCAGTGTGAGGTGAGCAGGGTTAGCGAGTCTCTGGCATGGACCTCCTGTTCTGTGCTCACACAGTGCATATCACACTGGGGTCCTGGCCCAAAATCTGTTTCTGTTGCAATAAAAAAAAATTCTGTACAATGTCTAGAGTTACTTCTGTGTGTGTGTGTGTGACTTATGTGGGATGTGAAGGTTCACTTCAAGATTTGCTCATCTGTTTCATTCTAGAATTAGTTGTTCTTTAAGTGAATAAGTGACCTGGTACGTACTACCAGATCTGTACTTTTACAGTCAGTTTTTTGTCTGACAGCTGTTGAAAAGATTAGCTTTCTGAGATGAAGGATGTCCGTCAAACAGCAGTAAGCCTTCCTAGTAAGGCTGGCAACCAGTATTCCCCAGGGCTGTGAAGCACTTGTGTTATCTGCCTGTTTGAACTTCTCCAAAGTTAGGCAAATGTCTGTCTCTGTGTGATTGTTGTACTGGTTAGAACTTGTAATATCCTCAAAACATGACTTTTATTTAAGTGACTCTGAATGCTCTAAAACCAAACTAAAGATTGACTTACCATCCTTTTTTGTTTCAGTGAAAACCAAAATATTGCAAATTTAGAATATATTCTAATGTTTTGTTGACTTTGTATCCCGTGGAAGGGTGTGGGTTGCTGTGCTGGTGCTGAAGGCAGCACTGCCATTGCAGAGAGGGCAGCCACAGCTCGGAGACCCTTTCTATCCATTATTGGGTAGTGAGGGGGTAAAGCTGCCCTCAGGGAAGCACATAAAGATGGGTGTTTGTTTCTGCCACAGTTTCTTGCATTGTTTGTTGGTTGTTTGTTTCAGAGCTTCTCACAAGCATGATGGAGGGTGTGAAATGCCACTTGGACAGCAGTCTGCCACAACTGCGGCGTCTGGGAATGGTGGTGGCAGAGAGCATCAGCTTGAAAATAAACACTGAAGGGCCTGTCCTGAAGTTCGAGGTGAAGGTTTTAATGAAATTTATGACCGGTGTGCTGGGCTTAGAGGAAGTAAAAACTTTAAACCAGATGATCGGGGGCATTGTAGCACTTTCTGACCTGGAAATAAGGAGAGGCAGCCACACCTTCAAAAAGAGAGAATCTGTTTCCAAAAAACAACTGTCTAGGAAATGGCCAGGTGGCTGAGAGTTCCCTCAGGAGTGAAATCTGCTGGCAGAGGTCAAGATAAACTGGGTAATAAAAGTTTATCTTGTTACATGAGGGAGTCAGAATCTGATTCGTGGGAGCTGAACTTCAGACCTAAACCAGTGGTCAGCATTCAGTTCCTAGCAAGGTGGGAAGACCTGTTCTGAGCTGGGATTTTCAAGACTGACATGGAGATATTTTCTCTGCTCTTTCCAGTAAATTTATGTGACTTATCTGGTTAAATCACATTAATTCTTTAAAAGCCTGCCTGTCACATTGCCATTTATTAAATGTTTTAAAGATGGAAGTAACATTCAGACAAGGTGTCATCAGGTACTACTCTTAAATATAAGAACAAAGATCACGTGTGCAGCCTGCTGCTGCTGGCAGCACAGGGATTGAAACAAACAGTGTTGGTGAGGGTTCATCTGCTCATGATTTAGTCTGTGTTCAGTACAAGGGTGAAATGTTGAATGCTGGGCATATTTTCAGTAGAGTATAGCAATAGTTATTCTGAATGTCTAGTATGAAGAAGACAATGAAACAAGAGAATTGAAGTCCCTTCTGGTGCAGACTCCATTCTGTGTTGTCCCCAGCCTTCCAGATGATGAGTAAGTTATTGCTACTATTTGTGCTGTCTTTTTGCCCTTCTCCATCCCTTTTTCCCATTAAACACAAGAACTGCGTAATGTATTCAAGATGTTTTATGTATTTTTAAGCATCATAATGCACCTTCTTCTTACAATGTGATTTAATTACATTAAATTCATAATTCAAGTGTATTAAAATTGCCTGTTAATGGCTGCATGTTGTGAAACCGTGGTGTAGGGGTCTTGTGTGCCCTTGGGTAGACTCAAATTGGCGTTTCTATTTACTTCGTGGAAATCTGTAATTTGTGCTGTATGCCTCCAGCCCATTCATCCGTAACAAAAGTCAGCTGCATCTGTCACTCTAAAGACTGGCTCTTCAGTGCTCTTAACTTCCAAAATATCTGCTGAGGCTCTTTGAAGCACTGTTTGATCAGCAGAGGAATGAAGCACTTCATGTTATTAGCATATGAAGCTGTCCAGCACTCCAGGGAAGTACAAAAGATTTATTGCTCCCATTTTAGGGGCATGATCAGTATAGACAGCTGTTAGAGACAGCTTTTGAGAAGCAAAGAGGGTGAAAGGACAATGCTGAAGTCCACAGAAACAGAGACTGAAAAAGTATTCTCAGTTATTGTATTCATCCTATTAGCAGTGTTTAAAAGTGGGTTTTCCCATTTTGTAGAATCATGGAATGGTCTCGGTTGGCAGGGACCTTAAAGCCTATTCCATTCCACCTTCTGCCATGGGCAGGGACACCTTCCACTGTCCCAGATTGCTCTGAGCCCCATCCAACCTGGCCTTGAACTTCCAGGGATCCAGGGGCAGCCACAGCTTCTCTGGGCACCCTGTGCCAGGGCCTCACCACCCTCACAGGGAGGAATTTCTTCCTAGTATCCAGTCTAAACCTACTCTCAGTTCAGTTTCATTCACTGTTTCAAATCTGGTACAGGTCAATGTAATCTGGTTAGTGGAGTCTTGCCTTATCAGTGTGAGGTACAGTGCCGGGGCACACAGAAAATTAGCCAGTTTAATTTTTTCTATCCATTGCTCTTCTGTAAAAGATTCTGCTTCTTTGCTCCCTTTATTCTATTCTCCTTCCCAGTACTTTGTTCCTTGTGTCAGCCAAGCGGTGTGTGAGACTACAGCAGGGATAATTATCTGCTGTTCTGTTTAGGCAGCAAGGTTGGTAGGGTGGGTAGTTTCTTCCTACTGAGTAAGGACTATTACTATATCCATTTTAAAACTTCTTGTTCTTCACAGCAGGAGTGAGAAAGCAGAAGCTGCACTGCCATTGGTACCAGACAGTAATGAGAAACCCCATACTGCAGCCACTGTGATGCCAGATGAGGAGTTGGATGCTGAGCTTGACAGGTATGGGGCAAGAAATGGGGAGGAAATGGAAAACAAATGGCAGATGTGGGGGAAAAGGATCTCTCAGTACCAGCATTTCTTGGTAATTGTTGTGATTTCTGACTTTGTTCAGCTGAGTGGTGTGCAGCAGAGCAGGGCTTTGCATAGGAAATTGCACTAGTCAATAAATTAGGCAATGCCTGCATTGTGTGCAACTGCTGTACTTGTTCCATTTGACTTAGATATATATATCTCCTGGAAACTGTGGCTATATTTACCCATTTTAAGAGTGGACCTGCTTTATTCTGTCACTATATAAAGAAATACATCAATATATATTTATACGTTACGTGTATATGTGTGTATATATATGTATATCAATCTATAATGAAATCTCAAGAGTCAGGTTCCAGTCTCTTGGTCAGCTAACTCCTTCCTGCACCTGACCAGGAGATCCAGTTCCAGATGTGGTCACAGAACTGCTCTTTCCCTAGAACTCCCAAGAACCCCTAGGTTAGGCTTCAGCAGTGATGCTGAATGGTCCAGGAGTGATGGGGTTATGACAGTGTATGTACTGGTTCTTTCTCTTTGTGTGGGTATCTGGGGAAAGCAAGAACATCTGCACCCCATAAACTAACCCCTGCCTTAATTTCTTTACAGTGATGATGACCTCATCCCTTATGACTTGTCTGAGGATAAAGAGCTAAAAATTAAGGCTCCTGTGTATATCCGAGACTGTATTGAAGGTAGGAGATTTTGGGCTGAGTCTTTATCTGTTTCTTACGGATCTTGGCAGAGTGAACTCTGTGTAGGTTTATTTTTTCTAAGCCAGTTTGAAGAAGCTGTAGAATTTTTGAGTAATTTCAGTTTAGTTTGTAATGCTGGTTGTGCTGGGTGTCTGCGCCAAGACAAATGATTGGCAGAAGGAAGTTGGGGTGTATATCAAATCACAGCCATTCTGTTAATAGCTTTTGTTTGTCTTTTGATTTCAGTTCTGACTGGATCAGGATCTGAAGATTTGGACAAATGGGAAGCTACCATCAAGGCTCTTGAGAGCTTGGTTCGGAAGAATCCAGCAGCAGTAAGAGAGGTGAAGTATTATGGTCTAAGTTATCAGTGGGCAGTAGTAACACAGGGCTTATCCCTTGGCAGTCATGAGGAAATTAAACGTGCCAGTGGAGCAGAAGCCAGGCTAGTGTGTAGCTGGGTTAAAGGTACACATTCACAAGGTTTCAGGTTGGAAGTAGAAGAAAATAGTTGTCTTGAAGGTGAGGCTATACAGCACAATGGAAAAGAGAAGCAGCAAATGTGCTGGCAGCACCCTGGCATCTCGCAGCTCCAGTGCTCAGAATGAAACGTCCTACAAGTAGAGCTTGCCAGTGTGAGGAAGCTCCATGCTTTGTGCTGGGCAGGAAAAACACTAGAAATGCAGATTACAGAGCAGCCATTTTGGATTTTGAATTGAAATTCAATTCAATTGTTATTCCCCAAAGAAAAGGGAGGCAAAATCAAATGAACTTTCCCTATTTATTTGTACAAGCATAATGTCTTTTGGAGGGAGTAGTTGGATTGTATTGGTCTAGATGTAAAGCTCAGGGGAGAGGAACCTGGGATTGTGTGAAGAGTGCTCACCACTACCTGCTAGTGAGCACTTGAAAGTGTCAGAGACATCAGCTGAGAAAGGGGAGGGCTGTGGTATTGTACCCTTTAACCCATCAGTTACAGTGACAATTCATTCTATGTCATGATGCTACCAATGCTCCAAAAAGCCCAGGTGAGTGTGGACAGAGAATTGGCAGATGGGGGGTTCAGGGTTTTGAGAAATATTTCTGATGGCCTTTGACTTAATGTGGTTTCTCTTCCTCCTAAGGAATGGACATGCTGCCTATACAGAATGCCTCCTTGTCTTTTTTTAAACATTAGAAACGGTCTGTAAATCCCATGAGGAAAAAAATCAACCACCATCAGGGATTTGATTCCTTTTTTCATATTTTGAGCAGGTTAGTGTGGAGCTGGCAAAAATATTGTTGCATCTGGAGGAGAAGACTTGCATTGAAGGCTTTGTGGAGCTCCGTCAAAGAGCTCAAGTAGCTGTTTTAATCACAGACCCAATACCTGTGAGTCTCTCTTACTACTTTCCTTTTTCCAGTTGAGGCACAGGCAAAAACTGAAACAGCTGAAGTCTCTTTCTCATTTCATAGAGGGAGCTGTCAGTGTGTTAGATCAGGTAGTTCAGGTCTGACAACATTTATGCTCCTGAAGAATCTACAGGAATAGAACCAATAGGAAAAAGAAAACCCTGTCAGACTGGAGGAACTGTTCGGAATCTGTTGGTTTGAGTGTACCTGATATGGCAGATCACATAAAGACTTGTACTGAAGGGTTTCATACGGAGGGAAGCTGAGGCACAAAAGGCTTCTACAGAGAAAGACTTGACTGGTGATTGTAATCAGGGAATCACAGAATAGTTTGGGTGGGAAGGGATCTTTAAAGTTCTTCTCATTCCAACCCCCTGCCAGGGACACCTTCCACTAGACCAGGTTGCTCCAAGCCCTATCCAACCTGGCCTTGGACACTTCCAGGGATGGGGCAGCCACAACCTCTCTCGGCAACCTGCGCCAGGGCCTCAGCTCCCTCACAGCCAAGAATTTCTTCCTTATGTCCAATCTAGATCTATCCTGTGCCAGTTTAACACCTTTATCTTTCATCCTATCAGGCCCCAGCAAAATCCTCTCTCCATCTTTCCTATAACCCTCTTTAAGTACTGAAAGACCACAATGAGGTCTCCTAGCTGCTGTGGCAGTTGTTTGGGTACCTCTGCATAGGAGTGAGCATCTGTCATTTACTTCTTTTGGGAGAATCTAGAAGTGGTGATGCCTAAAACAGGGTAATTCTCAGGCATCAGTGGAAGTGTCTGCATTTCCCCTGTTTACACAGCATGTTTCTTCCCTTCCCTTGGAGACTTGCTGTTACCTAACAGGAAGCAGAACCTGTGAAATTAAATGCTTTCAGAGTTAATGAGAAGGCTATTTCCAGCCTCAGTCTGTGTTCATTGTACCCTGATTTTTCTGTACAGGTCGCAAAGTACTTGACATCCCAGTTCTACTCTCTGAACTACAGTCTCTGTCAGCGCATGGACATCCTTGATGTGAGTGCTCTCACTTCCCACTTTCCTTCTGTCTGATGCACCAGTGCCGAGGTGTAATGGGGTTACCTTTTATTTCTCATGGGAGAAAGCAGAGGCATGGGAATCTCTTACATTACTATTTGTGCCTGGCATTCCCCTCTTGTTCCTAATCCTGCTACACTCCATTACACAGGGGTCCCTCCCCACGGAATGCAGAGTATGTGTTGGGCATTTGGCTGGGAGAAGCTGCTGTTTACTTTCACATCATCAGTCTGTTTTATCTTCCCTTCTGAAGGACAGCAATCTGCCTGTGACTCCTTCCACACTTGGGTCTGAAGAAGGAGCCACTGCTCTGTTTCAGGGCTAAGTGACCAAGTGCTTGGTCAGTACCTTGGAGGCAGGTGGCTGTTGGAGTTCGGTTTCCTGCTGTTGTTCACTCTAAACCTGTTGTGCCTTGTTGCTCCTGTCAATCTGGATGCAGGTGACTGCTGTTGTTCCCTAGGGATTACCCATTTTTAACTGAACCTTTCTCTGTTTTATCTAGGTATTGGTTTTGGCAGCTCAGGAACTGTCCTGCCCCAAATTCCATGGGAAGACCAGGCATTCTGATGGCCAAAAGCCTTGTGTCCAGCTCCTTCCAGGAAGTGACAGCTCTAAGGACTGGAGAAGAATTGTTGATGAGAGAATCAAAAACAAGACTCGGAGATTTGCTGTGGTGAGGCCAGAAACAAACTAATGTCAAATCCGGCAAAAATAGGGACACTTGGAGTTGCTGCAGTTTGGTCTGGAGAGAGCTAAATACCTGTGAAAGTGGGCCCAATCCAAAGGAAAATCAGATAAATATATATTTGAAGTTACAGAGTCTGAGTTTTTGGTGCAGAGTATGAACTCTTCCAGCAGGGAGAGGAAGATAAACCTGAAATTCCCTACCTGGCTTTGAGGCATAATTGCTGTTCTATGCTTGTTCTGAGCTTATGTGGCCACTGCAGGGAGCTATGACTGCATCTCACAGACCCCAGACTAGCTAGTCCATCAGACTGGCTGCCTCTCGATTATACTGTCTCAGCCTTCCTGTTTACCGAGGAGATAAATTGATGCCAGTGTCCTAGTTTCCAGAATTCCTCTGTGGTTCAGCCTGGAGAGTTTGCTTTCCAAAACTGCTTTATCCCTCACATGTTCTTGTTCCTTATATCTAACTGAGCTATATTGTATTGAAGTGTTTAGATATGGAGAAGATCTGAAATGGGAAGTGAGCAATCCAGTTGGAAAACTGGCAGCCATAGATATACAAGCAGTGGTTGACTGTGGGCTGGCTGCAAGGAATCTGTGGTCTTGACAGTGTCCAGAGAAGTGGAAGAGCTGGATGCTGCACCTTGTGCCTAGACTTAATTTTTCTCTTGGACAGGCTCAGTCTCATGTGGAACTGGCTTCCCATCCAAACGAGTTCAATTCAGTTGCTGGGCACTTCTTTTTCCCATTGATTCAGCACTTTGACAGGTGAGTGTGAACACTTCAGGATGTGGCATGTGGACATGGCAAACGCCAGAGTGAACCTTTCTGCTTGTCCTGCATGCCTCAGAGCAGCAGGCTACAGCCTAGGAGCTGTGCAGAAGCCCAGTGAAACTACACTGACACTTGAGTCCTTCACAAAGCTTAGTGAGGAGGGGGTTGTGGTCTCTTGGATTTACCCTCTGAAGTCTTGTGGGGCAGGAGTATGTAGGACCCTGCAGAAGTGAAAATCCATCGCAAGGATAATCTGACAGCAGGTACACAGGCAAGTAATTCTGGCAGTATTACACCAGTTGTTTTGGCTGAGCCTCTGCTGTGGGAGGTTCACACAAACCACAACTCAGACTGCAGTCTTGAACTAAAGTTAACTCTGTCTCAAGTTGGGCCTGTCACTTGCACTGGTCTTTGTGGCCACAGTATAGGACACAGGACGCAGTTTATTGTCAGTCCCTTAAGTCTTTGCTAATCCAAGAAAGGCTGAGTAATTGATTCCATGATAATCAAGATTATTGTAATACCAGTCGTAATGGCATTGTGGTATTGTATTGTGGGCAGCTTTTGCCTGTAGGTCTTGCCAAGTAAAGCCTGTTGGTAGAATGTGTGATACCTGCTGTAAGAGTAGAGGATATTACTCTGGGAGATACTGGTCTGGGAGAAAAGATGAGAGCAAACAGCTCTGGTCTGTGTTAACCTGGTAGTGCCTGTATAATGACTGTTGTAGGGATTCAGGCTTATGGGCGACAGTTACCCCTGCATGACCTCCTGACTGTTCCAAAGAGGCACTGATCAGCCTTCTCATTGCTACACAACTGTGTCTTGCACTTGCAGGCCTTTAACAACATTTGATCTTCTGGGGGAAGATCACTTAGTGCTTGGAAGACTGGTCCACACTTTAGCAGTCCTGATGTACTTGGCTGTCAACACTGTGGTAAGGAAGGACAGAGAGCAGGGGAGACTTCCAGCCTGGGAACTTGAGGTGCCTTCTGGAACAGCTGTGTGCTTTAGGGCCTGCTGCACTGAGACTGGCAGCAAGTTGGAGTTGTGTGGGCTGAGAAGTTGTGAAACGGGCTGGGAAAAATTGGTCAGAAAAGAGACATGGGATTCAAACCACCCCCTGCACTATCTTTTGCTTCTTGTAGAAAAACTCAGCTTCTTGCAGGGGTTGGGCACATCATTTCACTTTACTGCCAAAGTTTCCTCATCTGTAAAATAAATTCAATTGTAGCACTGATCTTAAAAAAACTGTTGTTCAAGTGTTTGGACGATGCTCTCAGGCACATGATGGGATTGTTGGAGTGTCCTGTGCAGGGCCAGGAATTGGATTCATGACCCTTGTGGGTCCCTTCCAGCTCAGGACATGCTGTGATTCAATGAGCAGTACGTCTTGAGGCCAGCTCTGCAGGGCAGTGTGGATGGTGTTCAGTGGTGCTGTCACGATCCTCTTTTGCAGGCAGTGACAGCAATGGGAAAAGCACTGCTGGAGTTTGTTTGGGCTCTGCGTTTCCACACGGACTCGTGAGTAACTTGTGGTTGTATACTCCCATTTTTGAAGATCAGCTGTGAGCCAGCCTCCAGTCATGATTTGTCTTTGTCCAAGACTAGCACCTGGCTCAGAGTGTCAGTGACTTAACACATCAACTCTGCACTCTCCTCCAGCTGTGTGTTCTTGTGACTGAGTTTAATGCCAGCCCAACACATGGACTTGGCCAGTGTCTTCTAGTGTGGCAGTACAGCCGTTACCTATAGAAAGCTTGACAAATTTCCTGACCACCTGTCCATGTGATAGTTTCATCTGTGTTTACTCAGAGAGCTCAGAAAACTTTAGATTCAATTCCAGCATTCAGCCTTGGAAAAGAATTAAGACATGTAGCCAAAAGACTGTAAACATCCCATTTCTGTTTTGCTCTCAGATGTGTCCAGGACTCTGAATTACGCTAGACTCGTGTGTACAACATGGTAGGGGCTCTGTATGTGGGGTACACTGTAAGGTCACACCCCTAAGCAGCAGGAATGTGGCAAAAGTCATCATACCATGTGAAACTGGAGAGTCCCTGAGATGAGGAAATTAACACAGAGCATAAAGCTGCAGGCTCTAACCAGTTCAGTCCTTCTTCACAGGTACGTGCGCCAGGGCCTTTTGTCCTGTATCTCCTCCCTGCTCCTCAGTGTCCCTGCGGAGCGCGTTCTGGCAGACATGACAGAGGAGCTGTTGGAGACTCAGTCCTGGCTGGGAGGTAAGACATGGAGGGGTACATCAGTGCTTTTCTGGTTAGTGGTGCAGTCTTTGTGCAGCATCTCTTTGATTGTGATGGCAGCAGTGATGTCCTGGCATTGTTCACTTGAGATCTTCATGATCAGCAAGTAGAGCACCCCATATGCTGTAGGGATGCAGCACTGAGGTACCTGAGGAATAAGATAAGAGCTGGATATGGCATTTCAAATTGTGACTGTCCTCACAGGCCAACCAGAAAAATCCCCAAAGATATTCTGTGCCCCCTTTCTCTGTCTGAGCATCCAACCACCCACCTCATGAAGCTGTAGGAAGTGTTGTCACATTACCTGTTAAACCCAGGCAGTGACTTGGGCCAGCAGTAACACACAAGGCTTGTACAGCCCATTTATACCATGTGTTCATTATGGGGATGTTAGAGCTAAAAACTGGAGGGAGAGGAGCATAGCCCAATCTCTAGCTTCCTATTGCTGATGGAAAGAAAGAAACTACAAAAGACAGCAAATGACTTTGCTGTACCCAGCACACCTTATGTCAACACAAGCTGTGTCTGTGGGTTCTGGCAGGCTGGAGCTGCACAGATAAGTGCTCAGGTACTGCAGTGAGCTGGAGGGAAAAGAGGAGCTAATGCTGAAGCTTTCAATGTGTTCTGAGGATGATTCTTGTGATTCCCTGGTCTGGTTTCCTTCACCATTCTCACACTCAGTGAGTGGCTTCCCACAGGGAGCAAGCAGGAAGCATCACTGACCCAATTGGCCTCTGATCCTGGCAGGTTGGGGTGCTCTGTGCCCTTTAAAAGGAAGAGAGCTGCCTTGTGGGGCTGAAGACTTCACTTTTCCCATGACACAGGATGCTCTCAGGAATCTGCTTGTCTCTGCATTTAACACTGCTGTTACCAAGTGAAGCCTTTCAGGAATGTATTTCTAGCATGAGGGTTTGTGTAATCTGTTTTCAGTGAGTTATTTTGGGGAGGAGGAGTAGGGATAAGCAAGATAGTAGCATCTTCTCATGCTTGTAGGTAGTGTAATAGCCCTGTCTTTACATCTAGCACTTTTGTATGAAAGCTGCGTGGTTGGTCCTGGGAATGAGAGCAGGGTAAGATACCTGTTGTGGGTATACCAGAAAAAGGAAAACTGCTGTAGGAGTCGTTCAGAAGCCTTAAAGAATTGAACTCACCTCCACGTATGGTCAGATGCAATTTAAGGCAATTTAAAGGGCTTCTAGAGCTGCTTACTGAAACACACCAGCTTCTTGGGCTGTGCCTTTGCTGTTTGTTGTAAGGCTGTTGGGAGGACTGCACAGGGAGGCACTGGGCCCTCCCTGCTGTTCCAATAGGTCAAGTCTGGCACTAGAGACCTGCTTCTGTGACTGAATCGCAGGTCTGAGCTCATGGACTTGCTGTTGTTTCATGAGTCTTCGAGACAAGATTTGCAAGAGATGTCATGTGTTAGCTGTGCCATAGCTGGGAATGACAAGCTGTCCTGCATGGGAGCCTTCACTATTGTGCCTTTTAGCCACTTTGGATTTCAGCTTAAAGCATCTGTGTTCCTCCTGCCATGGCCAAAGCACAGTGAGCAGTGGGATAGGAAATGTTACACGAAGTGCTTAGTAGAAATCCAGAAACCTCCTCCAGTTTGTTGTTACATCAGGACCTCCACAAACTGCTATAGTGTGTCCTATTATTGACTGACTGCCCTTCAGCCTTCGGGCTGCAACCCTGGCGCTGTCTGCTTACTGGGTACTTTGGGACATTTCAGCTGGGGAGAGGCAAGAATCCACTTTGGACTTGTCCGTCGTTGCCCTTGGTTGCCGTGCTGGACTTGCTGTTGAGCAGCCTGATCCTTCCCAGGGGAGGGTGGGAATACCTGAACACTTCTAGGAAATGGTCTCTTTGATTCAGCAGCTGCCTTTGAGGGATTTCCCCACCCCTTGCAAGTGCTGTGCAGCTATGTCACGGCTAAGTGTGGTTTATGTCAGGACCAACAGCACCCTCTGGTGCCCTCTGCCTCCCATGCAGTGCCAGCAGTGCCAGGTCCACGCTCACGGAACAGGAACAGCACCAACAGCACTCTGAGCTTCTGAGCTTGTTCCAATCTGCCTTGTAACCTCTCCTTTTGTGTTCTGCAGAGGGAGTATGGAAGCACCAGGGTGCAGCTCTCCCTGCATTATAAATAGCCCTGCTCCACTGACATGAGTCATGTGTTTGGGCTGACAGTGCCGGGCTCCCAGCACACTGCTCGTGCGTACAGGATATCCTCACACAGACTCTCTGCTCTTCCAGGCTCCCTTGCTCAGACATCCTGCATGCATCCTGGTTTTTACTTTGCAGGCCCATTAAGGGCCCCTGGAATAACAGCTGCTGGAAACAGCCTCATGCTGCCCTTACATGCTGCGTGAAGTGTGGAACTCATTTATCAGAAGATTGGTCTCTCAGAATGGAGAATGTGCTGAACCTTGAGAACCTGTCTCTTTCTTTCCCCATTGGAAAGGCACCATGACCCCAAACTCAGGAGGGAGCACTGACCATTTTAGATTGCAGCAATGGCAGAGTGGAGAATTTAGACTTTGGAGAAGGTGGATTTCTAGCTGCAAACTGCATTCATGCTTGTAGCTCAGCTGTGCAAAGCTTTTGTGTAGCTCAAGGGCAAAAGTACAAATTTTGGCATGGAGATTATCACATGGAATGCAAGGTCAGGCAGTTTTTGTAGTGTTTCAGACCAACTGACTGTTTGTCTCTCCTACGAGACTGACTGGAGCACTACCCCGTTTGGCAATCAGGGCTTGGCTGAACTTGTGCTGCTTTACATGATCAAGTTTGTGCATCTCTGACTTCTGGCCTAATGCAGTTCCTGCAAGTGCTGATGTCCAGACCAGCCGTAGGTGCGGACGCCATTGTTTAGTTCTGTGATTGTCAGTAAAACAGTGAGAAGTGTTAAGGGCTCTTTTTCCCATTCTCCAGTTAACTATGGCTGCTTCTTTTGCAGATGTGGTGGAGAAAGACCCTGATGGGGACTGCAGAAGGCTGGCCCTGCAGAACCTGCTGCTAATGGAGAACCTGAAAAAGAAACTTGAAGCTGTCCCTTCCTAGCAGAAGGGTAACAGAATTGACCTTTACCTTGTGCCCTTGCCAGCTGGATGTGTTCGGGCACTGCTGGGGCCTCTTCAGCAGTCACCTGGCTGGAGGAGAGGAAGAAGGGGGAAGGGTGCTGAGCTGTAAGCCAGCGAGCCTGACTTGACATCTGGACTCTGTAGTGGAGGCCAACTGAGTGAGCTCTGGGTATCCGGTACAGCGTGTACAGATGCAGGAAGGTAGGCGAGTGCTGCCATCCTCCCGCACCCCCAGCCCCCACCCCAGCTATTTATAACCTTGGCAGGACTGAGCGCTTGGCTAAAAATACAGGGAAGATCTCACAGAGCCGTCTTGTCAGAAAAACAGGAGCGCTGGGGAGGGCCACTTGCCACTATGACCTGCCCCTCACAACGGCTCCCACGTTCCTGAGCAGCTGGAGTTTGGGGGAGCAGCTGTTAGTCTGCTGCTGGAAGGGGTAGCATGGTGCAGGGAATGGCACTGCTGATGGGACGCAAACACCGGATAGCTACACTGAAGTGCTGAAAGTGTGCCAGACCTTAAACGCCTGAGCTAGAGCTGGGCTGTGGTTAGGAAGGAATAAAAGCAGGGAATTATTTTTCTATAATCTTAGTACAGAAGTTTCTTTTAAAGAATAAATAATGTTTAGATTTTGACCTTAAAAACCTCCCCAACCCTTCTTCCTTGAAAGCAATTTAGAAACTTCATGTTCACCCCAAGTTTTGAAGCAAGTCACAAAACATGAAAAAGAAAAATCATTCTAAATATGAGGGCTGGTTGGTAAGAAACGTGAGTTTCTTCCTGATAACTACCCCTTGGCAGGGGAGGGTGACAGGCAGAGAGGTTAGCAGAACCTTGATTGTCACGTTGAGCTTCACTTCTCTCAGTCCTGCTTGTGCCAGGGAAGAAATTGGCCTCCAAAAATCTGACTAGTAGAGTGCCGTGATGTAACTGGTGTTTGGAGAAGGAGCTTCACAGTAAGAAAGAAGCTTCACTTGCTCAGAGTGACCCAGCTTGAGCAGGGATTGGACCAGGAGGCATCCAGGGTCCCTTCCAAGTCAGGCATTCTGTGACTCTGAGATGTCTGTAAGTAATTGCTCTATCCCACAAGACCCTCTGATATATTTAAACACAGAAGTTTTTGTTGGGGAAAGTCTGCCTTCAGCCTGCAGGAGAGGGTAGTTTGACTTTTAACCAAGCTCCTACCCAAATAGGATGGAGATTGTTTTCAGAAGGTCTCACTTCTAGGGAATCACAGATCTGCACCTTAGCGGATCAAAGTTGTACTTTAAAGGCAACTCACAGTTTCCATCTCAGTTATTCAGCTCTTCTCTGTACTGAGGAAAAAGTGAAGTTAAAATATGCAGTTCTTACTGGTTTTTTTCAGCCTCAAATTTATTAAAATACTAAAACCAGCTTTCTAACAGGATATACATGTGAATCTCTGTATGTTGTGCTTGAGAGAACATATTAACTCATACTGTTGCTTGTACAGTAAGGCAGGAAAAATAAATTCCTTGGTAATAACCAAAAGGCTGTGTGGCAACAGCATGTGACTGATCTGGGCCCCCCAATGAGGACAGAATAAATGAGCTGGCATTAAAGTCAGCTTTGCATTTGGTAAGTGTTCATTGTCAGGGGTCCTCCACTTCATCAGCCACTTCCTCCTCCTTGTTGTCTGTGCTGCTGTGGCCAGTGTGTGTTAGGGCCAGGGTTCGGCTCATGGGAACACTGGCTCCTCGGTGCACGGCCTCCATGGTCTGTGGGGACACGTAGTAGCTCAGGTTCGAGGCTGGAATTCTTTTCTGCATCTCTTCCAGGTAGCGATAAGCCTAAAGGAATGCAGAGATCACTGTCAGAGAGTGCACTGCTACAGGGGCCCCAGTAAAGCTTTTCATGTGCTTTGCATTAAAAGTGAAGTTCATCAGCACAGCTGGAGGAACTTGCACTTGGCACCCTCATGTTTCATCAGAGCTGCAGGTCACAGTCCAGAGGCTGTGTGTGGCACATCTGTCCCAAAGGAGCAATTCACCATTTTCTCAAATAACTGCCATTTTAGTTTTCTTCTCTGGCCAAGTGGCAAACACAGCACAGTGGTATTGCTGAGGCATGCACCCAGACAGACCCTCTGTTCTCATTGAATCAGTGGGAATGGTTAAGAATACACCACCATTTATGCTCTGTGTCCTGTGAGCTTTCTTTTTCTCTTCTCACCCCATAGAATGAAAAATATGGATATAGTTCCTGAGCTGTGCCTCGCTGTACTGTGCAGTTAGGCTCCTACTATGGAATGTCTTCCTGTGTGAGAGCCATGCTCCACCAAGCTGCACAGGTGTGCAATATGGGTTCTGTAGGCTGGAAGAATTAAGGCTTCACTTACTGTATGGAATTCCTTCACTTGTGCATAATGCTGAACCAAAAATCCCAGGACATCGCCATGCCGGATGGCATCATCAAAGTCCTGTTCAGCCAGGAGCAGTTCACACTGTCTGACTGCTTCTTCAGTGTCTTCAGGGTAAACTCTAGGAAAGGACAAAAGTGAACTGTCACACCCCAGAGCATTCAGCTTGTCAGGCCAAGGAAAGGGATGAGTTTTTACTACATTAGGTTTCCTGACAGAAGCCCAAACAAAACCCAGAAACCTGCCTTGTCCTGGGGCTGATTCTCTAGAGTGGGCAGCAGGAGACGGGGGGATTCTGCCCCTCGGCTCTGCTCAGGTGAGACCCCACCTGCAGAGCTGCCTCCAGCCCTGGGGTCTCAGCATAGGCAGGACATGCAGCTACTGGAGCAAGTCCAGAGGAGGCCATGGAGATGCTCCAAAGGGCTGGAGCCCCTCTGCACTGGAGACAGGCTGGGGGTGTTCACATGGATAAGAGAAGGTCCTGAGGGGAACTTGGAGCCCTTTCCATTGCCTTAAAGGGGCTCTAAGAGAGCTGGAGAGGGACTGGGGACAAGGGCCTGGAGGGACAGGACAAGGGGGAATGGCCAGAGGGTAGGGATAGATGGGATATTGGGAAGGAATTGTTCCCTGGGAGAGTGGTGAAGCCCTGGTACAGGGTGCCCAGAGAAGCTGTGACTGCCCCATTCCTGGAAATGTTCAAGGCTAGGTTGGATGGGGCTTGGAGCAACCTGGGATACTGTAAGGTGTCCCTGCCCATGGCAGGGGGTGAAGCTGGATGAACTTTAAGGTCCCTTCCCACCCAAACCAGTCTGTGATTCTGTGATTTTATGACAATCACTTTCCTGGCTACACCTCCCTTGGTCTATATACTTCTCTTTCAGGTTATCTTTCCATCTTTAATGCAACAGCATTTTAAAAAGCACATTATGGTTTCCCTGCTAGAAAAATGTACCAGCAGCCTTTTTTTTTCAGCAACCTGCAAATTATGGTTAAACTGTAGGTGCTGTTACAACTGTTTTTCTGGTATGATATTTCTATCACTTAGTTTCTCTGCTCTTCATGCTGCAGCTCACCTCTGAGCATGGATGAACCGTTTCATCAGACTCATCCTGCTCTGCAGGTGGCCAAGTTTGCTTTCCTGTTCCACAGGGCTTCTGGCCTTTGCTTTGGAAAGGCATTTGTATGCTTCTGTCAGTGCTCTGTGGGCTTTTTCATAGTTCTGATACTCATCAATTTCTACCTGCAAGAGGAGAAAGGAGATGGTCTTGCTCCAGAGCCAATACACCGAACACCTTCAGCAGTCACATGAAGGGCATTACCTGAGCACATGCATCATAGAAACCTGCCAGGAGGTCAAGGGCCCCTCCTTTGGTGTAGAAGCTGATGATATTCGCAATAATCTTTGCATCCTTACGCCAATCCAGTGACTGCAGATAGTTGGCTGCCATGATATAAATCTCTCTCTGTCTGGAAACTCCCGCAAAGAAGATAATTTTCTCAGTATCTCCAGATTTCAGCAATGCCCTCATAGCCTGACATGGGAAAGGAGGGCACAGAGGGAGAGAGAAAGAATATTGTGAATGCAAAAACACCATCAAGATGGCTCAGAAGTTTCATCTGGGTAGTTACTGTAGGAAGTCTGCTTCAAGGTGTACTTTTCAAAACACCCTTGTTTTGAGGCTATCCAGTCTGACCTTTAACTTGTTTCCTGCTTGTGTGTATTTCTTGGTGGCCATGTGGTAGTTGCCTTGTCTCATACAGCAGTCAGCAATTTGCTCCAGCAGCTCCCTCCGAGACTCCTCAGAGAGATCCTGGGACTCCTTGGACACTGTCATCTTCTCAGCCAGCTCCTCAGTGATGGTCAGGTTCTGCTCCAGGCAGAGCTGCAGAGCTTCATGGTACTGATGGGAGCAAGAGAGCAATGAGATGCTGCAAACACTATTGCGATACCTCACGTTGCTTGTGGTGTAGCTGATTTCTGTAGGTTACAAACACAAGCAGCTGAGGACGCTCTGTATGGGAACACTGGGGTGTAATTACATGTGTCAACATCAGCCCCTGTTCAGGCACACACTGTCCCATTTTGTTTGCTAAGAATGTGTTTATTCTTCCATGACAGCATTATTCTCACACAACTGTGCCACTAAAGATTCAGCCATTTTGACTCTGAACATGAGATTTGCAGAGACATAAAATTCAGATTTGTTAGGCATGATTGATGATAAAGTTTTCAGCACACACAAATAAATTGAAAGATTTTGTTAAATATTTTGGTACTTCCCATATAGGAACAAATTTTGTGTAGGCTACACAAAAGCTTTTACTCTAGAAAAGGGCTACTGTATCCTTGCAAAACATGGAAGAAAGCCAGCCATAAGAGATGGTTAAAGAGGAGTGAGCACAGGACAGCTACCAGTGCCCCTGAATCAGTGGCTTAAGAGGGATCTTGAAACTTCACAAGTGTCTCTTGTATCTATTTACCTGCACAGGTGAATGGCTGTGTGCAGGTACGGCCCTGTTGTGCTCCTCTACCTGTGCACAGGGGACCAGAGGGCTCAGCTCACCTTCTTGGCTGCAAGCAGCAGCTCCATTGCCTTCTCATACTGAGCATGTTCAATGAAGAACCTGGAGCAGCGGGTGAGCAGCGCCGGGTCAGACTTCTCATCCAGATCCTCAGCAATGAGCTGTAGGGCCCCGAACTGCTGCGTTGCAAAGGCCAGCTCCAGGGCTTTGGAGAAGTGTCCTGCCTGCAAAATTAGGAGTGAGGCTTCAAATACTAAAATGAGCACTATAGAGACAGTTCACAGGATGCCCTGGAGTGAATTAAAAAAAAACATTACCCACCATGAAGAAACGACTATTAAACAGGACATAGTAAGAACCACCACTGATTTAACATTCCTCTCCTGTAGGAACTGCTTCATTGTAAAGCTTGGGAGTTTTTACTAAAAGACATTTACCTTGTGGTATAACGTAACAGCTCTGTCCATTTGATCCCCCTTTTCCTCATAATAGCAGGCTGCCTCTATCATGTCTTCTGGTGAACTCAAGAGAGCCAGGTTCATCAGCTGATCATCTAAATTATTCGCCTGTTCAAAAGCAAAGATTTGACTCTGGGTCTGCACACACAAATTTCATTAATTTCAACTTCTGGCAAGCCTGTGGCTTTATATTGTCACATAGTGTTAAACTATCACCCCCTTCTGTGTAAAACCTCTACAACCCAAGTGACTTTCAGCTTCAATTTGATTATTTCTTTCAGGGAATTTTTGATGATCTGTTCAAGAAAATACTGTTCCAAACCACCACGGCTTTATTGATCCACCTTTGGTAGAAGACACCAGCAGAAACCAGAAGCAGCTTCATCATGGGCTGTCAACGAACAGGCAGCATCTTACGGGAGAGAATGGGAGCAAACACCTTGTACCACCTTCACTGTGTGCTGCAAAGGGCAGAACCCTGTGCTGCTGTGGGCACACTGCTCCTCTCTGCATACCTTGCACAAGCGGATGGCGTTGTTGAATGCCTGGGCCCGGCTGTAGAAGTGCACGGCCTGCTTGATGTCCTCCTGGCTCTCGTACTGGCGTGCCAGGTGATAGGAGGCTGCCCCACTCCCTGTTTCGTTTGCTATTTCAGCGGCCTGCGGAGGGAATTGTACAGCTTTACTTCATGCCCATGCTCCACCCAGGAATGAGAACTCTGGAAGCAGATGGAAGCAGGCTGCCTTACCTTCTGAATGTTGCCTTGAAAGCAGTGGACACGGACTAGAGAAAAATAATCCTGAGCCAGTACATAGTATTTTAGTGCAGATTCCATGTCTGACTGGCTCTCCAAGTACTGTGCCCACCACTTCCACAGGCTCCTGGAAAGGCAACAATATATTAACTGCAGCAACAAAAGCTGCCAGAGGCTGTGTTTTTCACTCCTAGAGAGCTTGAACTAAAGACTGAACACATTTTTTAGAACACATGCTTTATCCCAACCCAAGTGGGACACTCCCAAGGTCTGCAGTATACAGGAGATCAGCCTGGATAACCAATGTTCTTGAGCGAGTGTAGCATAAACCTGAAAAGCTGTGGAAGGGTCACAGTGGATAAGGCAGGGGTTGAATGGGACTGAGAGGATTCACACTCCTTCATCCTTGCTCTCATCATGAGTTGTATTTCAGGCCTGACAGCCCCAAGTAGAAGGAACAAGCATAGCACTGACTTGTCTTTCATCTTGTTGACATAATTCTCCAGGGCTTGTAAGTCTTCAGAGAGCATTCGAGGTACCTCGAACCTGTGTGTGTCTGACTTCTCATAGCTGTAGAGAAGAATATATTAGATGTGAAATGACAACCTCATTATTAGCCCACTTTCTGTGTAAAACATCCATTTAGTCTTGTTTGCCAGCCATCAACTGACAACACTGACAATAGCTTGCTTTAGTTGTGTAAGTAAGTTCACTGTAAGACCAGTTGCAGTATACTGGCACCATCAAAAATTAAAAGTTCAGTGGTACTGCCAGGCACCTGGAATGAAGGAGGTCTGATCTTGACAGCACAGGAAATACTTTAAAAGTGCCAGTGATGGCCCAAAGAAGTATTCCAGAAAGTTCCCCTAGCATCAAGCACAGCTGGCAGAACAGGCCATAAAAGCCCCAGGCTCCACATTGTGCCACCCACTGCAACATCAGCCTCTGCCACTGCCTGGAGGTCACTGCCCTTACCCCAGCACCCACCTCTCCTCACTTCACTGCCCACCACAGCCATCAGTGGGTCTGCCTGAGCACAGCAGAGCTCTGCTTTGATTCTGAACAGAATTGGCCTTATTGGATAATGATGATGGGAACTTTCATATTGGAAAACTCATATAAAAACAAGATCTCAAATAAGAAATACAAGACATCACAAATATGCTCCCCTAACTTCTCATGGGACTTGGCAGTCACAGGAGAGGACCAGACACCAGAAGCAACCAAGTCAAACTAAATTCTGCTCCAGCAGTTGGGACTCTTGGGAAAAGCAAATAAATGGTTTTGTCATGGAAAATGAAGGAAAAGATGGCAGAGACATACACAGGACTGGATATGAGTGGGGTTTAGCTACTGGCCCTGACAGACGCTTGACCTTTTCAACACTACACGTTATTTGCGTGGGAGTATGCTGGGAGGTTTCACTGGCAACGCGTTCACTCTGTGAGAGAGAAGGCACCAGAAACAGGAAAGACTTGAATTCCTTTTTACTGGTCATCATCAGATGTCCTCCTTTGCCTGGCTCCACAGGAGAACAAGGCTCCCTGTCCCCTAGGTACCCCCAGCTGGTGCTTACTGGGTGAGCGCCAGGCTCTGCTGCCTGGTTGCCTCCAGGTGCTTTGCGTAGTTGTAGTGGGTGGTGCGCAGGTGAACCCGGTCGTGAGCCTCCGCCATTTCGATGGCTTTCTGCCACTGGTTGGAGGCCTGGTAGAGCTTGTTCAGGAGGTCATACCGTTTGGAAGCCTTGTACAGCTGCTCTGCATCCTCCTAGAAGAGGAACACCCAAAATCCCCGTCAGACCCGACCGCGCTTCGTGTCAGTCACACCAGACACTGCACTGCGGAGCAGTTTATCAGTGCAGGGCATTGCAATGCAATTAAAGCAACAACCATCCAGGCAGAGGGTTTAACCAACTAAATGTATGTAGCCTGGAGTAGCACAGTATTGGGAAACAAGATGTTTATGTAAAAATAAGGAACGCACTCAGATCCTGACATTTATTGTACAGAATTGACAGGGAGGGAGGGAGGTGACATGAGCAAATCATCAATGATCAAATGCCGTCATCAGGAGTGTGAATCATCAAACACAGAGACATGCTTCAGCGGGGGTACAGCTGCTGACCACACTGCCCACCCAGGACTGAGGCTTAGGAGAAGGTCCTGGCACTCAGGGAATTAAGGCGCTGCAAGCCAAGTAACCCCTGTGACCTCCCAGGAGTTCTCAGAGGCAGCAGTGCTGTTTGTGGACAACTGAACTCCATTCCTGGGAATAAATGCTATTAATTTATTACAGAATTATAACAGGAGGGTTTTGCCGATGCTGACGCAAGGGCGAGCAAATTTGGAACTATTATTTTTATGCTCTGAGAGGTACTAACTCCTGTGGAAGGAGCATTTTCCTGCTCCACCCAGCTGCTGTCCAGCTGAACACTATATTTAGTAAATTGAGATTATCTGTCCAAGACAGAAAAATAGTTTCTGTCTCTTATTGTTTCAAATTAAAAAAAAACATAGAAAGTGGAAAAGGAAGATGCCTGCCCTAGGATTCTGTACAAGATGGAAAAAAGCAGTAGAACTCCATTTGTTTTGCTGTAGTTCCTTTCCACCTCTCCAAACAGATCTAAATATCCAAGAGAAGAGGTACTGACACTTTTCAGCCTCATGCCTTTCTCTGCCAGGAACCCTTTACAAACATTTAGTTTGAATTTTCCTTTCTTCCTTACCTTTAACTCAGAATAGTTACTCTCTGTCTGTCTGTCTCTCTCCCCTACCCATCAAATAACTGTAGATTGCTAAATACCTTTTCAAGCCAAATTCTAATTATTTGGCCACTTTCAAGATTTCTTTGTCTGTGAAGACCTTCCAAGAGCTGAACAATTTGCACTGATTTTCTCTGAACTTTTTCCAGTTCATCAACATATTTTTTCTGGTAATGAGATACTTAAAGGGTGGAAGTCATCATTCCAGCTGTAGCTGCCCTGAATACATAGACAGGAGTTACCAAATCCAGGCCCCAGGATGTGGTGTCTCCTTAAACATGGCCCAAACTGATTTTTGCTGTCATAGCATCTTGCTATTTTTTATCTAATTCAATATTTCCTGTAGACTGTGGGTTATTTCATAAATTTTTTCCCAGATTTTTCCTCTGACAGATCAATGCCTAGATCTCTTATGGTTCCCAAACTAAAAAATTCTGGGTTTCTTATGGATCATTGATGAAGATATTAAATGAGTGGAATACTCACACCTCTAACTAGCACCAGTCAATTTTCAATCCACGTGATAATGCTGGTCTTAAATCCAGCTTAGATCTCAGTTCTATTGGCAATCAAGGGGAATGAAGTCAGACATAGACACAAGGTCCACTTTGGGGTGTATCTGCTGTCAGGTTGGACTCTAGATGGAGGAACAAGAGACAGTTGTTCCATACACCAACTCAGGGGAACAACCAGGCCTTGTCCTCCAGCTGAGCTGGATCCAGCCAAGTTCCTGTTCACACAATGGGAGAAGCTGGGATAGAAATCTGTGTGACCAGGCATCCCCAGGACAGCACAGGCAGCGAATGTGACTGACCAGAGCTCTCCAGCCCTGCAGGAAAAGTCTATTTTGCCTAAACTCTGTCAACAACCTCAGGCCAGCCCTCATTCTGTGGCAGCACACAGCTCTAGCCTTTCACTCTAGAAACAAATCATGTCAAAATGGAGTTTTTGTTTCCCATATCAGACCTTAAAATATGTTTGTTGGAACATTTTAACTATAGTAAAATATAATCTTTTTTTAATCCAGTGAAACCTAGAATGATTAAGCTTGGAAGAGGCTTATGCCCCAAGAAAGCAGGTTTTTGTTAAATGTTTCACACATAAATCATCTTTAAAAGATGTTTCCTTCAATCAGCAATTTCTTTCACTCAGTAATTTTTCACAGTCTGAAATAAACTCTTCACAGCTTGGCTGTGGGATTTACCAGCATGCCCAGCTGGATGGCCAGCACAGCCACCCTGGCCTCCTGCTCCGGCTCTTGTTCAGCCTCCCGCAGTGCCTTGGCTCCTCTTGCATGACCCATGTGCCCCAGGCAAATTTTGGCAACAT
Organism: Dasyornis broadbenti; assembly: GCA_013397935.1. Lineage (NCBI taxonomy): Eukaryota > Metazoa > Chordata > Aves > Passeriformes > Dasyornithidae > Dasyornis > Dasyornis broadbenti. Next base: position 151,237 of record VZRN01005005.1, on the reverse strand, counting down.
CGAGCCTCTGAGTCTTCACACACATGCGAGCCATGTTCTCCCAGACCGCCTCACTGCAGGAATGGGAAAGAAAAGAGAGCTGTTAACAGTGTCACCTGGAAGGCAGGTGAGGTGTGAGGGGGGGAAACCATCAGTACTTTGGGAATGGGGCGAGTGTAACAGAGACTCCAGTTGCTGTGTGAAGACTGAAGATGAGCAGAAGCAGGCTCACACAAAAAGGTCAGTTCTTGAGCTGAATGACCCCAACCTTAAGGAAATGTTGTGGGATTTGATTAACACCAATGTCTAAACAACAGCAGTTACACCTCTGCTCTGGAGACAGGCTGAGATAGCTGGGGGTGTTCAGCCTGGGGAACAGAAGGCTCTGAGGAGAACTTAAGAGCCCATTCCAGTGCCTAAAGGGGCTCCAGAAGAGCCGCAGAGGGACTTTGGACAAGGGCCTGGAGTGACAGGACAAGGAGGAATGGCTTTCAATTGAAAAAAGGGAGATTTAGATTGGGTATTAGGAAGAAATTCTTCCCTGTGAGGTTGGTGAGGACCTGGCACATGTTGCCAAGAGAAGCTGTGGCTGCCCCATCCCTGAAAGTGCCCAAGGCCAGGCTGGATGGGGCTTGGAGCCACCTGGGATAGTGGAAGGTGTCCCTGCCCATAGCAGGGTTGAGTAGAACTAGACGGTTTTTAAGATCCCTTCCAACCCAAACCAGTCTGTGATTCCATGTTTGCATGTATATAAACATGTATCATGTGTCCATCACTGTGGTTCCTGCTATAGCTGCAACCTACAGACAGTCACAATACTTCCACACTGATGTTCAGAAATCAAAATTAAAATAATGAGAAAAGTCTTAACCTCACACTGGAAATCTTCTGTTGCAGTGTGCAGTAGTTCAAACATTGAAGAGCTACTGGGAGTCCAATTGTTATACTCAGTAATAGGGAATGATGTGTAGGAAACAAATTACCGAACAAGCATGTTCTAATTTAAAACTTGCATAAAACTGGCAAAAAAGCAAAGCTTTGTGATGCTCAGACTGAGAACTCCTCAGGACTATGAACACAGAGTTACCACTGCAAAGTCCCCTGCCCAGGCACAGCAGAACTGGCTGAGGACCCCACTCCCGGCTGGAATGGCTGGCAGAATCGCTCAGCAGAAGGACCACAACACAACTGACCATCACAGAGGGGGACAAGCAAAGATTTTCGCAGATTCTATTCACATTTGAGGCTCTTCATAATTTCATGCAATATGTTTGACTAATAAAAACCATGAGCATTCAAAATAAGGTTTTTTCCAGCGTCACCCTCAGCAGAGGTACAGTCTGTGCAGTTGTCAGGCACCACCACAGCACAAAGTAAAGATCTAAATTATAAAAGCAGGAAAAAAAGAAGAAAATAATATAATAGAATGACTCTTCAAGTCCTGCCACCAAATTCCCTTCCAGTTTTCCTCTGATTAAAATGTTTTTTTGTTTCCAGTGGCTGTGGAAAAGCCCTGCACAAAGAGGGGAAAGTGACTAACCGGGAAGCAGTGGAACAGGTGAACCACGATGTGCTCTCCAACACATACACTAAAGAAAGGCAAAGGAAAATGTCTTTGCATAATTTACTTTAGAATTAGAGCATCTTTTACTTGCAGTGCAACCCATATAAAAGTTTCAGGTAGTAACCAACATAAGTGACACCGACTTCACTGAAGACAAACGGTATAGAGAAAATTTCAGAAAGATCAGAAGTGTTTCTGGTTTAGAAAAGCAAAAATGCATGTCTGAGTGCTGCCTTTCTTAGAAGTGAGTGGTGTTCAAACACAGTTTCCTCATATTCTTCTCCCGTATGTCCAAGCTCCCCATCTGAGGAGCCAAAAGCAATGCTGAAATAAAGCATGATAAGTTCAGACCTGGAAGGGCCTGACAGCAGCCAGTGCTAGATCCTTCTGTGCATCACCACTCAATACAGAAATGCTACCTTGTATCAGCAAATGAATTTCCTAATTTCTGAAAAGTTGGAGTTGGTTTCTCTTTCATTCCAGACACCACCTGTATCTGGAATTGGGAGAAGTGGGAAAAAGATCTGTAAAGAACATTGACATGATTAACATGGTGTTAGTTATGTTCACCTGGTTTTGACCAACACAGCCAGTGAGTTCTGTCCTTAGGAAAAGCTGCTCAGGGCTGTGCCTGGGCACAGCTGTGCTTCACGGCACATGAGAAGTACATTTTCCAAGCTCTGCAGTGTGCCAGAAGAAGCTGCCAACAGCCAGTTGGCTCTGGATGAAGAAACACACGTCTGTGCTGGGCTTTGTCAAGCAGACTAACAGTGAGTTTCTGAAAGGAAATCAAAGTCTTCATTTTTCAGAGCTCTGATAGCTCTCAAGTCCCTCCGTGCAGGAAGATGAGAGTTCATGGGCTCGTACAGGCGAGCGGATGAGAATTCTTATTTAGACTACAGGGAGTGGAAACTTTTGAGAGGAAACAGACTACACAGTGTATTTTAAAGTACAAAGTTAAAAGATAACAGTGTGCAGAGAGTCACAGCAGGACTTAGGAGATGTTGCTCATCATCTCTCAGCTGCATTACGCTTTCCTGGATGGCAACAGCTCCTGCCCATGTCAAAATTCAGCAGAAGCTGCTGCCCATAGGACTCCACTTTGGGAGCTCTTGCCATCCACGCATCTGCCTGTGGGCCACCTGGTCACCCAGGTACCTCTGCCCTGAGGAGCTGAAGCTCTGCCATCCCACCTCTTTCTCCTCCACTCCAAACCATTTGCAAAATGAACTTGAGAGGCTCTGGCCGTGGGTACGCTGGGGGCAGCAACAAACTCAGAGGGAGAAACACCTGCAGTCAATGTGCTCTGCGGTTGGTTTTATTCTTGCAGGCACTGCCCTCTGCCATCCCAGCTGGGCAGGGGGTGAGCACACCAGGCTCAAACTGCACCAGACACTGAATTTGGGAGTGTTCACAGCAGAGAACAGCTTGCATGGACTCACCCAGCACAGAAGCCACAGCAAGAGACAAGATGGCCACCAAAGAAAGGTGACCCTGCCCATGGTAGAGAGCTGGTACTAGGTGGTCCTTAAGGTCCCTTCCAACCCAAACCATTCCAGGATGCTAAGATTCTGAGAAACATGATCAGAGCAGCTCACCAGCACAAGAACTCATGGCATGTGAGACCTCTGACTCCCTCTGACCATCCCTTCTTCTGCTTCTGCCCTGCAGAAGCACCTGAAGGAGTATTTCATCTAAGGAACCTTGCTCTGCCCAGAGGAGCTCCCATACCCTACTGGGTTTGCTTAGTGGCTGCACAGGACAGAGCAACAGCCACAGTCCCCATGGAGCTGCAGCAGAGGCTGGTTCTCTCCAGCAGACACATCCCTCACAGGAGGGACAGTGCTCTGATAAGGTACATGGGAGAGGAAAGGGTAGGGAATGGGAGGAGAGGGGAGGGAGGGAGGGGATCCTGGGAGCATCCACAATGCACTTCCATGTCTCTCACCAATTGGTGTCTCAAGACCAATCTCAGCCATGAGATTCACAACCTTCCTGGCAGGCACACACCTCCAGCACCAGGACAAGTTTTGCTGCCCCTCAGAAATGTAGGCAGATGGATGTTGGCGTGGTGAAGGAACAAGAAACAGGAGAACAGGAAACCTGCAGAACAGGTTCACTCAAATCCCAGGCAAAGCCACAGTTTATCTCCCAACAGCTGCTATTGTAGCAAGAAAGATGGATCTGTCCATGCATCCCTAAAAGGCAGCAACTCTCCTTTCCAGGCCTGGCCCTGCTGTCCATATGAAAAGCCAAGTAATGTTTTTCCCTGCCCCCAGCTCTGGCTCTGGTAATTTCCTGTTCTTCCCCTCCTCCTCCTTTCATCCCCCCCTGGAAAGCTTCTCACATCTGTACTTCATCAGCCAAAGCTGGAAACTTAATGAAGCCCAGGCACAGCAGCAGAGGGAGCAGAGCCATGGGAAGGTATCGGGACCCTGGGAGCCCCAAGCACCCCAGCAGGCACAGGGATACAGCATCCGCTGCACCCCGAGCTCCCCAGGCTCCAGGCCACATCCACCATGCCAGGGATTTGAGAAGCAAATGTTGACACCTCTTGAGCGGACACAAATTTTACCACATATTTGATGGAAGTTTCCTTGCTCTGTTTTTCTGTGGAACTGTGTTTACAGCATCCACAGTCTGATCTCCCAAATCCTTCTGTTCCTGTGTATTTTTCATTGCCTATTTAGTACAATAGTTTAAAGGAAAAAATGGAATATTATTTACAAGTGCTGGAGATTTATATGTCTGAAGCATCTCACTGAAAAACCTTTTCTCCCTCTATTTAATGGGCTATGTTTGGAAAATGAACATTGATCAGGATCAGGGTTAAAAAAAAAAATCTCTCTTTTCAATTTGGGCCCCACTTTGTTGAACTGGACCCTATAATATAAACCTTATATTATATATAACCAATTGTTATTGCATCCTATAATGTTATATTATAGATGATCACAGAACCACAGAATGGTTTGGGTAGGAAGGGACATTAAAAACCATCTTGTTACAAACCCCTGCCATGGGCAGGGACACCTTTCACTAGACTGGAAAACTCTAAAGACTTGAGAAAATGAGGTTTTTTCTGATGGAGCTAAATTAGATTTGATGCTTTTAAAATGCATTTATGGGATTCTGGTTGTATCTTTCCGTAGGACTAAAAGACAACAAGGAATTAAGTAATAGATGAAAAGTTGTAATGATTCAATAAGACTCTTAACAGTGTTAATGATATTATATGAGCTGCTCTGAGAAAAGTCAGGCATTTTTCATGTATGATCCAAATACTGAAAGGTGATGAGGCTACTCCTAAAAACGCTTCCCCAGCAGAAACAGAGTATTTGTAAAGCACCAACAGCTTACAGAATGTATTTATAATATCTCATTGAATATACAGCTTTGTTCCAAACTTACCTTCATAAAACCAACACCAAGAGATTGCTCTATGTGCTCAGGCTGTATGACACAAAACTCTTGTGCCCCACAGAATGCAGTGAGTGCTGCAAGAGCACATCCTGCTACCTGTTTGTCAGCAGAGAAGCATTCACTAAGGTCATTTTTTAGTAAGTATTAGGATTCCCATACTATTTAAACTGGATATTAGGGAAAATCTCGTCATGGAAAGGGTGGTCATGCACCGGCAAGGCTGCCAAGGGCAGTGGTGGAGTCACCACCCCTGGAGGGATTTAAAAGCTGTGTGGATGTGGGGAACATGGGTCGGTGGCTAGAGGAATGGTGGGACTTGATCTTTTCCTACCTTTATGATTCTATGATTAGAGTGATTTGTTCAGCCTTTGTAAAATATAATTGCTATTTTTTTTAATGTTACATGAGAAGGAAGCTTGGGCCCTGCTAAAAATACACACTCAGGCATCATCAAAACACAAAATTCAAACTGGGAGTGGGGGGGGTGGCGGG
>VZRN01005005.1:80342-145654 GCA_013397935.1 Dasyornis broadbenti | reverse complement strand
GGGGTGGGGTGCAGAAGCAGGTGTGTGACTTTTCCCTAAAGGTAAATCTCTCCTGGTATTATCTGTATATAAACATCATCTGCCTTGCTGCCGAATCCCTGGCTTATAATAAACACAGAATCATAATAACAAATAATCCTAGGGGTTTAAAATATGCAAATATGGTCATTGTTGGTAGGAAATTTCTTTGAAGAATGGCAGACACTGGTACATTTATACTGGTAGGTCTAAAGCCGGAAATGTACAGAAACATTACCAATCACAGGGAAAAAGAGAAACCAAAGATACTATAGTGCTCTCAAGGGATGTAGATGCTCAAAGTACTTAAAGCTTAATTTGCTTAAAGATTAAAAATTATCAGAGTGCATGGAGGAGGGTTGGGTTCATTGCCAGGTTAGTACATGCAACTCCAGTAGCTGAAAACTAATTAGAGGAGCATATCAGCTTTACTGAAATTTTCCCCACTTCTCTCACCAAGTCTTGAAAACAAAATGTTGCCTTGCAAAAAATTTCAGAGCAGCTTGTTTCTGTGTATTGCATCAGGGCAGATCTGTCAGTTAGGGGCAAAGCCTCTTACCTGGTAGGACAGAGCCACTATACAATTAAATCAGTTTCTATTCTAATTTTATTGATTACAGGGATGTGAACTCCCGTGCCAGCCCCTCAGGTGTGGTGGTGCCTGGTGAGGCAGGTCTGTGCCAGGTCTCATCAGTGCTGACCGGGTGTCGTGCCTTCAGTTCACCGTGTACGAGGCAATGCTACACCCGTGCGGTATTTGTGCAGCCTAAAGAACTCTGCCAGGCTCAGCTCAGGAAGGGCATAACCCCAGGCAGTACTGCCCGGCCACAGGGCAGTGCCCACCAGAGTCCCTGTCCTCATCCAGTTCCTGCCAAGGCAGCTGATGGGAACAGCAAGCAGCTGTTTGGAGAGCCAGTCTGGGCAAGACGGCTCTGGAAACAGCCAGGTTCAAGGAGAGTTTGGAATGCCCTCCACAACTCTCTTTAACCTGTTTATCAGAGCAGCACCTGCCTTGCCCTGTGGCAGTCCATTCTGTACTGGGCTGTCAGCAGGGACATCCCATTGAGCACATGGCAGCAGAGTTTCCATGGCCTGGGCACCGAGGGGGCGGGCAGCCTCCCTCGAGGTTCTGTGGAGCCGCCAGTGCTCCCAGCACACCAGGACTCGGGCTCGGGCTGTGCCAGTCCAGCACCAGCGCCATGCAGTGACTCCCAACCTCACTCACACCCCAACATTTGCCCCTGCCTTTGCAGACACCCACAAACTGGTTTGTTATCGGGTTGAGCATCTCAAGATTTTATACTTCCTATTTATCTGCCATGGTCTCTCCTAGTGGTGCTGAGAGGATGCAGACATCAGGGCACCCCTGCAGCACTTTCGTCACGCTGTCCAGCAGAACCCCAATATTGTTTTGCTTCTAGTAAAAGGTATTTAAAAATTCCTTTCCTCAATCCGCTTCCACAGAGCTGATGCTCCGAGAGCTGAAGCTGGGATTTCCTTCTCTCCTTTTCCCGAGGAGCTCCGCTGTGCTTCCCGGGCTCCCCGAGACGCTGCGGGTCCTGCAGCCCTGCCAGGGGCAGCGGCAAGGGGAGGAGGCATGAGGCGGGGAGGGGGCTCTCCGAGGGGCGGAGGGACAACTTCAGAAGTCTCCATAGTCTTTTCCTTTCAGGAAACACATCCTGTTAATGTTTGACTGCCGTGGCAGTGGCTCTGTTTTTTGCAGTCGACTACGCCCTGAGGCTCACCAAAACGAGCCACAAAAACAGCCATTTCCTCTTGGTGGGGAGGTGGGGGGGCCTTTTCCTCACCGCAGTGGCTGTTCTCGTCCCGGCACTCACAGCTCAGCTCTTCAGAGACGGACACGGCAGAGCAACCTCCTCAAGATACAGACTTCCAGATCACCTTTGGGATGCCCACATTCCCCTGTGGCTCAGCTTGGCTTTGAGAGGATGACATCTGTCACCGTTTGCAGGATATTCTGAAGTTTGCACCCAAACCCAGGCTTTTGGAGCAGCTCTGGTTGGCTTGGAGGACCCGGCGCTTGTCAGGCTACGGCGAGCATCCCATTCCACCTCTGCTCCACCTCAGCTCAGGCTCTCCTGCCCCGAGACTGGATTCTGTCTGGATTTGCCCCGTCCAACACGGAATGGACCTCCCTGTCATCCAGTTCACCACGGGACTGGCATTACTTATCAAAGTGCAAGAAGGTGGATAAGTCAACACTGGGAAGGACCTAAAAAAGATAATTTGTGTTCTTATTTTATGGAATTCTCCTATCTACCTCACAAAATTCTCATTTCCTTGGTCAGAAACCCCTCTGGAGTCGACTTCAAGAATGAACGGTGATGTCCTCTAGCCCGCCGTAACACCCCAGCGCAGCTGCCTGTTCCCAGCCCAATTTCAATGTGCTGCAGCTGACTGGGACCTCGTGTCGTCTGCAATTAGAGACTGGCAGCAAGCTGACAGTCAGATATGACTGTCCAGAAACTGGTAGCCACAGCTGTGTTGGTAGCCCTGGTCTCACTCATTCTTAACAACGCAGCTGCCTTTACCCCCAACTGGGTGTACCAGACGCTGGAGGACGGGCGCAAGCGCAGCGTGGGGCTCTGGAGGATGTGCTGGCTGGCAGAGCGGAGCAGAGGGGGTGCAAGCACCAGTGCCAGGCACGGGCAAGGGGAGGAGCAGGAGTGTGAAGCCCTGGGCTGGGGTTCAGAGTCGGCTGGGTTCCAGGAGTCACGCAGCACTGTCAAACGTAAGTGCAGTCTCTTGTCTTCTCCGCAGACACGAGGTCGCGATTGATAGGTTGCACCTGATCCCCAGGAGTTCAATGGCTCTCTTTCAAGAGCTCAAACCCTGCAATCATTGTTATCTGTCTTAGTCTAAACATCTCTTCGCATTAATTCCCAAAGTTCTGAGACATTCCGCGCTCACTTCTCCCTCCTGGGCTCCTGCCATAAGATATCCCTTCCTCCTCAGTGCAACAAGTTGCTCTGAATACCCTAAAACTATTTAAAAAGCCCAAGCCCAAAAAGGTATTTCAGTGAATGACATGTTGAGTTATTTCTCCCTTCTGTTTGCTTTTGTTGGAAATGCCAGGAGCAGAAAAGACAGAAACAGTTGTGGTAAAAACATGTAAAATTGAGAGAGGTCCAAATATATGTAACTATGCTTCTTGGTGAAAAAATACAATTAGTATACAACCTGGTGACTACAAAAATCATTAAGCATGGTGTATTTTTCATTTTTCACTTTCACAGACTTGTGGGATCTGAAGAATGCAAATAGCTTACACCGAACTAGGGAAAATTATTGGATAACATGAGAATTACAGAAGTGATTAACAAATAATAAACCATACGTATCACATTCATAGCATTAATGATGCAACCCTACTCTCCCAGAGCAGAACTATGCTGGAATAGGATCATAGAAAGGCTCGGGTTAGAAGAGACGTTAAAGATTATCCAAAATACCCGCAGACACCATGGCTGGGACCACAACTACCCTGGTGCCAAAAGGTTTCTCACCACCCCCTGGCTGTGAGTAGCCATTCCAAGGGGAATCACTGCTTCTGCTGTACCCTTCAAGGCATGGAATTTAACCAAACAAATGGCTATAAAGTCCATGTCTCAACAGACCCCAGGATTTCCCCAAGAATTTCAAGCATGCTCATAAACAGCTCTGGCACCTCTGAGGGACAGTTGGCAGCATCAGTAACACACATGATTTCAAATCAGATTTTTTCATGGTTTGAAATGTGGAGAAAGAGAAATTGGTCTTTGGAGTTTCTTAGATCCCTCTGGAGAGGAATCAAAGAAATATTTCTTTAAAAAAAATGCTTTAATGTGGACCCATTCCAGATCATATTTTCCAATAAAATTATGCAGAAACATTTTTTGCACATTTGCTAATACTGAGCCAGCATAAGTCACAAACAGAAAATTTCTTGACTGTTTTAAAGTCCTTATCCTTTCAACACTTATTTAACTAAAAGAACTTCAAAAGGATTAGACCGTGGGAGAAGTTCCTTGATGTGTATCTGCAGCTTCATCTCTGGAATCATTTCCCCAATTAATATTGATAAGCCATATTCTAACTTGAAGAACAAGTGTACCATTCACAAATTGTAGAAGTACATGTTAAGTACTCAACACTGGAATGAGCTCCTGCGCAGTGAATTTGGCTCCTGCAGCATTTTTAACACACAAGCTTGTATTTCTTGCTGTATGCAGGCCCGGAAATGTGTGATGCCTAAAGATGAGAGGTATTAGTTTCATGGCAGAACTGTCTGGTCAGCAGTTTCTGATATCAAATAGAAGGATAATGTGACAGAAATTTTTAGAATTTCCAAGTAATAATTACAGCATGATGAAGTGCTCAGAAGAATTCTCTGATAACCACTCTTAAAAGTTCTAATTTAAAGGAGGCTTTTCAAGTCCAGGGACTTGATCTGTACAGGAATAAAACATCCATTCCCTATTTAATGTGAAAGCAAATAGTAAGCAAAGGCCAATTCTGAATCTTGATAAAGTACTTAAAGGAAAAATCTCCCCTTTGCAGCTGTGTCATGACAAACTCAGTAGGAAACACAACTGTGGCATTTATTTTTAAGACAATTATGTTTCCATGGATGTACACATGGTCAGTATGAGCCCAATTCTGCACCCATGGATTTGTCATTCTAAAGAATTTCTCTAATAAGATATCACACATTATTTTAGTAATACTTGTGGCAATCCTCATCTGTCACTTGTAAATAAATCACAGACATGCAGGGGTGTGTATGTGTGTGTATATGCATATATACACACACATCTAAAAATAACTTTATGAAAGAAGAAATGCCTTCCTTAATGCTGAGTTACCAGAAAGTATTTTGGATGCCATTTGTAGAACAATACAGAAAATCTGTTCTGCCAATAGCAATGCAAAATAGGCCACAATCTGGCTCATATAAAACAACGTATTTATATACATGCAGACATACACATTTGAGGGGCAAGCTGTTTATCTCACAGTGCAACAGAAAAACTGTAAGCTCTTTGGGAATTTGCTTGTCTGCTAAAGAGTCCTGTACAAGCAGTGTGTAACTAACAGCCAACTGCAAGCACTACTGTAAGCTGGCTTCCCCCCTGGCAGAGAGAAGTACATTCTTAGAACCTGCTCTTCACTGACTTTCTCTCTCTGCTCTTTCTCCCATTGAAATCACAGAATCATGGAACAACTTGGGTTGGAAAGAACCTTCAAGCCCATCTTGTTCCACCCCCTATCATAGGCAGGGACACCTTCTACCAGACCAGGTTGCTTCAAGCCCCATCCAACTTGGCCTTGGACACTTCCAGGGATGGGGCAACCACAGCTTCTCTGCGCAACCTGTGCCAGGGCCTTACCACCCTCACAGGGAAGGATTTCTTCCTAGAAATGGCAAAAAACCCAAAAAGAAATCCAGCGACAGGAGTGAATTATATTACAAATACAAGGAAATGAAGCATTGTAATGTGAATTATTTCTGCAAGGCAAAATATAAGAAGTGTGGGCAACTGATCCCAGGGAAAAGCACTTCAACTCTGTCCTTCAAACCTCACTGCTCCTGGAAGTGGAGATGTCAGGCCCTTTCACTTGTTTTTATCTACCTTTCTCGCCCTCTTGCTGTGCAGCCCTGCACCTCTCTTTCAATCACTTGTGATACTGAAAAGCTTTAGTGACGGTTCAGATGACTAACAGCAAAAGAATCCCCAGGTTAGAGTGGAAGTTTCGGGCATGGGGATGGAATAGGGTTTTTGGTGGATATTTTCCCATGGGATTAAGCAGTGATATCAGAGCCCAACAAGTGCTGCTGCTAGCGTGAGCTAAGTGATGAAGGAGTAAGGACGGGTGAGATGGCTCCTTTTTAATGGTAATAAACTCTCAGATCTGAAACCTTCACCTTTGCTGAGAATCAGCCCAGCTATGAGGATATCAATCTAAATTCTTCTAACCTGGACAAATCACTGAATGATGCAAACTTAAATGCTTCACTGAGAACTCAGATTGTACAGTTTCTCTTCAAACACTTCAAGGAAATCTGGCCAGGTAGCCTAACTCTCCTGTCACATGAGTGTAGGCAAAGACATTTGACAAAGGTTATGGAGCTGCAGTTTCAGAGCTGTTGTAAAATTTTGGAACATTATGCCCTTGCCTGCCTCTCTTTAACACTTCAGAAAAAGCCCCCAGGTAGTAGTAGAAGCACAGCCTCAGTAAGAGCTGGGGTAGGACAGCATGTCATGAGTAGCCAACACTGAGCTTTGTGCCCATGTCATGTATGAGCAAGCGCAGCACACCCAGCAGTGCACCCTGGGCCCCACACCACGGACACATGAGCTACCTTGAGAGATGAGAACACGCAGCTACACCACCAGTGATGTCTCTCAGAACCAACCCTTCTCAAAGTCACCTACATTCTGGCCCAGTACCACGCCAGGAATACTGCATGTACACACCAGATTACTTGGAATCAACTTAGATATTTTTAACCACACTACAGGGTACAAATATGCCCTTAAGTTCTACCACGCTCTGATGCTATCTCTGGATGGGCACAGGGAGGTGATTTATTCACCAGCTGAGCTCACAGTTTGTCTCTTTTTGTCTAAAGAACATTAGGAACAACGTGGAAATGCAGGAATAGGGAGGGTTTAAAAGATACAAAACTTCGCTGGGTTCTTCAGAGCTGCAGAAGACGTAAGGAAAATCCCAACAGCAGGACACTTATGTCAACTTCAGATGCCCAGAGCAGGGCTGCTTGTGGGAATTGCAGTTCTAACGAGGAGTGTAACCCATGCTAGGGAGAGGTATGGCATCAGGAGCAGCTGCAAGACTGCCACAGGGACCCCAGGTAAACACCTGTCCAGCCTGGATGGATGAGTGGTGCACACACGGGGACACAGGGGCACTCGGTGGCTGAGGCAGGATGCTGCTCACCGTGGTAATGAGGAACTGAGGTTTGCTACAGAGGCAGCTGTTCACCTCAACGCCCCTGTCCACTGCATTGACACAAAGTTACAATGTCTCCAAAAGTTCCAATTTCTCTGAAATATGGCTGGCTGGAAGCCAGGCTGAGTCAAGCAGCTGCGCATGATGTAGATGTGTTACTTTTCTATATATATATTTCCATATATAGAGACCCAGAAAGGAGGCCAAGCACATTTGGAGAAGAAAGAACTACCATCAGATTCAAAAAAGCCCCAAACTTTATTACATATATAATATATATGATGTATATGTTGCCTGATAGACTGCTCAGGCTGCTACACTGAGATGAGGCAGCATGGGCAGCTGGCAGCTCAGGGTTTGTGATTTCCCACCCTAATATGCGAAATATGGGCAACATTCAAATAAGTGAAACTACTAATTTAATGACAGAGGCCAGTAGAGATGAATTCTGAGAGACGTGGCTTTTCAAATTAGTGTGAATGCTGATTTTCATGTCGCAGTACAATTCTGTGTACTCATTTTGGAAAAGTGCAAAACTCCTTGGGATTCAGGACAGGAAAACGAACCTAATACACGTTTCAATGCAGTACATACACAAGTGTTGCACAGAAATATTGTCAGAGCAATCAGTGTTTGGTTACTCTTACCATAAAGACTTTAAATTCAATTAAAGTATTATGAGTGAAAATGGCTCTGGAGCTTTTGAAAATTTCAGATTAATGCATTTATCAAAGTTACCAATACAGAATACCCTGCTAAGGTTTATAAAGAGGCAAATCATGATATCTAGACAATTCATATGTCATCAGAAACAGCCATGTCTATTCAAACTGATCACTGTATAGAAGGCTCTCAGTGCTGGGTTTGCAAGGGCCCATCAGTTAACCATAAGCACTTGCTTATGTTGAAAATAGTTAATGGAGCCATGCCTTCACTCCACAAGTAACAACTGAAGCTGTTACAAAAAACACCCACCAACCACACTCTTCTCACCTCAAAGATCTGTCTGCCTTTCAAAATAAACATTCAAATGTGAAGCTTCACACTTAGATAAGCTGAATGGTTAAGTTCCAAAATACCTAAAGGGATGGAAGATTCCACCAGTTTGTCACATCAGAACATTATTTTAATTGTGCCAAAACAGATAGGGTTTTCCCTGCTCCCTTCTTCTTCCTTAGATTATTGTTTTTAAATGAAAAAAACATAAATTGCATACTTCAGAAAGCCTCCCAGGAGGTGAAAAAAGCAAAATAATTTTTGAGATGTCCGTGCATTCATAATTTTTAAGATATTCATCCAGCAACAGAACATACTGAGGACTCTTGCAGCGGAAAGCTCTATGGTTACTTACAAAGATTTTTTAAAAAGAGCACGAGAGACTGCGCTTTTCAGGACCAGGTCAGTAAGACCTGCAAACAACATGATCATGTGAAAATGTTACAAGGCAAAAAAGAAAAAAATAGATTCAGATCTGTTTCATTAAGAAATTAATGACTATTGAGACCATCAAAACACATCTGCATCACAGAGGCACCTCTTTATACCTTCCCACAGTCTCAGCGACACAGTCATGCAAAGGTGCACTGAGATACTGCAAACATTTGGCTTAGCTTGTTTCACAAGTACTTTTAAAGTCTTTCCATATATTTCCTACTCCAAGAGGTTAACAATATAAATACCTCAAGTTTAAAACAACAGAAGAAATTAAATGTCAAGGACTTTATAAATAGAGCACAGGTTTGGGAGGCATAGCATGATGCTGACAGTCAATAAATAATTACAGCAGTTCTCTTTATTGTCCCTATTATCTCAGAATTGTTTTAACAGTAAGTGTTGACCCCCTTTACCCATGTTGTAAAATAAAGCACAGTTGTACTCTGCACTTTCATAGTGCTCTTGATATCCAAGGCACAGCTCCAGCTGATTTCCACAGTAGCTGCAGAGATCGCTCAGCACATCTGATCTTTGCTAACAGTGCTGACATCCAAAACAAAAGAAACACATGGTTCACTGCCAAAAGCTTGACTGAAGTGAATTTTTTTTTTTTTTTAATTCTAAGGAGGGGTTTCTTCTAAAATTATTTATTAATACAGAATCCAGCTCTCCAGGTTGGAACTCAGGTTTATGAACAGCAAGATCGTAAGTAAGAGTCAGCAAGACAGAAGCCTTGTTCTTTCTGACTCTTACCTTTTATTCCTTTAGGTTCAAGCATACTATTCTGGCTTTTACCAATTTTGGATGCTTGATTTGCATTTCTGAAGTCCCTATAATGTGGATTTTGAAAATTATTCCAAAAGGCTAAAAAATATGATGCATTCTTTATCTCAGGATAACACCTCAGCAAAACATCAAGTTCTAGAGGAAAACAGCACACTCAGTTAGAATCTCTGATTATATTAGAGAAAACCTAATTACTTATCTAGTTAGATTTTTATCAGCAGATCATGGTCTCAGACTGCAGACATCCAGCCCAAGAAGGTGAAGTCTAGCAGAGTTCCAAGAAATTGAAAATGTTCTAACAAAACTAAGTGAAGCAACTTAAGTGTAAGGAGCATTACCAGTTTCATCTATAGTCAACTGGAAATCTCTTTTCAGAAACACAACCATCCATCTTCCTTTCCAGAATAAAGTCATGTATGAACATGAAGCACTTAAAAGGACAATCACGTACATCTCAGAATGCATCCTCAATAATTCACCAAATAAGTGATTAATAAATAAACCCAAGATCCATAGGAAACAGCATCAATAGAATTTCTTTTAAATTCCTGACATTAGAAAAGCAAGAAGCAATATCCCTCAGGAGATTAAAGAATGGATGTAATCATAAATGCAATCAGCTTCACAGCAAGCTAAGGTGGCACCATCCTTCAGCTGAGCATAACCCATCCTGCATTATTTAGAGTTTAAGAGCTAATTAAGAGTTTAAGTACCATTTTTGATACGCAACAGACCCAGTGTCCCACAGCGGACAGGGATAACAGCACACTCCCAGTCAGCTCCTACAGCTCAGATGCCAGCAGGGGATTGTGAAGGCACACAAGATGCTGGGAGCCAGCACTGTCGCCATGCACTGAATAAATGCATGGTCACTAGATTCTTCCCAGGGCTGGGCACTTAACAACTTACTCACAGAAGCTGGACTAAAGTTTGCACAAAAATTTTTGTTTACCAAAAAGGGTCTTTCTCAGGGGGAGTTTTAGACTACTATGAAAATATCTCAAACTATTTTGTTTAATCATTAAAAAGTCTGAATTCCCACTAAACTTCTTTTTTCCCCTCTATGCAGTCAGAAAAAAGGAAGAAACATTCACATTTTAAGCAATTAATATAATGGGATTTTCCAGTGAGATCATCCTTCCTCGTTATCCCAAAACACTGCAAATTACTCTCCAGTATGACTAACCTACTTCTGCAAATAATCCTGGGGCTATCCTGGAACATAACACCAACAGTTCTGGGGCTATCATGGAACAAAACAAAACAAAATTGCTGCTTGTAAATAAGAAAATCAAATCAACGTCTCTAATCCAGATGGACACAGCTGGATTAGGAAGTGAGTGAAACAACAAGGAATCTGACTTGGTCTCATCCTTAGAATTTGGGGTTTGACTCTTGATTGATCACTGTTTTAAACAAAGCAGAATTCATTAAGTCAGTAGCCCTGGCTGTAGAAGACTCCCAGCTGGATGCCCTGTCCATGAATCAACTGCGTCTCAGAGAAGATGGGGCCCACAATGGGCTTTCAGAAGGAAAAATCAGAGACTAGCACTGTATACTGATGAACAGCAGATACTTAGAGCAGAGATTTTGGAACCATTCAGCACCAATCCTTTCCAGCACTCAATAGTCAAGTTGCTTGTTAAGGGAGGTGAAGCAAGGCACTGATGGAGGGCTTGTCCTCCCTCCTTCACCTGTTAGATGCACTCAAAAGAATAAACACCTTCTGCAGTGTCTAGCTCTATTCTGCTGGAAGTATTGACCTCTAGCTATAGGAAACATCACTCTCCGGCCACAAGGAACTCCATCACACTTAAATTTCAAGAGACGACTGACATTAACGAGTTCAAAACAGAAAAAAAAGTAGGATATCCAAAATACAAAATACCTATGTCATGACAGTCTTAGGCATGAGATTCTAGAAGTCAGGGGTTAACACAAATGCCACTGGCAACTATGCAGACACTAAAACCACTATGAACATCTTGTTTTAAAAATTGTCGTTGACAAACCATTACATAGAAGTTGATGAAGTCTGCAGCAGACAGAAAAATTGACACTGGAATTATGGCTACTATAAACTAAGCTGAAATGGTTGAACAGATGATCCTAAATTTATGCTAATTATCAAATCTATAGAAAACTCATCAGAACAGACTAAAGCTGGCTACTGATGCATTTTTGCTCTACATGTAATTTAAAATAGAGTTAAAGAGCACAAAGGTAAATACTAAGTTTCACAGCTTTTACAAAAACTATATTGCAGCTAGTTTTATAAGAGATTAGAGATATTTATTCCTGGATTGAGCAGTCATTCAAGCAGGAGAAGAGCTTTGTGGCCTGGCCTTCCTCAACAAGATTTCCCTCTTCAATGGCTTTGAGTTGAGCTCTGAAGAAATACCTTGACATTGCACACTCAATTCCCTTTCTTGATCCATACTGTACATTGGTTGCTGTCGCTAAAAAGAAGCCAGAGCTGATGGTGCAGAAGCTCAGCTTAGGGTTGTATATGTACAAAATAAAATTACAACGTGTTGAGCTGACAGCATGCAAAGTCACAATGGCTGTGAGTAAGGAAGCATAGCCACCTCACACTTTCAGGCTGGACACAATTAACAAACTCTACAGCAAGAAAAATGGACTTCATGCATTATTATAAGAGTTATACATTATTGACAGGCTGCCCAGGGTAGGAGTGGAGCCCCCATCCCCAGAGGGATTTAACAGACGTGTGGATGTAGCACCTGAGCACATGGTTAGTGGGGGCCTTGGCAATGCTGAGGGAACAGCTGGACTTGATGATCTTAGGCACCATTTTCAGCCTACACAATTCTATGATTCTAAGTTTGCTTTTCTCCCTGAGAGGAATCATTACAATTCTAGAACAAAACCAAAAAATGACAAATCATACATTAAACCTGTTAGAATAAACTAACATCTGTCATATGAGAGATGGAAAGGTACTCATGTTGTAATACCTTATTCCATAAAAATAATTGTCTTCACATTTAATGAAATCATACCAGCTACTTCTTTCTTATTCTACCAATTATCAGCCTGCTGCAGCTCCATGGACCATGTGCAACCTTCTTTTCAGTTAAAAGGAGCAGCTCTGCAAAATACCCATTGCATTTCCACATCGCTCTGAACAGTGTAGTGTATTAGGCCAATAAACATCCCTAAGTGTGGAGTTCTTACAAACAGCAGCAAAGATCATCAGTGCTACCCATTCAATGCTACTGCACTTCCAGCTGCAGGAGAGGACAACGATCACAGAACCATTTTGTAAAGATTAAGTTGTTACAAATTAGCTTGAAGTTCAACTGAGTCGCAGTCAGAAACTTAGTATTTTTAGTATGCATGATATAATATCATCTGTGGCAAAGCTAAAAGTCTTTGTAATATAGTTAAGTGTTAAAATAAGTCATGAATAGCAGCAAAAGCAAAAATTTGGTGCTCATTTCTGTGTTGGGGGCAGTATGTATTTCTGGTATACACTTTTGACTTTTAGAGGTTATTTATATACAGAGGGGTTTTGTTTGTTTTTTTTTTTTTTTAGCTTATACATACTATATACAGACAAGGTAAATGAATCCATTATGGCAACAATATTTTAATTTGATGCTACAGATAGTTCTGTCACCAAATGGAAGTACTAATAATGGCTGCAAGCCTGCTCTTATTTTGAGCATTTCCCCTTTGAAAGTCATTATTATTGCTTCAGCAAGCACTGATCCTCAAAGTATTACAGAAGTCCATCTGAGTGGAAAAACAGAATACTCCAAATGTTCGAAGTTTTACTGGTGTCTACAAAGCTCAGACATCTGACTGTGATTCCATTAGCAGCCAATGTGCTTCATGACTCAATCTTGCATTCAACATGGCATGAGATGGAAATGCTGCCAATGCTTAAACAGCAACTTTGGAAGTTAAATATAAAATCTTTGAACAAATTATTTTTTGAGTAAAAAAACTTTCCCCTCTGTTCAGAAATTAACTCACTAGGAGAAGCCAAAATACTTAGTATGTTACCTTCTTAACATTTTATTCAATGGAAAAAGTTTAATGGACTATGATTTTTAACTAACTCTTCAGATACAATACAATATAATATTTTATTAAATTTTAATTAAATCATGAGTTGTTACTTAGAACAGTGGAAGCTAAAGATGACCTGCAAGGGGAAAATAAAAGGCAAACATTTTTATGACTCACAAAAGTAGGTCAGACTTCATGATTAACAGAATTAAATTTACTGTTGTTTATATCAAGTTTTGTTTTCTGCACTTCTAGCAGTCTCCTTGGACGATCCAGAATCAAATTCTGGTGGTCAGTGCACCTACCAAACTTAAAGCCAGTTAAAACACTCCTAAAAATTTGCTGAATATTCATGTCCACAGTCTGTCTTTCTCTAGTATATGCCAACTTAAACATGGTGCTACTTCTGTTTCAGAATAGCAATGACACATTAGCAAGCAACATGGAACTGGCACAATGATATTTGTAACTCCCACCTTTTGCTACAGAGGAAGAAAAAGGATAAAAACAGGACATCCATCAGGTTAACAGGAAAAGTAGGGAAAAAAACCTGACTAAAAGTACCCAACTTTGCAATTAATATATTCCATTCAGTAGCCAGCTGGGAGACACATTTTAATCAGGTCTCTAGCCAAGACTGCAGATATCCATGTCTGTAATCATTGCTGCATTTGTTCTTTAATAGAGAATCATAGATTATCTCAGGTTGGAAGGGACCTACAAGGATCATTGTGTTCAGCTCCCTATTCCTTGCAGGACTACCTAAAACTAAAACATATCATTAAGAGCATCCTACACAAACCACAACTCTGCCAACCTCTGTGCCATGACCACTGCCCTGGGGAGCCTATTCCAGTGCCCACCACCCTCTGGGGGAAGACCCCTCTCCTAATAACCAACATAACCCTCCCCTGACACAGCTCCAGCCATTCCCTTGGGTCCTGGCACCAAACAGCAGAGATCAGCACCTCCCCACTGTGAGGAAGATGCAGAATGTGATAGGGTCACCCTGAGCCTTCTCTTCTCCAGGCTGAACTAGTGAAGTGACCTCAGCCACTCATTGCATGTCTTACTCTCAAGGCCTTTAAATATCCTGGCATACTTCCATCATTTGATGTCCTTTTTATTTTGAGTTTGTCATCCTCCCTGTCATGGAGTTCCAGTATGGACTCTGGCCTGTACACCTTCCTTTTCAGTTCAAGAAGATCCCTGCTTAGCCAGGCTCTTCTTTCCTGCTTGCATGATATCCCATGCTTTTGAATTGCCAGCTCAAGTGCTATTAAGAGGTCACCACTTTCCCCACAAGCGTCTCTTTACAAATTGCATATCTCAGAGGGCACCTTTTCTAGTTGGCCCTTCAGTCTCTGCACCAGAAGTTACCTTCAATGTGCTTCAGAAATTTCCTGGACCTGTTTGTGTCTGTTGTACGATATTCCCAGTTGATGTCTGGAAACTTAAAATCACTCTTAAGACCCAGGGAAATTGATCTAGAGATATCCCTTAATTTTTTGTTCTATAATTCATCAGTGTCATTGTCCTGGTCTGGTGGTCAATAGTAGATCCCCAGAACATACTCCCACAATTTCACAGATAGATAGGTAGATAGATAGGTAGATAGGTAGATAGACAGATAGATAGATAGATAGATAGATAGATAGATAGACAGACAAAGAGATGGATGGATGGGTGGGTGTATATATGTACGTTTGTGTGTATATATATATACACATATACACAGACACACAAAAGGTAACTTTTTAACTTTAAAAACTTTTAAAAAGGTAACTTTTTACCTGTACATGTAGATTATACCCTAACACCTCATTCAGAACTGCCAAGCCTTGACACCTTCATTACAACCATTTCCTGTTACCGATAGGTAAGGCTTTATAAAGGAAAGGCCTTGTAACATGGCTCTGGGCTGTTACTTAGGCTAAGTAGAAGGGAACTATGGGAGAATGACTCAGCTGGAATAGAGAGACATGAGAAACTGAGATTCTGCTGTGTGACGGTCGTGTGCCCACGTTGTGGTGTGTGGTGCTTGGTTGACTTGGGCTTGTTGTGCCTTAAAACTGTGTAAACTGTAACCAGCTAACTGCTTTAAAAGGCCGGGCTTTTGGCAATAAAGAACACTCCTTTGAACTGCCTGGGGTCTCTATGTGGCTCATTAGCATCACAATTTCCCTCATTACACAGATGGAAATTTAAAGATGTTTGCAGTGTATCCCAAAGATTAATAAATGGTTAAAAAAGAAAAATTTTAGAATCTTCTGCACAAAGCTTCTGTAAACCAGTAAGACCTTAGCATTAATATCTACAGGATGTTTTTTAGGACAATACACATGGATTAGGGGAAAATGAAATTCAGGGTTTTATTGGTTTGTCTTAGGGATCATAATTATTATTTCAGGGCCTTGGAAAACTATTTATGGTTTCATTTCACTCTGTGCCACAGATGTACAAAGCAAACATAGATCCTGCCCCAAACAATTCTGGCTATGGATTACAGGTAGAATCTACAGTTAAGAGAATTCCAGCATCTCCAGTGGGCCATTCTGGGAAATTAGCTGCTTGTTTCATGCACTGAAGCAATACTTACTTAGATGCTGTGCAACTAAAGGAAAGAATCAATACACATCCTGAAGAAAATCCTTTCTTAATCAGACCCCAGGGAAGGCAGTTAGAGCAAGGGACTGCTAGGAGAAGGGACTGCTAGGAGAAGGGACTGCTGAGAATTGTTTTCTATGGACTGACAAACTTTATATTCCTGCTCAGCCAGGATTTTCTCTGTTTTATACTGTTGTAACTTTATGCTGCTCCTGTTTCCCTAGTGCAGTTCGACATGATGCGTGCCTGCAACCTCATCGCCACAGTGGCTCTGACTGTTGGCCAGCTCCTCTTCATCCTGGGGCTGATGGAGCTCCCCATCATCTCCCAGGATACCCAGTGGTGGGAGGAGGCCATAGCTGCCGTGTTCCAACTTGCCAGTAAGTCCACTTCTTTCTACCGATAGAAAAGTACTCAGTCTCTAGTAAATTCAGGTGGAAAAGGGTTTCTTACTTTATAAATCTTTCAAGAGACAAAGAATAGCAAAAAGGCTTATATCTGAGAGCAAGTTCATTGTCTCCGACAAGCTCTCCCCATGAGATTCTGCAGTATATGAATAGAAGCTTTTATCTGGGATATATCATAATGAGGTTTCTGCCAACCAAAAAAACAAGCCTTTATTATTTCCTATGAAACCAGGAAAGCAAACATAAAAGCCACAAACTGGATACATCGTAATCCCACAATTTAGCAGGGTAAAATATACTACAGGAATTGTGAGAAAGCAAAGCAGAAGGGCTGAGCAAGGAATTGTGAGAAAACAAAGCCGAAGGGCTGAGCAAATTTTTGAAGTCTTGTTGAAACATGATTATTTGATTTTAGCTAACTGACTTTTACTCAATGGCCACCAGCTGGATTTTGACAGACAAATACATTTGCAATCCAGCAAAGAAAGCCGAAGTCAATTCATACCACTGACTGCTATAAATAAAATTCCCACGGCAATTTTCATGGACTATATACAGAACTGCATGAGGAAAAGAGGAAATGGGTTTATCACAATTCCATTTTGACAGCAGTGGCAACAAAGTGTAAACATTCTGCAATAATACCATTCATTACTACATAAAGTAAGTAACCTCAGTATTCATTACACTAAGAGCCCAATCCTATGTAATATCCATGCAGGAAACTGTCATTAATGGAGTAACATTCAAGCATCTTACAAGATCAGATTAAAAATACAACATTCTTTAACATATATATTATTAATGTAAAGAACAGGTTATAATAAAGCAACACAATTTTATTTAAAGTTTTAATTTCAACTCTAACAACTCAGAATATTAAGAATGGCATAAAACTACTGAGACCTCAGGTTTACAACACTGGAAGATCAGAATCTGGCCTAGGTCATTTAAGTACCATTTCACAGCAATAAAATGTTTAGGGTTTTTTAAGTTCATTAAGGATGAGGAACCTGAAATCCAGATGAGAGGAGGAGATGGCAGAGGTTCTGTAACCCTCAAAGCACCTGATCCATCTTCCAGATGCAGCAAGAGCCTCAAGCATCAGTCATTGCTTCCAAAAGGCAGATATACAGCCTTGCCATAAAAACCCTCCCTACAGCCCCTTCGTGTCTGTGTAAGTGTGGATACCTTTTGGATAGTTCTCCCTGACTATAAGCATGATGCCTGCTGTACTCTCCCATCCTCTCCAAACTCAACTTGTCTGTTTTTCCAGAGCGGAAATGCATTCTGGCCCTGTTTGGATGTGTTGTTTCATTGACAAACAGCACAGGGGACAGCCGTGGGCCTTTCTTCTACCATGGCTGCTAATTTTAGACTGGGCCTTTTTTTTTTGTTTCCTGTGCTGGAGTCTGTTTTAAACACAGTCAGAGAGAGACTGAAGGGCGCCAGGATATCCTGACGCAGGAGAAGGAAATGCCTGCTATTACCTGTTATGCAAGCTGAACCTTGAAATCCCCAGTCCTGGGAGGGGACAGGGGAGGAAAGCCACAGTCTGAATGATTAACAAAACACTAATGAGAATGGCTGAAGAAACTTTTGGATCAAGGAGTTCATCTGCCTGCCTATGTTCAAAAGGTGTGAAGGGATGGATCTGGCAGCATGTGACGATATGAAGACAGAGGTTGTGCTGTGTGAATCTGCAGAAATAACGCAGTGACTATCCCTTCTGCATTCCCCATCCCCCTTTGCAGTTCTGCCACGCTCTCCTTTACCATCATCAGCTGGTTTTCTGCCCTGAAGTCATTATATTAATTTTCCATCTCACTATCTTAATGTAACTTTATGGTTAAACAAACTCCTTCTTGATATCCAGAACAACCAGCTGAATTCTTCTAGAATGCATACTTTTGAAAAAAGTGGGAAGAAGTCATTATATCTGCATTAACCCAATATGAAATAGAATTCTTGGAGACCTCCTTAGTTTTCTGGAAGAGTGGTACATCAACTGCTGATTCCCTGGGAAATCAGGGGTCTGCAGTCACTAAACTTCCTGAACTGGGCCCAGGTGACAGCATTTTAGACATTATGAAGTGTCTTTGATATCAGACAAAACCCATGTGCAGACAGTGAGCAAGCCTAGAATTTCCACTGCTCTGATGAAGGGCTGCTGCTGTATCTGGAGACCGAGTTCTATATTGAAGGGGAAGACAGTGGCCATCCCACATCCTATGAGCCACAGGTGCTCAGTCTCTGAAGTCTCCACTCCAAGACAGTAACCTCTCAGACATTCTCAAGGAAAAGGATCAATATTGAGCAAAAACATTAGAACAGCGAATACGATACTTGTCCCATGCAAATAATCCAAGAGAAACCCCTCCAAGGCTCTCTCCTGCTTCATTTGAAGAGTTAAAGCCAAGGTACTTTAGGTCAGACTGATCATTTGTGTGAGAAGAGCACGTAATGTTTAAGAATGAACAAACTCATTAAACATTTCTGAAGTATTGGCTGGGTAATTTCCATTTATTACACTTCCGAATGAAAAAACACCATCACCAACCTCCTGTTTTTCCTTTTCAAAATCTAAATGATCCGAAGAATTGTTCTACAATTCCTCATCCCTTCAGGAATTTCAGAAATTATCTTGAATCATATTCCCTGTAATTCCAACTTCTGCTTGATCTCTACCTTCCATCCTGGAATATGACAACAAGTGCTAAAGAGAATCGCAGTGGTCACTGGTAGAATGAAATCTTGTATTATGGGGGAAGGCTCAACCCACAATTTTCTTGGTTTTACTCAACTGAAACTGTGTGGATTTCATTATAGTTTCCCATTGGTATGAACGAAAGTCCTTGTTGGCTTTGAAAACTAAGTGTGCTAAGTATTATCTCCAAAGTCTATCACTAGCTCAAATCAACCATCTTTGATCCACTGGAGATTGCAGTGGCTCCAGGCTCCACCACTTCCTCACTCCTGCCACCTGCACAAGCATTTGACAGTCATTCAAAAAGGATGGACCTCTGACAGAAAATAAAGCCCCAGGAAGCAAAGAGGAAGGAAAGAAGAGAGGAAACAGCAATGCTGTTTGGGACAGCAATGGGATTCACACAGCTCCAAAGCTCCACAGCCTCACACCTCCCCATTAACAGGAAAGCGAGCTGTTTGCTTTGGAAAAGGCTCCTGGTGAAAATGGAACCAGCGTTGTACATGGCGTTTTGTGTCAACATTCAGAAATTTCTCTCTGGAGGGTTTTCAGGTTTCTGTTTTTTTCCAAGGACCTGTTACAAACTCCATGTGCCAAATGTAAGATGGATAACAGCTGACAGAAGAGCTGCTGGAAAGAGAAAGCCGTACTAACAGGACAAGGAAGAAAGAGCACTTCAGAGGATATTGAACTACTACAAACAGTAACCTGCCAGACAGGAACAGTCCTTGAGGGGCTCCAGCCAAGTCTTGATCTAGTCCAGTGATGATTATCACAGACTTTAGAGAGAAATATTAGAAACTTAATAGGGAAAATCTGGAATAGACTATCCCCTACATTAGCTCTCATCTTGGTTTCTGAAGATCCAAGACTGCAATAAACCTTAATCATAATGATTAATATTTTGCCAGTCGGCTTTCAGCATTAAATTACTTTAATACATAATATCCTGAAGATTAAAAAGTTTCATGTTCCAACTGAGCTTGTCATATACAGCCAAATAAATTAGTCTCACCTTTCTTGAATTTCAAGCATTGCATTCCAGCTTTGCCCACCATATTTTTCTGCTGACAGTGTTTCACTCCAGACCCTTAACGCATCACAGGAAAGCTGAGCTCATGCATACTCTAATTTCTGTGCACTTAAAACTAAATCAGTTAGTTTTTGGATCATCTTCTCCAACCACTTTAGCTCAGCTGATACCCTGAAAACCTCAATGCACAACAGAACAGCACAGCAGCTATCGGAAAACACAGCTGAAGATACTCCTGATAGCAACATGATCCTGAGTTCTGTATTACTTCCTTCCACCTTTTTGCTTTGTAACACCCTCAAGCCAGATCTGTTCTCAGATGAAGTCTATGGAACTGTAAACCTAAAACTTCCTGAAAAGGAAGCAAGTAAATTGGATGCTTCATATAACCTAAAAATCATAGCAAAAATAGAGAATTTGACTGCTTGATTTGTGCTGTTTTCATTATTTGTCAATTTTATTTCACCTTAGTGCCAAACATCCCTGTTCTTTATGTGGAATGCAAACGTCACAGTAAAGTGATTTTGTTTACATATATTTTCAAAAGGAACCACATTTGCAAAGATCCTAAAATCTGGATGTCTGTCCCATTTATTTTGTCTGAAATGGTTCCCAGGAGCAGCTGAAGCACCAAACTGGGAAGGATGGTAGCTCACAAGAAGTGTGGTGAACTCCTCATCTGGTATAGCTGCAGCAGGAAGATCGGCCTATATTCCTTAAGACTAAACACTGATAAGAGCAGCAGGCAGGTTGTTGTAACATCTTAATGTCAAGGGCACATATTCTGATTAGAAATATGATAAAAAATCTATTACCAGATAAATATAATTTGGATATGCAAGGATAAGGAGCATATCTTATGACAGACATCATTAAAAAAAATGCAGTAATGCAGAGAAAAGTGTGTGAGATGGAAAGTATCTCAACTCAAATATTCACTTTACTGCTTATGAACATGCACATTATATATACATGGAGGTGTCTCCTAAAACTGTTTCAAACCCAGTTGTCTTGCTAGAGCCAGTTATGCAGCTCTTACACTCTGATGTATCCAGAGATGAACCGAGCATTTAAACAACAAAAGCAGAAGATAACACTGAAACGTCCAGGAAGATCACCGGTCAATGACTGCTTCTCTCTGCACAGGGTATTTTTGCTCAGGCTGACCCTACCTGCAGTACTGCAGTCAGGTCTGGGATCCTGGGCATGAAACAGACATGGACCTATTGGAGTGGGTCCAGAGAAGGCCATGAAAATTCTCCAAGGGTTGGAGCACCTCTGCTACAGAGACAGGCTGGGAGAGCTAGGGGTGTTCAGCCTGGAGAAGAGAAGGTTCTGGATAAAACTTATTGTGGCTTTTCAGTACCTAAATGCTGCTTAACAAAAGACAGAGAGTGACTTTTTACACGGGCAGACAGTGATAGGACAAGGGGAATGGATTTAAGCTGAACAGGGAAAGATTTAGATTAAATGCTAGGAAGAATGTCTTTCCTGTGAGGGTGGTGAGGCCCTGGCACAGATTTCCCAGAGAAGCTGTGGCTGCCCCATCCCTGGAAGTATTCCAGACTAGGTTGGATGGGGCTTGGAGTAATTCCTGGGATAGTGGAAGGTGTCTGCCCATGGCAAGATGGAACAATATGGTTTTAAAACATTCCTTTCAACCCAAAACATTCCACAGTTCTTATTCTTGACAGGAGCCCGTAGCTGTGCCTGATACGAGGTCTACTATTGACTAAAGCAGAGCTTTAACTGGCTCCTGCTGCCTCAGAATCCAAGAGGCCAAGCAATGCTCTTAGTCGACATCAAGTGTGAGAGTCTGCACATTTATCCTTATTTAAACAGCTGCTCAAGAGGAATTCTGCCTAGCTCATTGGGAATGCTTTTCAGCATTCCATTCAAAGACTGGCACAATTTCTACGGAAACCTCCAAAAGATAATCAACAAAAGCAATTTACTGTCAGTAGACCTAATTTGGTTAAAGAGTTCCAACATAAAGTAGGACTCACTGCCTTACACTAACTAAATCTCCCATCAGGCTAAAGACAGGGACTGACAAACTCAACACAAGTGGAAAGCCCTTGTAATTCAGAAAAGGGAGCAACAAAAGGGTCTTATTACCCCTGAGAAGCTGTGCTACTCACATGTTTAATTCTAAGAGATGTTACATGCTACCAAAATCCTTGGAAGGAAATTTTAAATTAGAAAAAAACAAAACAAACAAACAAAAAAACCCACAAACAAAAATAAAAAACACAACAAATTATTGTACTTAACAGTGTACAACCAAAACCTCAAAGGTCACTTGACTCTAATGGTCATACTCTAATTTCCCTATGGCATTAGACAGCAAAGCATCATCCAGCCTGGTGTTACAATGAAGAGCACTGTAACAACTCCTGTTGTGCCAAGCTGATACAAGAAAAGATGTTTATTAATGAATAATTTTCATAAGTCCTGTAAGAAATCACTTTGTGAATCTATCTCATGCTGATAAATACAGCTGAGCTCCTACAAACAGCCCATTCAGGCATGTGACTCATCACAGCTAAATCATTCCCTGTGAAACCTGGTGGGGTACATAGAAAAGGAGCGACATATTTCCCTTCCCTGTTTGCAGTTCTGCACAAGCGTGGGTGGTGTATTCTCAACACTGTGGCTGCTCTATTTTCCTTCTTCTCCCTTTTACTGGCAGCAAAAATCATCCTACAGGACAAGCTGTAAAGAGGAGGATTATAAGTCCCAATATAGACTTTCTGGTGACCCAGAAAAAACCATGTGGATTTCTTCAACCGCACTATTAATGCACTAATAAAAACAAAGAATGAGAATCAAGGGGTGTCTGGAAAAAACAACTAATTATCACGGAAATAAAAAAGTGACTATGAGAGGTCTCTTAAAATGCTAAAATTCTGTAGTTGGCTTGCAGCCAGCCTCAATCAAACAGGAAATCCAGCACACAGATCTGAAATGTAAGTTCAAAAAGTAATATTCTCCCAACCCACCCCCACTACCACAGTCAATACTGTTCCAACCAAAAGTCTTCTGAGTGACTTCGTTATCTGTTTCCTTCCCCAGCGGAAAAGCCACCCCCCTCCCGGCTTGTTTTGCTGCAGATGGGAAACAACTAGAGATAAACAGCAGTTCTATGGAAAAAAAAAGCACTTCAAGTAATCTCATCAGGATTTTTTGTGAAGTTGTGGCCTCTGTGCAGTCTTGAGACAATACACAATAAAATTATCTGAAATCGATTGATGTACTTCATTAAATTAATTCAGGGAAATAGGGCCACGCACCTCAAAGTCATGTAATCACTAAAAACAGAAAAGAAATTAAATCAGATTAAAATGTTCAGTATTTTCATAAACAAATTTAAAGAAACATGTCCCTTCTACAGGCCACATCAACCTGTATTGTACACTGTGAGCTCAAGAAGTCTGATGGCAAAGAGAGAAATTTTCTGGTTATTTTTAGTAGAGCTGTTTATGGGAAACAGTCTGAGAAGCCAACTGTCTTCCTCTAGATATTTTATTGGAATACTGAAACTGAATTCAGATATTGTTACAAATATCTGTCTAAAAAGGGAAAAGTCACAACAGTCAGCTCTAGGCCTGGAGACTATTCTTAAAACAAGGCTAATTTTTATAGGGATACTTCTAACTATTATATGGCACAAATACGTGAACTGCATGCTTTTGCCCGGTCACTTAGAGAACAGACTAAATGTTCCACCCCAGTTCTTGGCTGGTGTACACCAAGACTCCTCTAAGCGCAAGGAAAACATATGTAGCACATTGGAACACTTTGTTTCAAGAAGTCCAAGTTTGAGTAAACTGTTACAAACAAAATCTATCCAACCAAACTTTGGGGCTTTCACACATCATCATCTTCACAGAAGCAGCATTGATCAAATTTTAAAACTCACCATCCTGTGCAAACTCAGTTTTTTTGTATCATTATGATTTCTTCACCCTTTGCTCTGGAGTTCCTGTATTTATAATTCCCATATCAAGCCATGCTAATATGAAGTAAGAATGCTGGAAAATAATGTTCTCAGTGACACT
This sequence comes from Dasyornis broadbenti, assembly GCA_013397935.1. NCBI lineage: Eukaryota > Metazoa > Chordata > Aves > Passeriformes > Dasyornithidae > Dasyornis > Dasyornis broadbenti. The sequence continues at coordinate 121,591 of VZRN01005005.1, read as the reverse complement.
TCTATTCTGGAGTTCTCTGGCTCCTGTAGAACTGTAAATCTAATTGCACAAACTCTCCAGTAACATACTTCCACCTCTGCTGTCTCTGTCATGTGTCTGTCTGTTCTTAAATGTCAGCTCCTGTCTAAACTGCAGTAAAGGATCCTAAACAGAATATACATTTTCACTGAAGAGCTCTGGCAACTGGCTCCTGTGATATGTCAGTTCAGGGAGCTCTCAAACCCAGTTCTTCTAACCCCCTCAGTCACTATAACAGAACTGGGAAAGGAGATAAAGCTTCTTGAATGACAGGCTGCTGTGTCCTTACAACTAGTTCAACAACCTAAAACCCATCCAGGGTATATTAGGCTTTTTTCACACCAGAGTGGGGAAAGAGCAATAAAGAGCTAGTCTTCCCACAAGAATCTACTTCCTCCTTACCTGTCCTCAGGCAGAGAAATGTCTTATTCCAAACCCTCTCTGGACATGCAAGCTGTGGGACAGTGCTACCTCAGGAGGAGAAGGTGCCGCAAGCAACTGAGTTACAAACCACATTCTAAGTAGACACAGGAGAGCCAAGGATGCCAGACATCTCCTGAAGGAATATTCATTCAGTGTTTGTATTATGAGGAGGGGGATTCATCCTTCATTTTACTGACTCTCAGAATAGTACCAGTGTCACACCTTTAAGTAATGATTGATTTTTTTCCTCCTACTTGTCTTTCGTTTCCCTCCTGGTTTTCTATCTGTATGTAATTTGTGTCTTTTCTATCTTCACTGCATTACTAGTATTCTTTTAAGAAAAAACTTGATACAATGCACACTCAGGATGTGCTCTTTCATGGAAAATCAAGGGCCAAGGGGTCACACCATTGCCATGTATCCATGGGCACAGTGTTTGCAGGCACAGGCACTGTGGCTAGCTGAGAAAACACCATGCAGCCACTGGGACTTGCTCTTGACTTCTCCTTACCCATGAATTTAGGAAGATGGTGTCCAGATATGTTCTGGCAGTTCATGGATATTTGTTTATTCCAGTCTTCCTTCATGAAGGGACAATTTTGGCAATGACATTCCTTTGTTATGGTGGTGGTTAAGGAAGAGAAAACTTGGTTTTTGTTAGTGAGGCATAATTGCCTCTATGTGTTTGTTTCAATATAATTACATCCATGAATTACTTCTTTTAAAAAGCTGTAAAGTAGTTTTGTTTGACAGTAGGTACAGAAAGGCAGGCTAGGCTGGAGCCCCTCTGCTCTGGAGCCCCTTGGCTCTGGAGCCAGGCTGAGAGAGCTGGGGGTGTTCAGCATGAAGAAGAGGAGGCTCTGAAGAGAACTTGGAGACCCTTCCAGTGCCTAAAGCAGCTCCAGAAAGCTGGAGAGGGACTTTGGACAAAGGTTTAGAGCGATAGGACAAGGAGGAGTGACTTTGCACTGCCTGAGAGCAGGGTTAGATGTGATACTGGGAAGAAATTCCTTCCTGTGAGGCTGGTGAGGCCCTGGCACAGGTATTTCCAGAGAAGCTGTGGCTGTCCCTGGATCCCTGGAAGTGTCCAGGGCCAGGTGGGATGGGGCTTGGAGCAACCTGGGATAGTGGAAGGTGTCTCTGCCCACAGCAGAGGATGGAATGCAATGAGCTTTAAGGTCCCTTCCAACCTAAACCATCCTGGGATTGTATGGTTCTGTGATAATAAAATAAACAGGGCAGAAAAGTAGTCACGTGATTATCAATGCATTCTTCAGGGAAAGGGCAGTCTCAGTAACATGAAAAAGGAGGTGTAAAGGGATAGAAATTGCCACTTGATCTAACACGGATCTCCTGCATGACTAGAACAGTCGCCTCACCTCACTTCTGAAATAACATTACTATTCATCAGCAAGGCAACCACCAAAGAGATTGCGATTTTCTTTTTTCCCGGTTTTTTTGCAAATCACGTTGTGACACCTGAATGGAAATGCTAGACAAGTGCAGTGTTATTACTCTAATATTACCTACCTTTTAGGGAACTTAGTACTGTGCTTAAGGCTATGAGGACAATAGAAATTTTGCCTTCAGTAGCTTCTGGAGGTATGACATTACTTCTGCCTCATAACACTTTTCTCCAGCAAGAAAAAGTAGGATCACAAAGTTCCATGTATTTCACCTTCCCTCTTTTTTAAGTTTCTGTATATTGCTTTTTATTATTTCTGTAAGATATTTAGCTATTCATCATCTTTGCAGCTGACGTAGTGGCCTGCCTTATATAAACATTTAAAAATTTCAGAATAAGTGTACATAGTGTGAATAAGAGATATTTTATTATTATTATCATCATTAATACAGCTGTTTTCTCTTTTGGCAATGGCAGTAAGAAAGAAGACATCTGTGTAAGTGATTCAAGTGCATCGGGGAATAAAACCAATGTGAAATACAGCTCAGTGGGTGTAAGAAATTTAAATTAGAATGCACAGATTTAAACTTAATACTGAGCCTCTGTTTAAGGCAATCTCTGCACATATCATGAGGCCCAAATATGCCTTCAAGAACACATCCAGCATATCATAATAGGGATGGAAAGGCTCTACAGACGTACAAACATTGAGTCTGTAAATGCTGAGATGCCTGTGGCATTTTGCCACTACAGAAATTCAAGAGAAGAGCACATTAAAAATAACTGCCATTCTGCTTGCAGGTTTTGTTCTGGTTATCGGACTGGTGACGTTCTACCGTATCGGACCATACACGAACCTCTCATGGTCCTGCTACCTGAACATTGGAGCCTGCCTTTTGGCCACACTGGCAGCTGCCATTCTAATCTGGAACATCCTCCACAGGCGTGAGGACTGCATGGCGCCCCGGGTCATTGTCATCAGTCGCACCCTGACCGCTCGCTTTCGCCGCGGCTTGGAAAATGACTACGTTGAGTCACCATGCTGAAAGAGCACACTTGAAAGGGGAAAGGTCTCCAAGGAGATCAGCATTGGAGTTGTTTGCTATAAATATATGCTATAATTTAAAACTAAGGGTAGAAGGACATCACAATGCTCACTTGTGTGGGCAGAGGCCCTCGATTATTATTTGGATGGGCTCCACCTATATACATATGTATAAAACACATAATTTATATATATAATATAATATTGCCCTCTCCCTCTGCTATACAGTACAGAACTGTTCGGTTGCCGCATGGCAGCAAAGTCAGCTGGAGAAGATATGGAGTGTGTGCAATGAGAATACAGGAAAGAGGGAACCAAACACATTTTCTCTGTCTGCATCAAGTTCTCCTGCTCCCTAAAACTAAACAAAAAACCTATAGGAGACCAGTGGCAATAGCTTGGGAGTTAACAGGCAATCTGAGAAAGCAGAAAACTCACTATAGATTAAGCGATGGGTTTAACAGCTGTCTAAATTTCATGACTCCCTAGTCCTTCCATTCAACTCTCTACAAGGAGCGACTTCTCTTTAGCTGCAACACCTGCTCCCAGCCCTAGAACAGAACAGAGAGTAAAATGCAAAAGCAGCTCTATTCTAATGTAAACAAATGGATTGCAGAAGAATTAAGTTGCATTTTTTTCAGACATTTCTTTTGTATCCTGAGTCAAAGGTTTGGTAATGTCCTATGTGTAAACAGACAATAAAAACGAGAGGGGTACGCAGCTAGAACAGGCCACGCATGCTGCTGAAAAATCTGCTTCAATGTTACATTGAGGGCAAATGTCCACAGGAGGCTACCTGAACTCCCTAATAATAAGAAATATGATTAACTTACATTGTTGGAAACTCTTATTAGAAAGAGATATTCCAGCCCAAATCAGTTTCTTTTCTCTCCAGCTAATTATAACATTTGCTGTGACATTAGAGAGCTATGGCAGGACACGCCCTCTGCCCAGCAATGCTCAGAGCCACATAACACAGGGAATACTGGAGAACAGAGCTGCCACTCACACACCCAGACTGGAGAATAAGACAAATATACAGGACTTCAGGGTTCTGAGATTTAAAAATAACTTGCCTGATAATTTCATATGATAATGAAGTGAAAAATTAATACCTTTAGAATTAGGTATAATGTTTATAAGCCTTACCCTGAGAAGCATATGGTGTCACAGAAGTAATATGCACGTAATTTACAGAAAGAAAAACAAAACATCAAAAGCTATTATGCAGGACTATGTGGAATACAGGAACCTGAGGCAACGACAGGTGTGTAAATGCTCTCAGGATGCTGTTCTAAGCACAATTAATGATAGGTTTGGGGGACCATGAGCTGTGAATGTTACAAATTCCTTAGCACTATTGTGTTGCTCCCAGCTGATTATACTGCTTTGCTTCTTTATCACTATTTCCACACTTTGTGATCATCAAGCTGGCTCTTGAGTTCTGTTCTGCACTCAGCTTGGATGTGATAAGAAACTCAACCCTGACTGCTGCTCTGCACCACGTTCCAAATGAGCAACACTCTGCAGAGACTCATGCTCTAGAACAATGGCACTGCTGGTCAGGGGAAATACCATAAAGTTGACAAAGAATTTCTTCTAGCAGCAGGTTTGTAAAAACCAACTAAGATTAGTATTCATCTGCCTGCATTAATTTCTGGGGGAAAAAAGGATTCCAGAAATAATATGCTATGACTAAATGCAGGGATTTTAAAAATAAAATATTAGAGTATTTAAGAGACACTATATTATTTCCTCTAATATTGCAATATCCATATTATAATAATGTACATTTGAATTTAAAAATCAGCTATGTGGTTGGTAAATCTGTTATACTCAGTATTGCTGTGATTATTTTAGATGTATAAATAAAATTGTGAATGTTCATTTTCTTCTAGTGATGACATGAGATTTTTGCCATTCACAGGATAAGGTTGCTGGTTATTAGTAATTCTTTCTCTTTTAGTAAAAAGGAATCCACAGAGAAATGTCTTATAGACAATGTCTTATAGACAAAGAATAAGCAGAGAATGCATTAAAATTTCTGAGAGATAAAGGTGTTTCATCTGGTTAAAAATGAAAGGCAGAACGAAATCAGGGATAGAAAAGGTAAGGAGAATCTAAAAGGATCTACACTTCATACAAACTTCTAACAAAAATAAACTGCACCCGTGAAGAAATACATAGAAATAGTTCTGATACCTTTTTATCAGCTTGATGGATTTGAAGGCCTCATCCATGTCTCCAGCAGTCAGATAGTAGCTGAAGTTCAGCATGGCATCCTGAGTGGTCTTATCACAGTCTCCCAATCCAACGAAATCTCTCATGGGTCTCCTTGCAACCATCTGAGGGACTGTTCCTGAGCCAAACTCTGATGCTCCCTTCTCAGCTTCTCCCAGCTAAATAAAAGGAGAAGGTTGTCGTACAGGTATCAAGCAGGTTGGAACTTACTCCTTTGTACATATAATTAATTACATTATTCCCACTGCAGTCTAAGTTTTTTATATCTGCAGGACCATGACCAATAGAGACAATAGTTGCAAGGTTTCACAATTTCCTAGAAAACGCCACAAAATATAGAATGCCACAGAAGAGATTAGCATATTGCAATGAACAATCACAGCATGTCAGCGACCACTGGAGATTGGTATTATACCACAGAAAAGCAACCTCCTTTTATTACAACCATTATTTTACATATATATGTATGAAATATATATGATTTTACATATATATATATGTAGTACTGTTACTACTATAATAGCACCTATTAGTTTAAGTTCCTGGATTTCTGAAGATTTCAGATAAGCATTTCTCCAAGACTAGTCTCTCCTCAAATATTAGTCTGCTGTTCCAAAAGTTAATTATACAGACCTAATTCTTTTATCCTTGCCTTCATGTCAATCTTATGAATACTGACGCTCAGGTTCAAACCCTTCCCCTTACAACTGGCAGCTCTATAGCTTTAGGGATACTTTTACCAGTCACTGAAAGGTAACTCAAAGCAATTCAATCATTATGCAGAAAAACAATAGTCTCAATCCTCAATGTCAAATGACCTGTCTGGAGTGTAACAAGGAAACTTACCCAAGCCAATCAGAGAGGAAGATCATCTGAGTCATGAAGGACGCCAAAGTCCACCTACACTCTACCCCAATTGTATAGTTAAATAAGATAACTAAATTTTAAAGTATACTGAAGCCAATAAAAATAGTATTATATTATAATACAGTGGAAGTCCTGGGTACAGTAAAAGACAGAAATCAAAAGCATAAAGGCGTCTCACTAGAACTTGAGGAATTCCTGGAACCAGGACAGTAAAGACATTATAATGAATAAGGAGAAACCCTGGAATGAAACTTGATCAACAAGGCTTGTTGCATGAACTCGATTTTAAAGCAGACTCTGCTCTTACACTAAATTATGTTTCCCAAATGAATATAAGTGATGTAAAAAGTGACTTAGTCACAAAGAGACCTCCACCTACCGAGAAAATGGAAACAACAGAGAGGAGCAGAGGATGAAGTAAGAGAACCAAAGCAGTGCAGATACTTACAGGTTGATAGACACATCCCCTCCGAAAACACAACTAATGGCAGCAATAATCCATACAGAGTCAAAAAAAAAAGAGAGAAACATAATTTCAAAGTAAAATAGCATGAGACATGCAATAGCGTGATGGGGAAGTGTGTTAAAATAGGAAGACTTTGCAGCATATCACATTTGACCTTTCAATTTAAGGGAAAAAGAAAAGTAAAACAGTACAACTCTAAAAGCTCAGTCTGCACAGGAAGACTAACAACAGGGTGTGCTTTGAAGGTGATGAATTGCAAAGTGCTGCTCTGAATCTAAACATAGGAAGTAGATACATTCTCCCTGTTTAATAGTGCTCCCAAACTAGGTGAGGATTAGAAGTCTCATTAATATTAATTTTAATTTCCTGTAGATTTTACAAAACTAAATGCCTTCATATAATAAATGGGCTGTGTTACACTCCCCCTACAAGACGGAAACAGAGCAAACCATCAACCTAAGAGGCACTCAGGACAGAGCTGACCAGAAACCAATCTGTAGGTGAAAGGCTGTAGCTCGCCCAGTATGCATGGAATTATGCAGGGTATTACTCACCTGAGATGCAAACAATTTTGGATTGAAATTCAAGTTTTAGAAGTTAGAGCCTGCATTCCTGGCATTTGCAGGCACTTGTTGACAGTGCAAGATGACTACTCTTGCTCTCTTAGGTATTCTTGGAGATTAAACTCCATTCCAACAAGGAAGTGAGATGCTTCTGCCAAAGCCAGTATGAAATGTCCTGTTTTACGGCTTACATAAAGCCCACACACAACCCCCTCTGGTACTTGCAATAGGCACAGTAACTAGATGAAGCAGAATTTTTTTCACATCATTTTTTCAGTTGCATTACCTGGTAATTCCTATTTCTCCTACACTTGTACATCACATTCAGTTTGCAATACCCATAAAAAGCCATCTCATTACAAATTCCACAATTCTGCCAAGTTCGTCTGCATCAGAATTATCTTTATGTCATTTCTACATGTGATGTATCCCCTGCCATTGGAGTTGCTCTACCTACCCCAGACTCAATTTGGTTAAATTTGATCCCTATACAGTGGAAAGTCTGAACTTCTGGGTAGGGAAGGAAACCTTAGAGATAACCTCACCTTTTTTGCAAAGTAGTAATGTGGCACCTCTATGCCCAGAAGAACCTGGTAGGATGAAGGCAATGGAAAGCTGTCCTGCAGCAAAAGGCCATGCTCTTCAGTGCTGAAGAATGATATAATCCAAACACCCATCTGGAAAAGGAAGCAAAGCATTGTTTTGTTTTTATGCTGCAATATCCTTCTTTCTTTTTGTTGTGCTCTTCCATATTCATTTGGCAGAAGCTTCTCTTGACAATAGTATGACCTATACCTTCAGACACACAGCTGCTGGGGAGGGCAGAGCCGCACGCTTCCTCCCTACTGTGAGCAGCGAGTGCCTCACTCTGCATTCCTGACTGGTCCTCCTGCACAGGGAACTCCACCTCTGCCTCAGCAACCAGCTTCACTCACCATACAGACAGAAGCTCCTGGCCACAGATTGCTGCTCCAGGCATCTCTCTGACAGATTTGGCTTAGGGCAAAGAAACAGAATCACAGAATAAGAGAATCACAGAATGGTTTGGGTTGGAAGGGATCTTAAAAACTATCTTGTTCCAACGCCCTGCCAGGGCAGGGACACCTTCCATTAGACTAGGTTGCTCCAAGACCTGCCCAGCCTGGCCTTGAACACTTCCAGGGATGGGGCAGCCACAGCTGTTTTCAACTTTTTTTAAAAAAACATTGTATTATTCCCATTTTAAGTTCATCAGCTCACTGATTACTTTGAGTTCCCAGAAAATACATAATCCATTCAAAAATAGTTCCTCTAACAGTTTAAGTATTGACTTAAGTCAAAATAACATTTATTTCCAACAGAAGTTAATCAGACTTCTTATTTCCTAAAGCATAAGCAGACATTAAGAAGTTCTGTTGAATAAGGGGCAAAAAGTAAGTTGCATACCTTTTATATCTTTTTTTTCCCCAACTTTATTTAGAAGTCAAATATTTTTAAGTTTTTTACATGAGGAATATTGGGCTGATGTGTTCTTCTCTTTGCTGGAAGACCCTAGCCAGGCCTTTTGAGACACCTCTTTCCCATTTTTCCTTTTTACTTTGATCTTCTCATGGTTCTTCTAAGGTCATTTTAACTAACAAAAAGAGCTTTCTATCTCTAGAGTCATCATTTCTACCTCTAATTTTATGAGGTTTAGTTAAAATAAGGCACAAATCCAAAAACTTAAGATTAACATAGATGTTTCAAATCAATAGAATGTTTATGCAGGACAGGCAGTTCTGTACAGACAAAGTGGTATGGAGCATTACAAGCACAGTAGCGGGGAAGAGAGAAGGAATCGTTGGTGTGATGAAAGAAATCTTTGATTAGATCATTTTTGATCAATAAATATGAAATCTTTTTTCTAATGTAAAAAAAGACCATAACAGATAATTTGGGAAGTTCCATAAAAATGTGCAATGTCTCTCCACATATGCAGAAGATAAGAGGGACTGGGTGGAAGAGCGTATTTCTCTGTTCACCTTAACAGCGGTGTCCCTGTTATTTTATCAAGTTAATTCTTGCTGCTAAAAGTGGACTCAAGATACAAAATCAGCAATTTTTTAAGTTACAAACTTCTAAATTATCAATCCACCCAATAATGTCACCTGAAAAACTGTAGTCCAGATACAAACTTGCATTACGCTCATCCCCAAAATTCTATTACAGCTAAAGAAATCCCCACTTTTTCCTTCTTCACTGTATGCAAGCTCAGGCCAAACCAGAGAGCTGCCATAGAGGTCCTGCCTGAAGCACAGACACTTTGCACATAGTAATGTGTACTACCCACTGCTACATCCTTAATGAATGACTAAGGATTTATTGCTTCGACAGGAAGAACTCCATGTAAAACAAGATAAAACAAATAAAAAAGGCCATACTGTGCCCTCAGTCTGGTTTTTCTTTTGGTCTGGAGATTGGAGGCCTGTTTCAGGAATTGCTTCACATACAAAAAGTCTCGGTTCACTCTGGTCCCAGAAATGGCAAGCAGGGATGTGACTGTGCAACTCTGGATACTCCACTACAGACCTACCAAGAGACAAGGAAAAATGTAGAAAGGGAGACAAAGTTATTCCAGGCCATTTGGTGCATGAGTGTAAATAAAGCACTAGCCAAGGGATCATTCTCAGGTGATGCTCAGTTACTTACACTGCATTAGAACATTAACCAGATACATTTTCCTGACTCCTAACATTCAACACATGGCAACGACACTTTTAGTTCAGTCTGTTACACTGACAATGGTGACAGGGCATAAAGCATTTTTGTAGAAAAAAAGTTGGTACTGCCTATAAAAATAGGCACTCAAAATCTGCCTCCCCTGAGACTGCAGCTCCTACAGAAACACTTGAGCATCCTTCAAACGATCCACCTCAGTGCCTGCTGCTGGTGTAGGTGCTGTAACACAAGGGCTACCTCAGCTCTGTCTTAGAACCGTGGAAACATTAAGATTGAAGAGACCTCTAAAATCACCAAGTCCAACCATGCATTCAGCACCACCACCATATTCACCACTAAACCACGTCCCAAACTGCCACATCTGCACATTTATTGAACACTTCCCAGGATGGTGATCCCATCACTGCCCTGGCCAGCCTGTTCCAATGCCTGACAACTCTCCCTGAAGAAATTTTTCCTAATACCCAATCTAAACCTTCCCCGGCATAACTTGAGGCCGTTTCCTCTCATCCTACTGATTGTTACCTGGGAGAAGAGACCAAGCATCACCTGGTTACTACATGTCAAGCATTCTGAGGCACTGTGGAACAGCAGTTAAGCACAAGGACTTCCCCTGCAGCCTTAGGAAAGCCAATCTATGATAGTAGTTTAAATAATAACATCTTACTGTCTCCTTCTGGCATTCCAACACTACTTCAGTGCCAGCCATGTCAAGACTCCAAACATACAGAATCACACTATTTTAGCAATGGTTTAGTATTCGTTCTTCTGAAAAAATGTCAAATTATTTAAAAGAGAAACCATAGACATCATTTACAGTATTTTCTCACTTGCTGTCACCACTGAAGCGTGGACTTTGTGGGGAGGATTAGAGTAGGGCTAGAGGGCAATTTAAAAGAGATATTCAAAGAGGAGCAGAAACACTCTAAGTCCTCTCCCTGACACAGAATTCAAAATCAGTAACTTGCAAACTGGAAAACAGAATTTGTGTAAGAAACCTGGTAGAGTCTAAATTTTGCCTCAGGAGTAGGTTAAGAGAAGCAGAAGAGGTGTAGATTATTATCACTTTCTGCTGAGTTTACTCACTCTAAGTTGAAGATCCTCTAAAAGGAAGCACAGATAAGTGGATTATTCACACAGACACTATCTAGCACTCGAACAGTGAAACAGCATTCCTGGCTTCGATTGGCCTCTGTTGGGCTACACAAGATACTGCACTTGGAAACAACTTCCACGCTTACTCTTGACTACACTGCTGCATAACTAAGCAGGACATAAGACCCCAAATGTGCACTGGCCTTAGTTTTTGATGAGCTGGGTAGTTTCTTCCGGCTTTCAGTGGTAAGGAGAGTAATTCCTTTTTTTGCTTGTAATACCCACAGCAGATAGTTGCTAAAAAAACAATCCACCTGATCCAATGCTGGTTTTTCTTAAGAAAAATAGTCAGAAAAATTATTGCAAAACCAAATGGGAATTTGTACCCTAATATTCCACCATACTTTCACAAGCATTTCTACTTCACTGCATTGTGCTGCTAGGATTTCTGTCGCATTTCCCACAGAACAGTTTGCATGAACAGAAAGGTTTCAGTTCTAAACAGACATCTCATGAGTTTTTACCCACACAAATCCAAATTTTATTACATAAAAAAATACTTTTTTTTCTACAAGGAGGACCTTCTTCTGAAGAGGACCTTCAGAAAGTCCTCTTTTCAGTTCCTATAACGCAAACTCTACAAGGAAGGGTAGCTTTCCAAGATTTTTCTTTATTCAAAGACCTGGATCCTGATTCCAGTCATGTAATATCTCTGTATAAAAAACCCCCTACACCAAATCATCCTCCACTCAGACACCTCTTTAGCTAGATGCGACTTCTAAATTGCTAATAACTCTCCCTGCATTTCTATTCTATGAATTTGTCCAATATCTCTATGAGCCCTTCCTTCATCATCTCTACTTCCTTTGCAAGGAGCTCCTTAGCTCAGCTACATTTTGGCTGAAGAATCACCTCGTGCTTATTTTGAGCTTGCTTTCTTGGACCTTCACTAGACGCCCCTTAGCTCACATTATTGGAATAGACAGGGCCACAGCCTGATGGACATACAATTCACCCATGTTAACTAGTTCTTTAGAAGTAAATAATTACATTCATACAAGCTCCTTCACAAGACAGAGGAATGTCAGAATCAAGGTGTGCTTGTCTCCACAGGGCAGATTTCCATCTTAAATCCACTATTAATGCTTCTTGAAGTAAAAGCTCCTTACTTGCCAATGCCTTGTCCAACAGAAAGGTTCTCTCTACCATCTCCCTGTTCAGCCTTGAAATCAAAGAGCGTAACTTTGTCCATTTCAACATCATAGAAGCAGATCTTGGAATCCACATTCCCATCTGCCTACAAGAAAGGAAAACAAAGGCTGCTGGAGCATGCAATAAAACAAAAAGAATAGGTATGTTTATCCCACCTGCTTCATGCTCTCAGCTTTCTTTGCTGATAATCACACAAGGTCATTCTTACTAAGAAACACCAGAAAATTCTTGGCTGTTTTTCTATTCCAGCAAGTCAGCCTTGGATTTCTTTGAAATTCTGCAAAGCAGCTTTTGTAACTAAAATATTCCTTCCTTTTCTGGATTGTTCCCAACACAGTACAAATCCTTAAGAGACCTTAATTAATGCTGGGACATGACACTTTTTGTTATATGACTCAAAACACTGCCTGGACCAGGTAGGTTTATTTCTGAGAAGCAAATCTTGCATCCTCAGTAATCTCGACCCGCACCAGTCTATGAACTGAAGGGCAAGTCCCAGACAGTGAAGGAAGAGCTGTGCCTCACCCTGCTGACAAGGATGCTGACTTTGCTGCCATTAGCATTGCACTTCACAGACGCAATGTCTCCGCGGCCAGGGAGCAGCTTGGATAAACTCTTGCTGTTGCAGTGCACTTTTGCCTCTCTGTGGGAAGGAATAAACTTCAATTATATGGTGGCAAGCAACTGGCAATATGCATCAGCCAAAACATTTAGCAAATTATGGGTAACACTTTCAAGGGCAAACTATTCTGACTGTACGACACCACTGCCCCAGACTCCAGCTACCTCTCCAGAGGATTGCTGCTACTGCCCTTCTTTCATGAATAAGTTAACAGACATTCTTTCCTCAACAAATCAGCAAGAATAAACTTCAATACTTCTACAGAATTCTGCAAACATACCTATACAGCAAGAATACCTGACCAGAATTCTGAATTCAGAGGCCTGCTTTTCCTACAGAAGTAAGTCGAACAGTTGAATAGAATGTTGAATAGAGCCTATCACATAAAAGTTCTGTGTACAGAAAGCCCACTGTGGAGCAGGAGTAAAGAAATGTCATTGATGGGGGGTATTTATATATTTTATTACCTCAGAAGAATCTTATTGCTGGTATAGATACAAACCCAGTAATCAGTCAGCAACAAAGAGGACAAATCTCATGAAACAAAAGAATGCAGCAAAAAGAAGTGACAGTAATTTGAAGTAACAGCAATCTAGTCCTATAATACAGTCTCAATAATAAAAAAATCTTTGATTCTCTAAAAATAACATTTGTTCTAAGCCAACTATGGTACCCAGAAATTAAAGAGTGTCATAATTTGAGAAGCGGTATTTTCAGTACCGAACAAGAAAATTTATCATAGCATGGATGAGTGAAGCTATTTTTTTCTCACTATCAAACATCATAATTCAGTATTTATGCTAGTTACAACCCGCCCAAATCTAATAACCTTCAAATTATGTCCCAGGTGAAACGTGTGTGATTCCAACCCAGATAGATTCCAGTGGGCCACTAACTACACTTTAGCATTGCCCTCTAGTGACAGCATGCAAAGAAGAACAAAATCTGTTTCATTCTTCAGGTTTTTCAGCTTTTCAAAATTATATTTCTCATTGGCAGCTAAATTTTCGAAATGAAGGTCATGTCAGCACCTTTTTCATGTTTGTCAGTATTGGAGTACAGCAAAGTTTGAACAAAGTCAGGTAAACTTCTTTCTTAACCTAAACAGGAGGAAGAACAGAGTCTCCACAGTTCTAGATTCACTTTCTCCACAGATTCATTGAAACATGTTCGCTGATTCATGAGGAGATACAAGACCTAACTTTCTTTATTTCAACTCTTTTGAGAATAAAGTCTTGTTCAAATTAACACTAGAAACAAGGGACACTCTTGGCTTGATCTTCCATAAATTCTCCACACACTTTTAAATGCACTCAAATATCCCTCATAGTATCTTGTTTTTAAAATAATAATCATCATCGTCATCATCAATCCATGACTTGCCTAATTATTCCATGGTGCCTTTCTTGCTCTGGAAATAAGCCATCAGTTCACACAGGCTGCATTGTCTGTATTGTCTCAAGATTCAAAGGGATTGTTGCTCTTCATCAAATCAAAACCAGCTAAAGATTCCCCACAAAATATATGCTTAACTATAAACAGATTATTTTAAAAGCCTTATTAATACCTGCGTGAGAGATCAAAGATTTTCAAGTGAGCTGTATCAGTTCCCACAGCCAGGAAATTCCCACAGACATCCAGGAGGCACGGATTCCCCTCAGCTTCGGAGAACACCAGCAGCTGCTTAACTGTGCCCTGAGAAGAAATGTGTAAAACCAGGTTTATGTGGCCACAGCCTCACTAGAAGGGACCTATTTTGTTACCAAGTTGAGTCACGAACAGCTGAACTTCTGTGTTAGATGAATCACTCTGAGCAAATTGGAGAAACATACACACACAAACGCAATCTGTGTTTCAGGTATGTACATAACCTCAAAAAAAGTCTAAATTTAAAGGCATCCTTCTGCAATAATTTCCTCTTAGTAACACAACCTTTACCAAGTGAAAGAGATACAGAAATCTCAAGTCCCCGAAGCTGATACACAGCTGTAAAAACAAATACATTCTATTTATGTGACAAATCACACCCATTCTAAAATATATTTACTTCCTAAATAAAATGATGTATCACAGAGCTCGGATAATTAGATTTCTCTTTTTGGTTCTCACAGACTAGCAGAGGCTGCAAAGGTTCACACAAAATGTGCAAGTGGTATTTTTCATTATCTTGTAAGAATATTCAATATGCTCAGCTTCCTGACAGTCATATAAGCATTTCAACTGCATGCAATTTAGATCATCTTAAAGTCTGTAAATACTTATTAGTTACAGTGCAGTAGTGTTCAAAGTGGCAGACTTTGGAGAACACAAAATGTCAAAGATCCTTCTGCTGAAATACTCAATACATTTTTTATTTTGAGTATTGTATTACGATAAGGTAGAGTTAATAGATTTAGAAAGATCATCCACTTAATTTTCAAGCTCTCACACCAATCTTTGGAAACAATAAGGCACATTTGTCCTTTCATGGTTTTCTCAGCCCTTACCTGCCAGGTGCGGACCTGGATCCGATATGGCTCCACTGTGTACAGATTTTCTCCGTGCACAGACAGAACTGGAGAGTCACAAAGGAAAGAGCCTGAAACAGTCATAACAAAGTCATCATTACAATAAATATGTTCTGTAAAAAGAAAAAAAGTAGCTTAAAGTACTCAATTTCCACTATCTTGCACCAAATTCCTTTTTCAATCTGTAAGTCACTATTGAATCCCAACTCCTTTAGTGTTTCAACCTTCCATTCTGCCACTACATGCAAAAGCTGGAGCTCCCACTGTAAACAGGTGTTGGTACACTCTGTCCATAGAAACAGGTGAGACAGAAAGGACGAAAACTTGATATGGGGAGTGAAAGAAAGAAAAAAAAAGGTACAATGTGAGGTTCTGGTGAGAGAATTCATTTCTCCCTTCATTGAACTGCTACTGAAGAGGGATAACAGAATGTCGGTCAGAACAGTGGCTCTGCAATAACTTCAGAGGTGGAATAGATTGTTGGGACCTTGGTGGTAAGAAAGCAATGATTCAGCATGGAAACGTTATAAAATATATCAGTAAATACAGACAAGCAGAAAACACTTAATGGTTCTTAAAAGACAAATCTCAAGATTTTTGTATGGGATTCATGGAATTCTGCATCATTTATTTCTCAAGGCAGAAATATTTCAGAGAATTAATCATTTAAAAAGTTAAGTTACTCTACTTGGCATATTTACCACAATTTATGGGACAATTTCTCTTGAGAGCTGGGACAAAAAGCCTCCTTCCTAGCTCCTTTGTAAGTGCTATGTAACCTTGATTACACTTTCTCTCGAGCAAAGTGGAAAAGCCTTCAATAGCCATTGCCATGTCTTATCTGTAAAAGCAACAGGAGCCACAGCTACAAAAGCAGGATAAAAATGCTGTTCTTGACCAGCATTTCATCTTCATCAATGGTTACTTAAAAAAAACCATAAATATAAGTAGTTCTAGCCTCATACCATGTTTTCTGCAAGACCTTGTATAATGTAATTTAGCTACATCAGATGAAAGTTTTTCTCAAGCCCTGAGGGTTTTTGCAATCTAAAAGGTGTCCCTGCCCATGTTAGGGGGGTTGGAACAAGATGCGCTTTAAAGTCCCTTCTAACCCAAACTGTTATGTGATTCTATGATTACAGTGCATCAGCTACCATGAATGAACATAAAACTTTAGAAGAAAAGAAGCATTCCAACTCTGTCCAATGTTTTAAGTCCTACTTGCACTTCTGAAGGTATCTCCAGAGCACTCAAAGACAGCCACTTGTTTCCCATTCCAGAATACTATAGCATCCTAAAACAAACAAACAAAACACTAAATGAATATATATATTCAGGTCCTTTTGGAAACATACAGGAATTCATGCAATAACACAACAAGAACTCCCCTATAATAACCAACAGTTACTAGTTCCCCTGGACATTGGGTTTGAAGGATTTTAGCAGCCCAGAAGTTCTCTGGGTTCTGGCAAGCACCCTAGAAAATTTCTGAGTCCCTGTGCTATCTTAAAAAAATTAGCTCCACCACAGCACCATTGCTGCTGTCACAATACTTTGATAACACACTAAGTTGAATATAAAAATAAAGGCTTATCTTAAAGACTTAGAAAGTTTGGTATCCATAAACCCAACTAGGCAACTGACTAGGCAAATAAATGAAAAATAAAAAACAAACCAATTAACCTTAGTAGCAAAGACTCCATTAGCATTCATGTCAACACGAAGGCTGTGAGTGGTTCCTGTGCTGAAGATCGTCACATTGAAGAGGCTGGGAGACACCTGTACCACGGCCACCTGCTGATGAAAATGTGCCAACATGGCCTGCTCACTGAGGATCACCACAGAGCTGATGCTGTTCACTGCCAGCAAATTTTTTCGGGAGCCCCACTGTACATAATGGGAAAAGAAAAACCACACAATTTCATCTCTGGTCTTGAACTGTCACAGCAATATCATCAGAGAAATGACATGGGGAAAGACAGAATAAATATTTTTATATATACATGAAGTCCTACTATCTCAATACAAACTATACAGAATGACTGGGAAGTATTACAGACTCAAACTGTTATGCTTGTTACCCAGTGTCCTGGTTTAAAAGACAGGTATCTGCCAAGAAAGTCAGGAACCTTCCCGGAATGGAAAGATGACCCCCTCCCAGGGCTTCCAGACAGAAATAAGGGAAAAGGAATAACAGTCCTTTACTAGTAAATACATATATATAAAACAGAACAGACAAAAAAACAACAACAAAAAACATTAACAAAAGTTTTCCCACCCATTAAGCAATTTCCCGTTTGGTGTATTTATGACCACAACCAGCAGGGAGCATTGTTGGCCCAGGCAAGGCAGAGGGGCTGCAGTGACTCCCCCTGGCTCCAGGGGACGCTCCAATGCGAGTCCTGAGCCTCCCCAGGGGTTAATGGCAGCCTTGGAGAGAGAGAGAAGATGGAAAACGTTCAGTTTCCCCAGACTCTCACATGTCCAGTGCAGTATTGTGGGAATGGCAGCTGCCAACATTCCAGTCAACCAGTAGCTGGGACCCTGTCTCGGGGGGGGGGAGTGCAGGGCCTGCTTTTCCCGTGAAACACCCATGCAAATGGTGAAGATCTCCCAACAATGGTACTGAAAAGTCCCAGTCAAACAGCAGCTCCTGCAAGCAGCAGGCTTACCAACAGGCAGCAAGGAGAATTCCACAGCAGCACCAAGCCCCTGGCAGGAGAAGTCCAGCGCCAAAAACTGCAATTGTCTCCCCTCCAAGCAGGGCAAAGATTGCACTAGCTCCAGCTAAGAGACTGCCAAAAATCCCCATTCCCCTTCCCCCAAACCATTTCAGGGGTATGTCAAGGTACTTGGCCATTCCTTTTCTGTCTTAATGTCTGTCATTTTACCTAGCAAGCTGCATGCACCCCCAGTATCTCCTTGACAACAAATGGGAAGAAATTATTTTGAGAAAACTTAACTGCTAACACCCAGCTACTCAGATTCTCTTAGTCTAAGTAGAAGAGCTGTTCTTTTAAATTAAACCAACTTTTTTTTCTAAGATCTTATTGCACCACCTTACATTTACTGCTGCAAGAGAGCATCAGGTATTAAAAGGGTTTAGTAACTCAGCAATGTGTGAAAGCAAAGTGCATGAATAGTTTCTTTTGGATTACCTGTTGTGGTTTAGGAATGGTATTCTCCAATTTAGTGTTCACACCTACACTGTGAGCCACTCGCTCACTCCCCCCTCCCTGCTGTGGCAGGAGAGGAGAATTGGAGGTACAAAATGTAAAGAGCACGTGTTGACATAAGAACAATTTACTGGAAACAGCAATGAGATAAGAAAATTAACAGCAACAATATTAATGATGAACGCGTACAAGAGTGAGGTGAGCAATTCGCACACAACCTGACTGCAGCCACAGCTATCCCAATCTGGATCTGAGCCCTTCCTCCATTCCTGGAAAATGCTGTGCGGTGGTATAGAATAATCTCAGAGTCCTGGCCACACCCTCTCCTGGCTGCTGCAAAAATTAATCCTGTCCTGGCTAGAACCAGGATGCCACCATGTTCTTTTAGCAGCTCTGACAGCCCTTTCAATTTAGATCAAATCCCCTAGCAAAGCAAGCTAAATACATGCATAAATATGGGGGTCCAAAAGCACCCTTCCATATTTCTCCCGGAAGAATCTCCACATTCCAGCTACTAACTCTCTTACAATTTATTCTATGAAGGTTATAGAATTGTAGAATCATAAAAACACAAAGTTTGGAAAAGTCCTCAAAGACTGTAAGTCCAATCATAAACCCTACACCACCACTATGTTTATCACTAAACCACATCCCCAGTTGCCACATCCACACAGCTTTTGAACACTTCCCAGGATGGTGACTCCACCACTGCCTTGGGCAGCCCATTCCAATGCCTGACCACACTTTCAGGGAAGACATTTTCCCTAATATCCAATCTGAACCTGCCCTGGCACAACTTCCTCTCCTCCTGTCCCTTGTTCCCTGGGAGCAGAGCCTGACTCCCACCTGGCAGCACTCTCCTGTCAGGGAATTGTGAAGAGTGAGAAGGTTCCCCCTGAGCCACCTTTTCTCCAGGCTGAGCACCCCCACAGATCCCTCAGTTGCTCCTCATCAGACCTATGCTCCAGTCCCTTCCCCTCAGCTCTGTTGCCCTTTTCTACACACAGAGAACGATTTAAGAAATAAAGCTATTTTGTACAGGGTTGTCTTGGGGTGACATTATGAAAGACCTATATTCCATATCATCTGCTTTCTGCTCAGACAACATGTTCTGTAACTTTAAGAAGCTGGGAGAAACTCTGCTGGCCTGGGTTGTTTGAAATTCCTCCCCAGGTGTCTGGCCTTGAAGGGACAGGGGGGAAAGACGGCTAGGAGGTCTGTTTTTTTTTTCCCCTCTCTCACTGTCGGGTTTCCAGCAGCGGCAGCAGCAGCAGCGAAGGCCTATTCCTTCTTCTTTGATTTTATCTCTTTGGACTGTTTTTCTCGAATTGCTTTCTCATCCGAGACATCAGACAACCCCCGAGAGGAAGCAGGTGAGAATCCTTCAGGAAGCCACCTGAGGGACTTCGCCCAGCCCCACAGTACCCCCGGTGGGGGGGCTGGAACTACGCCCAAGGGAAAACAGGACACTAAAGTCCATCAGACTGTTCGCTCAGGTCTAATAAGTCCTTTTCTCTTTCCCATGCTTTATGGGCATTTGGTTTTGTTTGTTAAATAAAATAGTTTTTTTTTCACTTTCATCCAAGAAGGTTTGTTGTGTTGGGGGGAGGAGGTGCTGGAGGCCTGTTCCTGTGGGGGAGGCGCTTAGTAGAAGCGTTTTCCTCCAAAACTTGTCTTGAAACTAAGACAAGGGGTTTTCTGTTTGTTTTTCTGTTTAAGGACCCTTGGCTGCAATTAAGGGGATACTATACTGCAGAACAGCTGAGCTAGAAAGAATTTCCCACCCCAGCTCTTTCAAAGCCATCAGATCAGGCTGAACAAAGGTAAGGTTTGCATGGAATCAAATGAAGTTATGGCTGCCCTTTGACGTCACCCTGGTATACAGGTTCAATTGTGACTTTTTGATGGTAAAATAGGAATAGGCTTTTATAGGAATTACCAGAAGATTCCACATTTAACCATTTTTCAGAGTGCAGGAATTAAAATAAAAGTAATCTAGAATTTCTGTAATTAAAGACATCTTGATGAGATAAATCCACCATGATTGTCGACAATTATTTGGCAATGCTTTTGTTTATGTTTCCAAACACTGGGAGTGAGGCGTTATTTCTGGACAGTGCTCTGTATCCTGTTATCTAGAAAAGGCTTGAATGGGAAAGCTGACACAATCACCTCTATCTCTTCCCTTCCCACAATTTATTAGCAGATGTATGAGATACTTATGGTACACATTATTTCCTATAATAGACCTTTAGTTACCAAAGCTTGTTAATAAAACACTTGGATTCTCCATTTTCACAGCACTTCTGGTTTAACTTTGTGAGTAGGATGGTGTTACAGACCCTTGCTCTACACAAACACAGAGCAAGCAAAAGCCATTGCTTTTTAAATACTTTCCACTCTCATGAGAACACCGAATAATAGCAAACATAAAATTATTTTCTCTTGAAAGTCACCAGATATATTTGATTTTCTTTCCTTGTGAAAAATAATGGGGATTGTTCTCACATACAGACCTCAGCAACAGAATGATGTCAAGTATAACATAAGCGCCAAAAAACTGGAGAAACTTAATAATAGGGTATAAAACCCAACAACCAAAGATGCTGGAGAACCTAAAGCACTAGCTTTGCCTTAAAATATGTTAGTGGCAAAAAAAAAGCTGTTCATTAATATAAAACTTCTAAAATTTAAACTTATGATTGTTACACTCAGCATTTCTCTTCTGCATATATCAAAATGCTATTAGGTATAGAATGCCAGTGTTTAACCTCTTTGTGACAAAGGAAAATATTCCAAATAAATAAAAATGCTTCACCCTGACACTTAATAGACAATACATTAAAATACATAGTATTCCCTTCTAGATGGCACATCTTCTCACCAAAGGATATTTGGTTGCAAATACATATTTTTATTTTTACAACTACCAGTGAGATTAAACTTTACATTGAGAAAGTGACAAATAGAAAAAATTATTAATTAATAAAGTCATGCATTTAGTCAGATTTTCTTGCTATTTTAATAAATTTAAGTGAAATTTACATTCCTGATAACCTTTTTTTCCCAGAAAATAATTTCAGGGAGCTGAATCAAAAGGGTTTGCCAATGAGCCATATGATGGAGAGACTAGCCATGAACAGGGAGTATTTCTGCCCATTTCATTTTAAAAGTTACTTGATTGTCAGGGGTTTTCCTCCTACTTCTGCAGGCGGACAAGCCTCTGCTGGAACACTTATTCATATGATAGAGATTGTGTTCATTTGTTTCACAGTCTATTAATTTAAGATTTGTGAAGTCCCACTAACATTCAAGGATGTTCTTTCTTTTCTTACCTTTATCTGAGTGACATTTCCTTCAAGTTCTGTAGAAGCCTGGAACTTCCACTTCTGGCCCTCTGAAGCCCATGTGCTCTGATCAGATCCTGCTGCTTTCTTCCACATTGCTACTCTCCCCTTGCTAGTTCCAGCTGCCAAGAGACCTGCCATTCACAAACATTTCAGGCATTTCATCTTGGACTTCAGAAAAACAAACCCACATCAGCTAACGTAACAGGCAACTCTGGTTCTCAGGTACTGAGAAGCCACCTTCCAGCAGCAGCATTTCTTGCCTCATTGCAAACCAACATCCTAGTCCTGGACTGCAGAACTTTTCTGGAGAAACAATGAGAGAAGTTCCACAAGGCAAGGTGCATCTTGTAAGCTACCAGATGAAATAATTTTGTAAATGTATCAGACAATTGTTTCATTTTAACAATTTCTTATAATCTAGAACTACTGAATATCCTGAGCTTGAAGAGACCCCAAGTGTCATCCAGTCCAGCTCCTGGGCCCTGCACAGGACAGTCCCAGGAATCGCAACATGTGCCTGAGAGTGTTGTCCAAACACTCCTTGACCTCTGGCAGCCTTGGGGGTCATCCCCACTTCCCTGGGGAGCCTGTTCAGTGCCTCATCACCCTCTGGGGGAAGAACCTTTTCCTGAAATCCAGTCTAACCCTCCCCTGGTTGGACACAGCTCCAGCTGTTCCCTCACGTCCTGTCACTGCTCACAGAAATCAGAGATCATATCTGCCCCTCGTGAGGAAGCTGCCCAAAGGACACTCCCCTCAATCTCCTCTTTTCCAGGATGAACAAACCAAGTGACCTCAGCTGTTCCTCCTATAGCTTGTGTTTCTTTTTAAATAGCTGCTTTTGTAGTCACCTTGGGCCACCAACCCCTGAAAACCATCCCAGCAGACATCAGCTGTGCCTACACTGGCAAACAAGGTGATGCCCAGGAGTAGCTCTGTAGAAAGGATCTGTTGTAAGGATCTGGCATCCACACGATACATGCTGGTAAATTCTATTTTGCATGGGCTGTAGTGCAGGTTTGTAGACTGAATGTCCAAAACACATTGGAGTGCATTAGGGGTACTCCAGGGGTGCTTGTATCAAAGGCAATGCAGCTCGTGTGCCATGAGACAACTCCACAGTGAGTCCAAGTGTAGCTGAGTATCGAATGATCTCCCTGCACCTTTAAAGGCACATTGCTGATCCAGACTAAAATCTTCTACATCACATATTACCACGGAGATCTCAGTCACAAGACAAACATATTGAAATGATTACAGGGCACGGAAGCCTGAGGTTTGACAAGGTTTAGGACCAGCGATCACAGCTACCATGTTATTTCTCACCTTTAGTACTGCAGTAAGACACACAATTAATACATTCTCCCGCCTCAAAGCCAAATTGCACATCTAGGGAGAGCACATCGTTCTCATCTCGATCCAAATCCCAGAACCTAAGGCACACAAAACCTGAGAGTTAACAATGCTTTTCTTTCCAGGTGCCTTGCCAAACACAGTCAATAGGATGCTGTAAATGGCATTAATTTACTATTTCCATAATACCTAGATCATTTAATTTTTAAAATTAAATTGTCAGCAGCTGCCTCTGGAATGTGAATTTCTTAAAAACCTCCTTCCTTTTCCTTTGACTTTTTAATCTGCAGTCTGTTTAGGGATATTCTCCTATGAAGAAAGAAGTCTGAGGCAAATGCAGCTTTAAGAATAAAAGAAAAAAATGACGGCAAGTTGAAATTTTCTGCTTCCCTAATTATGCTTCCTCCTGTATTTTAAGAATATTCCTTGGTTAGCCTCTCTTTGGATTCCAGATTTATTTTCTAGAACTACATATTGCCATGAAACTATTCCTTCCTGATACTTGGTCTTTATTGCATTCTCACAAAATTAACAAAAGATTCTGTCTGATAGTAGCAGACAGTGGCTCAATAAAGGGAGCTACTGATATTAATCAGAACACTCCCACCCTCCCAAAAGGTTAAAGGAAACAGATAGAACAGGTCATAGTAAATACAAGGATGAAAAGATTGCAAAGAGGTAAAACTACAGAACACAGTAACATAACAGCATGGCCAAGTAATGTATTTTAAAGGATTGGGGACAGAAGTAATTGAAATATTACAGTAACAGAAACGTCCTGAAAAGTAACAGAAATGTCCTGAAAAGTAAGCACTTTTTTCTGGTTGCCATACCAAATTAGTTTCTGTCCTTGAGAAAACAATTTTTCATTTCATTTCTCTACTTATTTTGACAAAACCAGGAAATATTGGGAGTTTTTCATTATTGGTAAAAAACCCCAACCAACATTTCAGCAAAATATTCAGTTCATTGCAGTTCAGTTCATCGACTTTTAGCTGGCCCTTCTCAGGGGCAGCCAGAACAACTTTCATTCTTACCTGATGACTGTCTCACCCAATGCTGTAACAACGAGGCTATGGTCTATTAGAATCATGTCTGCAGAATGACAAGTCTTCCCACTCAACTTCACCTGTTAACCATAAGCAAATAAATAAATTTATAGAAGTTGTGTTGGAGGTTGGGAATTTTTCCATCCTGTGGCTAGAGGGACTTTAACGAGCCTTAACGACGGTACTTAAGAGACAACGATTGGGTACTTGGGAGATAACGACTGAGTACCTAAGGGACAAAGACGCACTTAGGAGACTGAAAACATAGCCAGGTGTGGCAAGAGAAGAAAAAGGTGGCTGGCCGTGGGCAGAGACACACTTGTCCCTGGGACTTGGAGGAGACAGCTGCTGTTTTCTTCTTTTCCCTTCGCTGCTGCCGCGGGAGCTCAGCGCTGCTGGATTTTTCCTTCCTTGCTGAAGTCTCTGCTGCCCTTTTGTTCGCCGGCTCGAGTGGACGGGCTCTGCTGCCCGGTTTGCTGCCCTGGGATTCCCTGCTGCAGCTCTGCTCGCCGTGCGGCCGCCTCGCCCTCTGCTCCGTCTGCCATCACCGAGGAGCTGAGCTCACGTCACAGCACCCCTGCCAGCCGTGACCGTAACTGTACCAAAGGGGAGGGGCGGTGTCTGGCTGCTTAGAGAAAGCTGCCACCGGGTATCTGGTCTGTTTATTTGTTGTTGCTACTGTTATTGTTGCTTGTTTTCCTCGTTATAGATACGAGTAAAAACTGTTATTCCTTTTCCCATATCTCTGCCTGAGAGCCTTTGATTTCGACCTTACAACAATTCGGAGGGAGGGTCATATCCTGTAAGGCAGTTTTCCACCTGCCTTAGCAGACGCCTGTCTTCCAAACCAAGACAAGTTGGGAGGAACAAACTGAAGGACAGTAAGCATCTGAACTGCATCGTTCGGCTAAAAAGTAAAAATATAAACATAACTAGACCTATCTGTCAATTCAGACAAACATATTCAGACAGTTCAGACAGTGATCACCACTAAGTGCATCAAGACTGCAATGTACAAATTTAGTAAAAGAATGTAGTGGGTTAATTAAGCAGATAAGGAGCAGAATTTTACTCTCGCACTAGATCTTCTCCTAGAATTTAATAAAGATTGCTTTAAAATGTGAAATACCAAATCTTACTTCTAGTCAAACATAACTAACGATCAATAAGAAGTGGACACTCCTGTAATACACAAGTGTCCAGTCTTTTTCTGTCTTGGATAAACAGAAAAAAACATCTTAGGAAAGTGAAGGTTTGGGGTCTACCCACAAACAGCATTTTTTAACAGCATAGGGCTATTTTAATAGCATAACATAGGATATGAGACACTTCCTCTTTAATTTTCTCTTTTAATTTCTGGAGATCCTCAGTCAGTCTTTCCACTGAAGAGGCACAGGCCCATATCAGGGTAGAGATATAGTTTCTTCATGTATCTGGAGTTTGGTAAACAAATTGTCCATGTTTCTTTCTTCTTCCTTCCATGACATCACTCTCAGTACATTGGTATATGACACTGGCACACTCTGTAGAAATTTCTGCCATGTTTTATGTACATTGGATGTCATCTGGATTAGTAGAGAATTGCTCATTATTTGAAAATATTCTATCCAGCACACCTAATTCTCTCAGGTACCAGACACCTTGCTCCATGATGTTCCACTTATCTCAGTGCACTAAAAGGTCATCTTTCCAAGGAAACCTTTTCCTCACATTTGATGAGAGTTGCCTCCAGAGGCTGAGAGTTTCTGGTCTTTTCCCGATCCCCTGGTTCAATACTCGCATCCCAGAGCATGGATCCCAGTTGCAAGGCTTCACTACCATCTCATTTCGCACCATGGGCCACGACAGCCCAGTATCAGAGCAGCCAGGTCACGGGGGGCTCACCTGACTGGAGGCTGAAATCTTTCTGCATGTCTCGCAGCTCACCCAGGGACAGGGATTGGGTAATTGTCTCTGGCCCTGCCTCTTCCTCCTGTTGTGAAGGCCCTGCTTCCTCTTCATCACTCACTACATGAACTGATTTATTTTTGGATTTCTTCTTCTGAATACAGGCAACTGCTCCTAGCACAAGTTGTTCTTGTGGTTCAGCTGAAGTTTGAATGGCCATGGTGTCTGTTGCTCTGCTTTCCTCCTCCTCCCTCTGGGGGTGCTGTATAGAAACAAGCAGTGTCCAATAAATAGTAGCCAGGATCCAGTATGTTCCATAACTTCGCGCCTGTCTGGAACTGCCACAGCAGTTTTCTTTCAAACACCCTGCCATTTTATCAGGGTCTTGTAGTTGTTCAGGGGTGAAATTCCAAGCCAGCAGCAGAATACTCTTTCAAAAGCTGGCCCATTTTCTCCCACATGCCACATCACTAATGACAATCCATCCCTGGACATGTCTCCGGACAGCTTTCCTAGAAATTTCTGTCCTGAATCTCTACATGGTGTAGACTGTACAGAGGAGACAGAGTGGACATATAATTGCGAGTATGCTTCCCTTAACACCCAAAGAGAATTCAAAATTCTCAAAAGATGTTGCAGCAGACCTGAAGGAGGAGAAGAGGCTAAAAGGCTGGGAAAAATTATCCTTTCCTCTTTCTCCCACAGGCTGGGTATGATGATTAATGAATCCTCAGAGGTAGGAGCCCAGGCCAGAGCAGTAGAACAACACTGAAGACACATCCCAAATGACCCCCTTTGCCTTTGATGTTATCATGCCATAAACTGGTATCACAGATACAGCAATGTTGATCCTTCTCCCTGCTTTGAAACAGATCTCCATGGCAGATACGTAGCGCATATACAGGAGTATATACAGGGTTAGGTATCACACCCACATGAATAGACCAAGGAACACTGGAATCAGGGAGTTTCCCACCTAAAACACAAATGCTTAGATCAAAGTTATCTCAATCCTCTTGAGCCTTACCTTGGGTACCAATTAAATGTGGTGGTTTAACAACAGCAAAAAATTAAACTCCAAATAAGCCATGGCCCTTCTCCTGCCCCTTCCAGTAAGGGAGGGACACAAGCAGAGACTATGAGATAATTTACTGAAAGCAAAAAGCAATGGAAGAAGAAACACACAGTAACAACAGCAATATGAGTTTAAAAGAATATATACAAAACCAGAAGGTGTTTTACCCACAAAAAATTAGTTTTATGTGGCAGCTGAGACCAAAATGAAAATGGCAGATGCTGCCCGTGGTTGCATGCACTTGATCTCTCCAGGTTCCCATGTGCTGCTGCAAACAAAGGCAGTTTGGCAAGGGCCTTCCTGCCCCCCCACGCCGAGACAACAAAAAATAATGGCAAACAGACCCCCTGAAAGCTGGGTCATCCAAGACAGGTCGCACTGCAGCTCCACTGGGCTCAGCTCCACACAAGTGCCTGCACAGTTGCTTCTACTGCTCTGCCATGCTGGGGGTTGGTCTTGCAGGTTGCTGCCACTTCCCTAACAATTCTGCTGCACTCCTCTCGGCTTGGCTTAGCTGCAACGGGCTTGGCTGGACTGGGCTCAGCTGGGTAACCGAATTGTCTGGTTTGGCTGGACTGGGGGCATCCCCTATCCCCCCGCCTGCAGCCTCCATGCCAGTGCTGCCATTCAGCACATCTGTTCTGTGTTCCATCACTTTCCTTTCACCACCAAGTTCCACAGCTGCATCTCAGAGACAACAGGAGGGGGTGGATGGCAGGGGCAGAAGATGGAGTCCACAGGGCCGATGCCAACAACCTTCCCCATGAGAGAGAGCAAGGCCCACTTCTGGGGTGTGCATGTTTTCTCCCCGAAATCAGTGATGATGAAGTTGGTATAGAAAACCAACTTAGTCGCACCTACACAGCACTAAGCTCCACCCCCTCTGCAACCAGGACAGCTATAATTTCCAATTTTTCTCTAATTCATTAAGAAAATGAAATTAAGTGTAAAAGGATTAAGATAGGGTCAAAATGAAAAAAAACTATGAAAAAACAGGAAGACAAGATGAAAACCATCTTTCCAAGTTCAGTAACACATTGATCTATTCCACTTTTAGATGAGCTATTCTTGCTTCTTCATCAAGGTATTATCTGAGAGACAAGAATGAGACTTAATTCATTTGAAAGCAAAATACTAATAATGAAAAGAACCCCACACAAATACTTATAAAGAATAAATATTGCAACTTTACCCTGTAGTATGACTCTTACCTTCATGAGCTCTTCTGCCTCTCCCTCTGGAGGAACTGCGTGTAAGGACAACTGCAGATTCTCTGTTATTACAAGTAAAACATCTCTTTCCTCTAACAATAGAAGCTTTTGGACCAGACTGTCCGTGGACAACACCTGCCTTGTCTTCCCTTTCTTGTTCACATAGTGCACAGAACCTGCAGCACAAATAAACAAGGTGCAGATTTTAGTCAACAGCTCTTATCGACAAAAGCCAAAGTTGCTGCTTTCTAACTCAATAAAACATTCCTCAAGTACTGAAAAGGTAAAAATAACAACTCTTTCATCTTCTAGTTTGTCTCAGAATATAGACTATGACAACCGACCAAAGCAATAAACCGAAGCATATTTTTCCCCTTTTAGAAAATCCAAAAGGGAATAATTTAAATAATTCTAAATTGCAAGTAAATGTTCTGTATGAATGACGGCTTCTGAAATCTTCAGTCTTAGAAAAAAATCTGTGAAAGAAGAATAGCAGCTAAGAATTGGTTCAATTTACAGCAGAGTTTAGATGACAGAAAACTGTCGTCCTGAAGTCCTTCATTGTTTAGGAAACACTGCACCATACACCAAATTCAGCTTTAAGCCATAATTCCACTGGCAAATGGGACAGCGTCTTTCTAAAAACACTGACAACAGCAACTACAGCACCTATCAACACTTTAAAAGCCATTATAATTTGATTAAGTTGTACTACCATATAAATCACAGAATCACAGAATCTTTAAGGTTTGAAAAGCCCTCTAAAATCATCAAGTCCAATATTTGACCAAGTACTACCACGCCCACTAAACCACATCATGAAGTGCCACATCTAGCTGTTTTTGAACACTTCCCAAGATGGTGACTCCACCACTGCCTTGGGCAGCCCATTCCAATGCCTGACCACACTTTCAGGGAAGACATTTTCCCTAATATCCAACTTGAACCTGCCCTGGCACAACTTCCTCTCCTCCTGTCCCTTGTTCCCTGGGAGCAGAGCCTGACTCCCACCTGGCTGCACCCTCCTGTCAGGGAGTTATGGAGAGTGAGAAGGGCCCCCTGAGCCTCCTTTTCTCCAGGCTGAGCCCACCCCAGCTCCTTCAGTTGCTCCTCATCAAACTTGTGCTCCAGACCCTTCCCCCAGCCCTGCTCCCTTCTCTGGGCACACTCCAGCCCCTTAACATCTTTCTTGTCATGAGAGGCCCAGAACTGAGGTGCCTCAGCAGCGCCCAGCACAGGGGATGGTCACTGTGCTGGGCCTATGGCCACACTATGGCTATTTAAGCCATGAGCCATTAACCTTCTTGCCCACCTGCACACACCTGGCTCATGTTCAGCTGCTGTCACCAAGCATCCCCAGGCCCTTTCCTGCTGGGCACTTTCCAGCCACTCTTGCCCAATCCTGGAGTGCTCCATGGGGTTGTTGTCACCCAAGTGCAGCACATGGTATTTTGCCATATTGAACCTCATAAAATTGGCCTTGGCTGTGCCCATCGCATGCATGGATTTAGGCAGTGAAACCCCCTATAAGCAGTACAGTTGTTTGCAAGTGGTATTACAAAAATCACCAAAACCAATGTCATCAAAATCTGACAGATCTCAAGCCACACCCACATAATTTCTTACCAAATCATAGTATTAGGATGACATTTTACACCACTGCAAATCAAAAAACCTACAAAATTAAATAGCATCTCCCCCCAAAAGCTTAAGCAGAAAACACAAGTGTATAAGAATGAACATTAAGGATCAGCACTAAAATGTTGCACCAAAGAGATTATATGATCTGATTAAAAAGAATGTTTAAATTTCCAAAACTCCTACAAATACAAGACCATCCCCTACATTCCAGCTATATAAAAAGAATTCCAAGTCCTGTCCCACTGCTTTATTTTCTCCCTGAAATAAAACACTGCACAGATATCTTCATCTTGTTAAATCACGGGACCGCTTGGGTCTGAAAGGACTTTTAAAACTAATTTCTTCCAACCCTCTTGCCATAGACAGGGACACCTCCACTGTCCCAGGTTGCTCCAAGCCCTGTCAAACCTGGCCTTGAATACTTCCAGGAACCGGGCAGCCACAGCTTCTCTGGGCAACCTCGGCCAGGGCCTCACCACCCTCAAAGAGAACAATTTCTTCCCAATATCCCATCTCATCCTGCCCTCTGGCAGTGGGAAGCCATTCTCCCTTGCCCTGTACCTCCAGATTCTTTGTCCCAAGTCCCTCTCCAGCTCTCTTGCAGCCCCTTTAGACACTGAAGAGGCTCTAAGGTCTCCCTGGAGCCTTCTCATCTTCAGGTGAAGACCCTCAGCTCTCCCAGCCTGTCTCCAGTGCAGGGGATGCTCTAGTCCTTGGAGCATCTCCATGGTCTCCTCTGGACTCATTCCAACAGCTTCATGTCATTCCTGTGTTGAGAACCCAACAGCTGGAGGCAGCTCTGCAGGTGGAGTCTCATCTGAGTGGGGCAGAGGGGCAGAATCTCCCCTCCCCTGCTGCCCATACCGTGGGATCAGCCCAACACACATGGCCAGGACATGTCCAGCTCTCACTCATCAGCACTCCGAAGTCCTTCTCAGGACATTTGGGAGTAAGAACTGAGTCCAAAATACATATGCCCAAATCAAGCTAAGCAATGAGGCTGCTCACAAGAACAGTCAGTGTCATTTGACTGACATTTGAGAAGTTTGACAAGGAGGCCCAAACCAAGGACAGCAGCCACAGGATACAGAGCCTGTCCCTAGATGGGGCTCTGCACCATCACAACAGCAGCTTCGAAGGTGAGGATGGAATGGGCACAGCTTCTCAAAGTTTTTCTCCTTGTACCTTTATGAAGCACCCTGTATCCGTTTTCCATTTAAATGGTTCCTATCTAGTAAAGAGGCTTGTAATTCACAAATCAAAAGAAGGTACAGTCCACTGCTCTGCCAACCAACCACACAGCTGGCCCATGCCACTCCTGCAATCTGTACTGGTGCTTTACTGGTGTAAACAAGGGGTGTCAGTTTTGGTAAAACACTGAATCAAATTGTAACTGAACTGCAGAACTAGCATAAATGAAATGTTTTCAGAGCAGTTAACACTTGAATCAAGAGGATTACGTACTCGAATCACCTACCAAAAACACACTCATTACGCAACTTGTCACACACATTCTGGCTCCAGTTCAGAGAGAGATGGCATCATGTGAAGAATTAGGGTGGGAAGAAAATTAGCTTAGAGCAAACTAGTATCCAGAAGACTAAAATGGATAGGATAAGACAGGGAAGAGTAAAAGTCAAAGAAGGGGAAAATGCAGACAAGAAACAATATTAAGGAGAAAACTAACAAAGCAGATTCTCAGACTTTTTGCTCTGTAAGACAGAAGCATCATTCCAAAGCACAAGAAAAATGCAAAAAGCAAATTCAGAATTTATTTTAAGAGGTATGTTTTAGCAGAATTTGCCTATTTATAGAGAAAAGAACACACAACACATGCATTACTTTGAAGCTTTGCACAAAAGCTAATTTGATCTACACTTGTATGTTAGAGACTCTTCTCCTCATACTTACTTCTTCAGGAACCTGACTAACCCAGTACCTCTG
This sequence comes from Dasyornis broadbenti, assembly GCA_013397935.1. Lineage (NCBI taxonomy): Eukaryota > Metazoa > Chordata > Aves > Passeriformes > Dasyornithidae > Dasyornis > Dasyornis broadbenti. The sequence continues at coordinate 89,744 of VZRN01005005.1, read as the reverse complement.
GTGTCCTTGTGAACAAGACCACCCTGAAGATGATAAGATTTCAATAATTTTATTCATTTCTTACCAAACATTTTACAACTTCTATGAATACTCTACCCCATTGAATATATGAATATGATGGACATATGAATATACCCCAGATGTCACATTTATGAAAACAAGACTATCATGCACTGAGCTATTTTGAAGCTCTAAGGAAACAACTTCCCAGCCAAATGGAAAAGTGGTTTTGTTCTTACCATCTGTCAAAGAGATAAAGAAGGAGAGTCCTTCCTGGACTGCCATTTTCTGAGGTGATCCTATTTCAGTTTTCCTCCAGTTAAACATATCCAAGGCTTTCTCATCACCACTCACAGCCGCTTTTGCCAGCTGTACAAAGTCCCTGCAAAGAGAGATACTTCATTCCCAGGTTCTTACATAAGAGTAGTTTCAGTCTCAAAGAATGGATGAGTAACTAATAAAGCATATTGTATAAAGAGAATAAAGATGTTTCATACAGCAATTGAAAAAAGGGCAAACTCAAAAAGATACAAAATTTTAATATTAATTTTCATTCGCTTTGTTGCACTTTTTTCTTCCATATGCATCACTATTTTTACAGAGATGTGAAACAGAAAAGCCCAGGCAAGGAAAACTCTTCTTTTTTACTACAGCTGCTTCCTATTTCTTGCTTGGAGTGGAAAGAAATAATAATGTTTAAGAACTGACTTTTAATTTAATTATTTTTGACAATAATATAATGACAATTGTGTTTCCAGTGTGTTTACGGCTTTCCACAATCAGCAACATTGGTAATTAGAAGAACTAAGACAGAAGAGTCAAGAGCAACAGACAAAAGATGTGGACAAGAAAAAGAAGACCTGTTGCTGCAGCCAGGACACAAAGCCAGCTATGAGACTGGGAGAAGAGCTTGGAAACAAAGGGCAGTTAGGAAAAAAAAAGGGGTTTTTATATATTTAAAAATAGTTCATCTGTGGGTAGGACTTTCTCTCTGTGGAACAAGACAAAGACCTGGTCTAGCAGAACTCTGATGGGGCAAATACTCACTTGCCAGGAAGGGGTGGCCGAAAGACACAGTGACACAAGCATTTCCCATACTCCTGCTTAACCAGGGCAGGACCCTGCACTCTGCCTCGATGGTCCATTTTCCACAGAAACAAGACACCATGCTAGAAAAAGACAAGTTAATTTATTACCCTTGGCACACAGATGAGAATCTAGACTCTAAAAACTCACTGCACATAAAAATAAATGTTTTATTGACAGAGCAACACCCTTCCTTTCATTTAGTTTACACATACAATTATTCCTGCTTAAAACTAAGCCACAGGGAATCAAAGTTATCTTTAACATTGTATTATTCACTTACTTAATATCAAATTATCTAAAAAAATGCTTGTTGGTCCTATCCATTTTTAGTCAAATTACACTGCCAGAGCAATTAAATGGAACAGTCTTGGTTTCCTTCTGCAAGCAGCAGATGTAAATACTTGTTTTGATAATGTCCTTTCCACATTTTTTCTTGCAAGTAGTCTGATAGCTTATCTTTTAGCAATTGAAATAAAGGACAGTAGAACACATGCATCCCTCAGTAAGTGCATATAACACTGATGTAGATGAGCATGGGTATAGGGTTAGACATGTAAAGTCACAGGATGCAGGAAGACTAAGGGCAGAATTTCTGGAGCTTTCCTCCTCTTTCAAAGCAGACATTCAAGAATTTACTTCTAGAAAAAGAATCCAGTAACGAGAATAATCATAGATGTTAAAGAAAAGAAGGCTGGTTAGCTAATTAACTCAATAGTGGTGAACACAGGCCAGCCCTCAAGCCTGGCACAGGTGCCGACTTAACTCACACCCTGCAAGTGCCAGCTCAGGAGCACCAAACCCCTGGTGACTGGAAAGAATGGAAACAAATTCCAACAAACTGACTTACTCTGCATCCTCACAGTTGGAATGCTAAGATGATTATTTATGGTTGCTGTTACACTAGTGCTTATGAAACCAAATTGCATTTGGGAATCCTCCATGTAAGCACTACATGAAAAAAAACAGCAATAATTTTCAGTATCAAATTCAATCTCATTTTATTTCATTAAGATAGACAACAATAAAGTGGTATTAGAATATGCTCTATTTTTATTTATTGTTTTCAATGAAGTATGGTCCTTCTCCTAGAAGCGAAAGACTGGTAGCTACAGTCACCTAATCTTCAGAATTTTAATTAGAAGCCATACAAGATGCAGCCGAGGCCTTACAAGGTACCATTTCCTTCTTTTTTTCCTAGAATTCAAAGTTCTAATTTCTTTTCAACAGTAAGATGGCAATAGTTATACCATCCAAAACTGTTTATTAAGTGCAATGTGTCTTGCAGCTTAAAGAATGCCACTCAGCTGTGCAAATGTGACACTGCTGTACTCCTGTGCCCAAGAAGACACTTGCAGTTCATAAAATGTTTGCTAGTTACCTCTGAAAAATCACAGGATCCTATGATCACAGGAACTTGTTGGTTCCTCCTTTCACACTTCCATCAGCTTTATATGCCACCAATTTCCAAGGATCCCAACTAGAACAACCTGCACCATTTATAAGCCGGAGGAAGAGCGTGTAGCTTTCTAAAGCTGCTGACCTTCCATCTCAGATATTCCAGCCTGTATCCAGATAACATACTTGCAAACTCAATTCTTAGCTTGGAACACATGAGATTGGAAATAAAAAATGCTCACTACTTCTCCTAAGTGTCACTGGAAAGTATGCAGAACTGGTCTATTTTCAAATGATATCTGAAAAGGACACAGGACATTGACCTTATCATCTACCTAAATGTTCTTTCCAAATGGAGATATTCTCTGATTCTATCCTGTACCTTCTCAAACATTTTTAAATACCCAAAGCTTTAGCTCCTTGGTATGAAAGCCATTTGCCATACAAATAGGCTTCCCTTATAGAAAGCACCTAGATCCTTCGTGTGATCAAAACGTGGAAATCATCCATGTTATTTTTACTTCAAAAAATTAAAATCTTCTGATTTTCACAGCATCCTATTCAAACTTTATGAAGTTATTTTCAAATAATTTTTTTGCATTTCAGGATGTATGATGACAGTGAAGGTTGAATCATAGAATATGCTGAGTTGCATGTGACACACAGATCATCAAGTCCAGCTCCTGGCCCTGCACACACACTCCAACAATCCCACCCTGTGCATCCCTGAGAACGTCGTCCAAACACTCCTGAAGCTCTGGCAGCCTTGGGGCTCTGACCATTCCCTGAGGAGCCTGGGCAGTGCCCAGCACCCTCTGGGTAAAACAGAAACCAAATCAGGGTCCAAAGGTTTGTCTTCTTTCTAAAGTTCTTCCTCTAATATGAGCAGAGCATGATCCTGGCAGCACTCACCTAATGGGAATTTCCTGAATATAAACCCTCATGGGAAAAATATTAAAAATAAACTTTTTAAACTATTGGAAAATATGTGGAAAATGAAACATATCTATGCTGCACCTCAGACCATAGCATAATGACACTGGTTGGAAATCAATTTGAAAAAAATTTTGTTCATAAATGTAAGCTCTGCCCACATTAATGTATTGTTTCATTATGATTAAGGTCTCAGCTACACTGTCCATCTTTTGCTTGGGCAGAACTTCCCCTTTTCTAATAAAGAAGATGATAAATTCTCTTTTTACTCAATTTTGAATTTCTGCATTTCTGTCAAATGCAGCAGCAGAACTTTACAAACAATTAATTAAAACTATATTTTCCTCTGATTTATATAGAATAAGAATTATGATATATAGGTAAGAGCAGAACTGAAATTCTTGGGCAAACCCAAGTTTGCATCAGGAAAAATACAGAAAAAAAACCACCGTTTTTTTTCTTCATTTGCTGACTCAAGAACTGGCAAAATCAGAATCTTCTATGAATACCTAATCCTGAATATTCAATAGCTACTTTCTCACTTCACTATATAAAAGGGCAACCAGCTCATCAAGAAATAGAGTGTCACATTTCCCAATACAATCAATTTGACCCAATTTTAAGGCATTTATAAAACCAGAAAAAGAGAGATTAGCATGGGTTTCCTGTACTTAAGTGAGCACTGCTCTGAATTCACTATGGATGAATATATTGTAGCTAGAATTTGTTTCTCAACATCTATGCTGTATTCCTGAGTCTGTCATATAATTTGTGCATGGACAGGAGCAAAAGAATTCAAATTGTCTATGCCTCAATTACTCCATCCATGAAATAGCCTTAAATCTTCATCAGTGCTCAGCACTCACTGCAATTAGACACACTTTTATTTAAAGAAAAATTGTAGATTTCTTTAATTGTAGAAAAAGTTAAAACACTAAGATTTGATTTTATTTTATAATAGTTTTAATTTGTACCTAAGGAAAGAAAATTTCTCTCCCACACAACTCTCCTTTCCCCATGGATCTCCATTCCATGATCCTTTCCCATTACAGAGCTTCCAAGACTGTGTGCCACACCAAACACACTTGTGGCCTTTCAGCTACTCACCCCATCCCCAGACACGAGACAGGTACCACTTGTACTCCAGCTCAGGACTGTGATTTTGGCATTGTGATTTGGAGGTACAGTGTGCTGCTCCTTGTCTTGTTTGTTCAGTATCAGAACTTCCCCTGTCTCCCATCCTGATGCCAGAATGGGTCTGGAAGGGTGCCAGGCAAGTAATGTGACCTGAAAGCTTCTCTCGATATGGGAATCAGACACGTGTTCTCCCTGTAAACAGAAATCAGTGTGAGCTCAGTCCAATAGAAACTCAGCAGCCAAACCTTCAGATTCACAGCCCACTCAATAGTAAGCTTTCTCTCCTGTATACATGATATAAGAAGGCTTTGAGCACATTTCAAGGTAAAAAGAAATTCCAGCTATTGAAAAAGAATAAAGCACATCACTAAGGACACAGAATAATCTAAAGCTTCAACAGCTCTTAAAGGTAGCTCCTCCTTTGGGCACAGTTTGCAAGAATATTTCATGCAAATCATTTAACCTGTGTATTTATATTTCCATTTGTAAAGCTTGGATGACAATTTTTCAGAATACACTTCGAAAAGTACACATTTTATAGGCTACTCATATTAACAGACTTGCATATTTCAGTAACTCTGCTGCTACATAGCTTGTAGTGCTACTTCCCTAAAAATTATGCAAAACAAAGTCTTAGACAAGGCTCTCATGTAAAAGTTAGAGTATGCAAAAGAAATATCTGTCTACAGGCAGAAACTGTACTAGGAAACAACCTACTCAAATGGAACAAGCTGAGTCAGACAAATCAGTTCAGTCTCAAAGTGGTGGAATGATTTGTTTAATTTCTGTATCTTAGTATGTTCTATTCCCTTAGGAGTTAAAAAGCAGCAGCAGCATGTGTTTGTTTACTTATAAGCCTGAAATTCTTACACTGTGAGAAGCAAAAAGCAAATCAGTAACCATCGCAAACAAGACTCATAGGCTGTAAACATAAAATTTCACAGGAAAGATCAATTTAATTTATTAAGATCCTTTTAAAAACACATATAATGAGTGGCTGATGAATCTGTCGTGTTCTAGATAACACAGGACATAGACAATAAATAAAATCCAGAGAGAGAATTAAAGAGGATAAGCAAGGCTGCAAAAATAGAGATTAAAATGTGAAGTTTTAAATTAGGACAATGATAAAGATTGCTGAGACAAGCTGTGACTTCTCACACATCTCTCACATACATCTCTGGAAATGTTCAAGGCCAGGTTGGATGGGGCTTGGAGCAACGTGGTCTAGTGGATGGTGTCCCTGCCCATGGCAGGGGCTTGGGACGATATCTTTAAGGTCCCTTCCAATCCAAACCATCCTGTGATTCTGTGACTCTATATCAAGACCAAAAGGAAAGGTGCTGGTTTTTCACCTGTTCCAGGTAGATATCCACACAGCCCCCAGCTGCTGTGCTGATGGAAGCAACTGCCAGGAGTGGATGAAGTGGGTGCCATGCTATATGGAAAGGGGAGGCAACGGAATCAGGAGCATCTGTTCGATGATCCACATACACAGCCATAACAACGGGCGCTGTCACAGACTGCACACCTGTACAAGGAAAACAAACACCTCTAACAGGTATGCTCATGTAGATAATACATATACACTACATATATGTTTTATTATATTGAATTTATGTACTATATATAATGACATGCATGGTTAAAACATAGGGGGGAAAATAAAACTACAGCATCATCTTGCTACACATGCTACACAGACATGAGAAAAGTCAGAGTGGTATTTCTGAAAAAAAATTGAGAAACACTAAGCCTCATACTCTGTAGATTTACAATGCACTTAAACTGCACTTAAAAATCTGTCACCAGTGGCTTGTGCTGGCCTACTTCAAAGGAGTCTGAAATAACTCAGAATTTACCAGAAAGTTACTTCCAGTACCTCATATCCAAAGATGTTAACATACAGACTGAACTTTATGTTGTAAAGTCTCATGTGTTGGCTTTCAAAGTAAGTTTTAACAGTTGTCACCACTTTGGAGCTTGTACTGTTGAAATCACACAGGATTAGCTGAAATCACACTACCTGCTATTTACAGCGAAACTGTTACCAACCTTTGAATGAAACTAGTAAGTGCTTTTCTGATGTTGTACACAAAAGAACATGAGAACAAAACTCTTTTCAGAGTTGTGGGTCGGCAGTGGAGGGCGTCACTAATAATCTGTAATAATCTATACATGGAAATGGTCTTTAATATTTGTGTCATGGGTTCTAATTGGCTCGGTTCCAAAAGAAAAACAACTGGAGCAAAACACCTCGAATCACTAGCAAATAATCAAAGTCACAGAACAGTTCAATGGTCAATTGGTCCAACCTCCCCGTCAAGCAGGGTCTTCCCAGAGCACATGGCATAGGACTGTATCCAGACAATTCTGGGATATCTCCAACAAGGGAGACTTCACATACTCTCTGGATAGCCTGTTCAGTGCTCAGTCATCCACACAGTAATGAAGTTCTTCCTCATATTTAGATGAAATTTCCCGTGTTCCAGTTTCTGCCCAATGCCTCTTGTGCCATTGCTGATTCGCCCCAAACCGGGCCAAAGGACACTTCTGAGACAGAGTCAAAGAAGCGGGTATTTGCTTTATTCAGCGCGCTGGGTGTGTGGGGATCGCTCCTCCAAACACACGCACCAGGCACTTCTCACAACACAATATTAAGGGTACAAGTCATGAATATGCATCACATTCTTTTGGACAAGCATGGTTATACAAATTATTTCTGGGAAAACATTAATACCATCAGCATGCATGCCATGCATGCCCTGTGTAAGCAGGTGGTCTTGTTGAGGTAGATTCCTGGACGCAATTTCAGGCTGGTCGTTGTCCCCTTTATCTTTATTAAGGCGACTCTGGCGTCTCAGGTTTTTGTAATCAACATTTACTGTCTCTCACTAGCTAACTGTGCTTACATGAGTTTACTATTGAATACCCCCTTTTCATTGCTGGGCCCCACAGAGCAGAGCCTGGTCCCTGCTCTGAGCCCTTCCCGCAGACAGGGATGAGGGCCCCTCTCAGCCACCTCTTCTCAAGGCTCAACAGGCCCAGCTCCCAGAACTAGACACAGTGCTCCAGATGTGATTCACAGGGCTGAACAGAGGGGCAGGATCCCCTCCCTGACCCACTAGCAATGCCTTTCCTCACACATGCCAGAGTCCACCACCTCGGCCCCAGGGCACATGGCTGGCCAGAGGTAGCAGTCTCAGATGTCTGGATCCTTAATACATTTTCATTTTGGTGCAATAACAAAATTACGGATCAAGCTGGTATCTCCAAGGAGGAACCTCAAACAAAGGAACCCCTGGGCTTTTACACCCTTTCAGCCTAAGGGCAGGAAAGTCTGTGGGTTGTCAGCTGCTGCTGAGTGTCTCTGAGTGTCCCTCACCTGGCTGCACCACAGGTCCCCATGCCCTTTGTTAGGCAAAGGGACAGCAGTTCACAGCCTCTTGCTCTGGCCACCCAAAGCTTAACCTGCAGCTTGCACTGCAACTGCACCTTGAGCTACCATTAATGGCACTGAATGGATTCCTAAAATACTAGAAGGCTGCAATGAGGTGTTCTCTATGCCTTCTCTTCTCCAGGCTGAATATCCACAATGTCGCCACAGCAGAGGGGCTTCAGACTTTGGAGCATCTCCGTGGGCTCCTCTGGACTCGCTCCACCAGCTCCATGTCCTTCCTATGCTGGAGCCACACCTGGGGTCTCACCTTAGTGGGGCAGAGGGGCAGAATTCCCCCTTTCCCTGCCACCCACATTGTGGGGATGAGCCCAGGACATGGGGGTATCAGGGCTGCCAGTGTGCATTGCCAGGCCATTTCTAGTCTTTCACCCACCAGCACACCAAGTCCTTCTCAGGGCTGCTCTCAATCTGTTCATCCTTCAGTCTATACTGGTAATGGAGATTGCCCCAACCCAGTGCAGAGCTTAGCACGTGGCCTTGTTGAACTTCATGAGGTTCACAGAGATGAACACTATAGACAATGTTAACGACTACAAATGACAGCAGCTGAGCCAGAACATGCGCACATATTTCACAAAACAATCACCAACGTTCAGGAAAAAAACCCAAACAACTATTCTGTCTTCGGGGACAATTCTTAAAAAGCTCCTATTGTGTTCTGTCATAATGTTATCAGCACTGATTTATATTTATCAATATAAATTTAACATTTAAGGGAGGCTGATAGCCACTGGCTTTGCTGTACTTGTGGAGCTGCTACCGGCCACGGACTCACCAGCCCCCCAGTTACCAGACACATTGTGAAATGGGGTCTCCGTTCAAGCTGCCTTAACAAGACTCTCTGACAAGACCCGACAGTTACCAAAGCAAAAGCAGAGGGTTTTCCTATAATCCCTACCTACAAGAAATGCTGGCTTTTAAGTCTGCAATTGTTTAAAACAGCCAGCCCCAGAAAAAAGAAGGTAATACAAAACTGCTCTGCGCTACAAAAGATGGTTAATAACTACGTACAGTCTTCTCTAACTAGTAAAACAGATGAAGTAAAAACCTGATCGAATTCTGCACCCACACAGAGGGAGACGGAGCGGGGAGCCTGTGCCAAGCCGAGCCCAGGCTGCTGCTGCCGTGGGGCAGCTCTTGGAGAGGGCTGAACCCCGCGTGGGTCGCTCGCCCGGGCCGCGACGGCCACTCGCCGGCACAGAACAAGGGGCACCATGAACTCCCCGGCCCCGAGAGGCCAAACACGCGGGTCCCGCCGTCACGTTCGCGCCCGTGGGCGGATTCGGTCGCCGCCGCCCCAGATCCCGCCGCCCGCAAGCAGCAGGCCAAGCGTCCCTCACCGCCGGCTGACCGCGATCGACCCCGCTGCCGCGGGCCGGGCCCAGGCA
>VZRN01005005.1:62857-80308 GCA_013397935.1 Dasyornis broadbenti | reverse complement strand
CGCCCGCTCTCCCGCGCCCGTGGGCAGCGCCCGCCGCCCGCTCTCCCGCGCCCGCGCTCACCGCCCGCGCCGCAGGCCGCACTCGCTCCGCGAGGCTTTGCGTTACCCCGGCAACGGGGCGAGCCCGGAGCGGAAACTGCCGAGCGTAGCCGAGCAGTAGCGGGAACGGCCGAAGTCGCCCCGCAGCACTCGGAGAGAGGCGGAAACTGCCGAGCGCAGCCGGTCCCCCGGCCGCCCTGCTGTACCCACGGTCCCAGAGTCGTCTTCAGGGTTTGGTGGATTGCCCTGTGAGGAACTTTTTCTATCGCAGGTGATGGACTGTGCCGCCGCCCCGAGAATCGAGATCCTTCCCCAAACCCAAAGCTATCAAACCCCGCTGTGACAGAGCCTCACACAGCTAAACTTCCGTGAAATAAAAACACATATCGTAACCATATGCAATTGTACCGCCCCGAGCTCAGCGGCTCTTTCAGAGTATTTTGGGGAAAAGTGGTCCGGTAACTTCTTAACTTAATGACCAAGTTTTTGTAGTAACATCTAAGCGGAGACAACCATAAAGCCCTCCTCCTACCACCCTGCACCTCCTCAGCACTCCCTACCTACAACCCATATCAGGTACAGCCCAGCTCCATTCTCAGCTCTTGTCCCCACTGGGCCCGCAGCCAGCCCTAACAGCCAGGTTTGCCTAACACCTTCAAAAGGGTTGAAAAAATTCAAGACCAAATCCTCACAGCACTGTCCTGTCCACAGCCATTTGTAATTGGTCTAAGTCACAACACTTGTGCGCAAGCAGATGAAAAGCAGCCACACCTGGTACAGCTATGACAAGCAGCTCCTGCATGCTCTAAGGTTGACTGGCCATGTGTAACATGTAATTTACGTGTGTTTATCAATGTCCTTTCCCAAATACACAAGGATTCTTCTGAAAAAAAACACAAAACAAAAACCAAGAAACTTATGTTTTGTTAGCAAGTAGGAAAAAGTACTCAGTGAAAGGCACACTGGACTGAAACACACTGTATAGTTTCCAGAATTACGAGCAGGCTTCAGGTAGAGAGGCAAAACACTGGCTTTAGACCTTCTTGTTTTAAGTCAGCAAACCCCATGGACCAGAGCAGCAGAACTGACAAAGCCCTGTTTCCTGGAGCTTTTTATCTTCTCCCTTACAAGGCATCAGCTCTAACACTCATTTAAGGCATCTCTTCATGGTGGCTCCTTGGACATGCTATAGCCCCATTAGCTCACCCAGGTGCCACTCACAAAGCAGAGTCAGCAATTCATCTCTTGCCTGTGCCCAGCTAATTGTTCTCACTGTAGCCTTCAGTTCATTACACTGGAAGTTGAGGATTTGAGCAGACCATGTGCAGATGCCGCGTTTTCTCAGACAACTGTGGAACTACCACAACTACATGATACAATCAAGCCAGAAATACACAGCCAGCTGGAGCCTCAAACAATCATCTAGTCTATCATCCCTTTGTAGGCTGGAATAAAAATAATCTAAATAACCCACTGACCGTTTCTGCTCAAGTGATCATTTTACAATTCTCAGAATTGGCTGGTTCAATGTTACACAAAATTTTTCCCAATAACTAAACTACATATCCATACTTGAGCAGGCTTAGCTGGAAATGAAATTTTCCTGCCCTTCAATATTGAACAGAGATGCCCTGCTTCTATCCTAAATAGACAAATGAATGTGGAATCCTAGGATCTTAACATCTTCCCTTCTTCTCATAAAATCATATAACCACAGAATGGTTTGGGTTGGAAGGGACCTTAAAGATCATCTAGTTCCAAGCCCCTGGTATCATAAAAGATGTCTAATAGCTCCAAGTCTCTAAAGCGCCAGGACTGGCTGCAATAGTGTAGTTGCTCACAGCCCATTTCCTCCCTTCCTCTAAGGGCTTGACTTCACACACCAAGAAAAAAAACAAAGTTACATGACTAGGTGCTTCCTATTCTGTAAACAATAAGGGATTAACAATAGCACTCTGTCCTTCCATGTAAATCCTCTTACCCGCACGGGAAAGAACTGCTTTAGCAACACAAAAATCATCCATTATTGTTTGCCAGAATAAACAACTTCAGAGCCTTTTAAGAACAAATAAATTATGAATGAAATGTAGTAGCTTCTAAGTTATCTAAAAGGAAAATACAGAACACCCACTATAATGGTAGCTTTTACATCTAGCATCTTTGGAAAAGTATTTCCATGTTATAATTAGCAATGATCACGCACATTAGATGCAAAATAAAAAACACTTTAACATAAACCAAAAGCATTAACTTTGTTCTTCTGCTGGACTGTTCTGCATTGCTTGCTCTATTTCTAGTAAAAATGCAATTTGCTATTCATACCTTAAAATACACAGGATGTGGGACAAATCCAAGTTAATGTTCTAGAAAACCATGGCAACAAACACTAGAAGATTATTTGCATCTTGTAGCTGTGCAGGTCTGTAAAAGCAGAATAGCAGGGAAGGTCCATGATCAAAACCAAATAAATGGAAGTTCAAGTGTATTTTGACATCTCACCATATCCCCTGCCTCTCAGCTCTTGTGTAACTTCTCTTCTGTCAGCCTTTCTCTCACAAACATTTACACACAGGAGCAATTTCACACCTGAACAGTCCTCTGGAAGCAATGGGGCTATTCAAGTATGGAAAGTTATTTACATACAGAGAGAATGGAAACCTTCAACAGAAGAGCTGAATGTAACTCCGCATCTTTCTGGTTCACATCTCATGGCAAAGCACAATGGAAATACACGGCAGTGGTGATGCAGAGCCTATAATTTCCTAACAGAATTGTTGAATTTGGTTGTGGCCAAACCAAGAAGCAAAAATAGGCCATGTGATCTTGTGCTAGATTATAACAAAACTGAGAAATCCCCCAAACAATTAAGATGTAGATTTAAATGCAAAGCTCAGCACTGGAGACACAAACCTTTTTTTTTAACAAATTCAATTTCTAGCAGTACACTTGGTTACGCACAAATACACTTTACTGGTGCATATATAATTTAAGCCAAAGTTACAAGATGCTTATATAGCTTGAGTTATAAGATATCAATATAACCTCAATCATAACTTTCTATACTAATATAAGCTGAATTATAACTTTCTATCCAATGTAATGGCTAGTATATGGTTAACTAGTTGCCTAATGCTGAATAGACAAAAAAAAAAAACAAAAAAAACCCCCCAACACCTCACCAGGTGGATACTTTCAAAAATGGACAAGTATAGTACTAATGAGAAATTGGCAAATGTAAAGCCAATAAGCCACAAAATAAATAATTTAAACCAGTTAGAGCCAGAAAGACTAAGGAACACCATAACTGTACATGCTCCAAAGACAAAGTTGAAAAGTTCAGATGCGAGGAAGACCTTGAGCCTTCATCAAAGAAGACCCCCAAAGACCACCGAACTGGGGAGGTGCAAGCATAGTGCAAAAGAACTATTTATAACTATGAGATCATATTATGTAAATTAGTTCCGGTGCATATATGATGATGTTATAATGACATAGTAACATTAAGCACTACTTACTGTATAAATAAACCACAGCACTTGACAAAGGTGGGTGAGTTAGGTGGAGAAATCCCCCTCACCTCTAGTGCTGCAATAAACAAATTCCAGCTTTGTAAACACCGGTCTATGCGGTTTTATTTCTAAGCCTATCTTTTCGGGCATCATTATAGCACATTTACAGGTGATGACATAGTGCTCAAGACATGCTCCAGTTCTACAACCATAGAGAATTACTTTCAATACACTCCATGGGGGCCCAACCTTCCAGAATTTAGATACTATCATGAGGTTTAAATAGTTATCACTTTACTTCTAAGCTTACAAAGATTTTCCTCGGAAGAGAACTAAGGCATCCTTTCCTGCTAGAAGAGCTATAAAGATTCAAAAAACCGGATGATCTAATGTTCTTTCCACAAGCACGTTATTAAGGAAAAAATATCTCACACAGTACCCATTTTAAGATTTTAAAATATTATCTTTCTTAGCAGTTAACGTGAAATCACCACGTAAAAGCATCAGTCAACATCGAGGAGCCCCGCTGTGAAAAGATGGATGCCCGGCAGCAAATCCTGGTCCAGCGAAGGGCCGCACGGGGGACGCCTGTTCCCAGATGCAGCCGCAGATGCTCAACGGAGAGCGGCCTCACGGCTTTCCCCGGCGATCCCGGCGAAAGGAGCGGGAGTCAGCGGTACTGCCGCCCCGATACGGTGTCGCCAGGTAGCGAGCCCCAGCTCCACTGGTCTGCTCCAGGCGGGCGGGGGTGGCCACAGGGGAGCCCCGAGCCGGGGGAGCCCCGAGCGCTGAGGGACACCGCGCGGAGCAGCGCGTAGCCACAGCCACAGCGCCGTCGCCCAGCAGGCACAAATACTGCGCCGCATACAAATCACCCGCTCCCTGATCAATGGAATCTTGCACCCCGTCCAAAAGGTTCGGCTATAGGGCTCCCAATTAGTTTTTCTTTCAGCCAATCAACAGCCACAACTCGGGATTCGTCCCGCCCCTGGCAGTCACGCGCTGCCGCCTCTTCCTTCGCGTGGAGCTTGCGTCACGCGCCCCGCGCCGCGCTTTGTTTGGCTCGCGCTGGGGCCTCGCCCCCGCCCCTACCTCGCTCCCGTTCGCCGCCGGCCAATGGGACGCGTTGTTTGGGGGGCGGGGAGCGCCGGCGCGCTCAGCTGGGCCCGCGCGCTGCGGCCCCGCCCCCGGCCCGGGCAGGGCGAGGAGGAACCGGAATCGCCGCAGCGCAAGCCCAGGCCGAGCCCAGCACGGCCGCGAGACCGGCCGAGCCTGGCAGCGCTGGGATCGCGGCTGGGTTTCAGAGCAACCCGGGAAGAAGTCGGCCCCACAGCCGGGAGCGGGGCTGTCGCCGCCAGCAAAACTGGGAGGGCCGCTGGGCTCCGCGCCGGCCGCCTCCCGAGCTGGCGGGGCTGGGCGCAGCCCGGGGGTGCCTAGGACTGCGGGTACCGGAGCAGCCGAGGCAGCCGCCGGCGGAGGAGCCAAAGCGCGGAGGCTGCGCGACGGCATTGATGCGGCAGGTGAGGCAGGGGCGGGGGATGGAACCTGCGGGGGTGCGGGGGACGCACCTGGCCCTGGAGAGACCGGCCCGGCCCCGATCTCCCGTCCGGGCCGGCCGCGCTTGGCACTCCCTCTCTGCGGCTCTTACGGGAGGCAGCGGAGGAACGGTCACGAGGGTGTGGACGACCAAAGCCGCGAGGCTGAGGAGATTTTCACTTTGGGAGAAAAAGGGAAAGGAGAAACAAGGTGAATACGCAAGGAGAAAGCAGCTGTAACGGGGAAACTGCACGTAGGGCACTGTCAGAGGGTTTAGGCAGAATGCTAGAAGGAGCCAGCTGTTGAGAAGTGGGGCAGATCCTGGGATGTGCTACTCGGGTCCTGTAAGGAGCTGTCCCTAAAAAGAGTGTCCTTATTTCCCCCCCACTGATTGTTGGGGGATGCTAGTGGATGGGTACATCGTTTAATTTGCAGTAATAAAACCAAGTTTGAAATTATTTAAACCTTGCTTACACTTGAACACACACTATCAGAATTGGAAGATTTCTGTCCTCAAAATAACTAGAAACTGTAGGTTTTGGTGTGTGCAGAACCAGTCTGTAACTAGGAACCTGTCAGGTGAATAAATAACTAAATTTAAATATGAGTTTAGATCCACAGTTCAGATCAGTTTATTGAGCATTTGCAAAGAGTGAAACATTGCCCAACACAATTCTGGATTGGTTCAGTGCTTTAGCTGAAAATTAGAGGGAAAAACATCATTTTAATTGTAGGAATACAGCCTATAAACAGTAACCTCACAAGCTTGTACATCATATCGTGTTGATGCATTTTCTTTATTTTGAACCTCCTTATGTGTCAGCGTAATCCATTCCAATGTTTGTTATATTCAGAATTTTCTGCTCTTGTTGGGTATCTTTTCCCTAGATGGAAGTTGGATGGTGGCTCCTGCCATGGTGACAAGGCAGCTGCATCCCAAGTGCTACTCCTTGCTGGGAGCTCTGACTGGTTCTTTCTTGGAAGTTGATTTCTTTTAGATATGGAGTCAGTAATATTTTTGCACTCTTTAAGAAAAACTATAACAGTTGTTGGGTTTTAACAGATAATGTGATTTAATGCCTTAAGCGTGTGTGCATAACTAGCATTTTGTTCCAAGTATTTGAAAAAAAACCTTCAGAATTGAGAGGATTTGTGAAGTCAGCACAGCAAGTGGTCATCCCAGCAACTGGTCCCAACGTTAGGTTCGAAAGTTGACAGATGCTTTTGGGAGCCCAGGGATGCTCCCTTGGCATACAAGGGTTTAGGGCTGCCCTGCCTTGGCCAAGGTGTCTGCATGGTCGGGAGCAACGAAGCGAGGGTGCACAACCGCTGCAGGTGTCTTCGGAGTTTATTGCCATCCAAATTAAAATTAAAAAAAAAAAAGAAAAAGGAAAAGAAAAAAAAAAAAGGAGAAAAAAATGGGGTGGCATTAATTCTCCCGCCGCGGAGGTGGCTGCCAGGGGTGCCGGCCTGGGGAGTCGGTCCCTGCCCGTTCCCGGTGACAGCCCAGACCCGGCCCACGGTGCTGCCGCCGACGGGGGCGGCGGGGTCGGGGCTGCCCGGCGGGAAGGAGCGCAGGGAGGTGCGGGGTGGGGGCGGAGGGGAGCGGGAACCTCGGGAGCCTCGGCCAGTCCCAGCCCCAGACACACACACACAGAGGAGGAGAAGCCGCCGCCGCCGCATCCAGGAGCATGGATCCCCCCCACGCGGCGGGCCGGGCCGCGGCTCCGCGGTGAGGAGAGAGGAGAGCCCCGGGCCCGGGAGCTGCGGAGGGGTGCGATGGGATGGGGGAGCAGCGCTTCCCCGCTCCGTTCTGCTCCGCCGGCCCGGCGGCTGCCGCTCCTCCGGCGCTGGCGAGCGCTGCCGCACGCCCGAGTTTGGCCGGGCGATTTCTCGGCCAAAGGCGGCCCGTAGCCCTTTGGGATAGAGACGGGGGGCTACCGGGGGGCCTCAGCTGCCGTTTGGGCCGGTTTGGGGGGGCTTGTGGCGGGGCTTTCCCCCTCCCGCCCTCGGCACAGGTTGTTGGGTCGGGACAGCAAACGAAAGGGGATTTAGTAACAAACAACGGCGGCCATGTTGAGAGGAATTTCTGCAGCTAAACTTCTCCCCTCTCAGCCCAGGGGTTTCTCTGCCTCCCCGGGGGGCTCCCCGGCCTGACTCTGTGTCCCCCTCTTTTCTCCCTCTGCACCCCCGCAGGATGACAGTGAAACTGGGAGAGAGCAGCGGGGAGGAAGGGGTGAAAAAACTGGGCAAGAGAGCAGGAGGAGATGAGGAGTCCCTGGAAGAAGAAGGGGCAGGAGGAGGAGGAGAGGCAGCTCCAGGCAGCAGTAGCACAAAGAAAGAAGAGAAGATCATTAACAGCAACACTACCAGCAGCCCCCCTCCGAACCCCAACTTGTCACCGGCCCCAGTCTCTCTCCAGCCCTCCCAGAGCCAGGACCAGCATCATTTTCTCAGGTCTAGCGTCAGACCTCAGAGCAAGAGACTGAAGAAGGATTCCCAGGCATCCTCCTCGGTTGGCAGCAGCACTGCCGGAAAAGGCAAAGGTACTGTGTTTTGATACCCTAAAAATATGCAGGCAAGGGGGATGGCAAAGAGAGGAGGCACCTGTGGGGCTGTGGGCTGTCATTCTCTTTTTGTAGATGCCATCTTTTGTTTGGTTTTGGGAAGGTGTTCTGGGGCTTCTTTCTCATGGCTG
This sequence comes from Dasyornis broadbenti, assembly GCA_013397935.1. Taxonomy (NCBI): domain Eukaryota; kingdom Metazoa; phylum Chordata; class Aves; order Passeriformes; family Dasyornithidae; genus Dasyornis; species Dasyornis broadbenti. The sequence goes on along the minus strand of VZRN01005005.1, from coordinate 72,526 downwards.
AAATCTTCTTTGTGTCCCAAGGCTTTAGCTTCTTTGCTGCCCACTGTCCTCTCTGCACTTCCAGAAATGGGGGTCTGGGTGTGTATGTGGAGGAGGAAGAGCTCTACATTATTGAAGGAAATCTTTAATGTCTTTATCTTTCTCGAGTTTTGGGAAATTTCTGTATTTTGTTTAGAAATCAGACTCTAGCTAGCTGTGTAATCAGGTGGCTGCACTCTGAATTCTGTACTCGGATAGTAACAAAATATTCACTGGGTGCTAGTTAGCAAAGGGAAAAAAACAACTTACAAGACTTTGGTGATTTCTCCCAATTATTTCTATGATCCTAATAACTATTTTGGAAACAGCAATGAAATACACATACTGACGTATTTATTTCTAAGGTTTTGGGAGTCCTGTTTTACTGTTTGAGAACAGTTTGGGCATTTCTATGTGATTTGAGTTTTTATTAAGATTCATTTGTATGCATCTGAAAATCTGTAGGTGCAGACATACACACACCTGTTTTTTCACTTTAGCATTGGAGACAAGAATTCGATTTTTTTGGTTTTTTTGGAGTTATTTCTGACTTGAATATCTGAAAGGCAGCAGGGATATTTGAATATTGTGGTGCTATTGTGTGTGCTCAGCAATGACTGGATGACATCTTAGCACTGCAGTTGAGCTGTACTTGAGCCTAATTTTGGATATCATATGCTAAAGTACTCAAGTGTTATTTTCTGTTAATTTTTGAGAAAAACAACACTCATAGAATTCATCAACATTTAAAATAATGACATTTACTCTTGTCTGCTAAATTGTAGTATAGCTCCACATAGCATAAATGTGTCTTGGAGGTTACCGTGCTCTTGTCTGTCACAGGGGTGTGCAGATGCTGGGCATTAAGTAAACACTACAGTTATGATAGTTTTGTGTTGCAGTAATAAAGCAGTGCAAATTGGGATATTTTAGTTATTGTCATATCACAAAAAAGTTCTTGAACTCAGTTGCCTGACAGTTGGTATAATTGACTAAAGTATTTCTGAATACCTTAGTAAGTCCTCTTTAATTTCTTGAATGTTAAATGAAAACTCTCTGTGGTGGTAGAGGACAGAACAGAAAGGCCTACGTAATTTTTCTTCCAGTTTCATGAAACCAAATAAACAAACAAATGGAATACCCAGGAGTGTTTAGCTACATATAATTAATTCCAGGATTGTAGACAGTATTAGATGCAAAGAAGTGTTTATTTGAAATACATCTTGTCTATGATTTGCAAGTTGAATACGTCCATTTAAAACTATTCCGTTGATTTGGAAGTGTATACATGTGTGAATGAATACATATGTTTGTGCAAGTGTATATTCATGTTTATGTAATTGTACATGAACGTTTCCAATTCTAGAGCAGCAGAATGATTTTTAACTAGGAATATCAACACAATAGGGAAAGAAATTTCATTCATTTTTGTAATTCAGATTCCAAAGCAACCCTGAGAAAATTACATACAGAATAGAAAATATTACCTCAGTAATGAGTCATGGATAGTGTTTGCAATCACTGTACCATGTTGTCGGGTTTGGGAGAACTTCTTAAATTCATCCGGAATGACAGTGGTAGAATTATGACTGTGCTTTCACTTTTCCCATTTTAAGACCAGCCACAGCTCTGCCTGGCCAGATTTGGTGTGAATGTGTCCGATTGATTGAATTCTCTGATATGGTTGAGATTATAACTGTCAGGTTTTGGACAACAAAGCCATGGAGCAGAATTCTTTCTAATTTGAGTTCTTTATGTTCAGAGATGCATAATGAGAGGTTTTCCAGGCTTGTCTAAATTCTCCCCAGTGGAATGCCTTGTGATCAGAATTCATAGTGCTCTGTGTTCCTAGCGAAGTGTCTCACAGAGCCAGCTTCTGATAGGGAATGAATGGAAGGGTGGACATGACTAATAAAGGTTGGACTTAAATCCTTTCATTAGCTGTCCCACTAACTTTCTCTTCCTCCTGTAAGTATAAAAATAGTGAAAAGCTGGAGTGCACATACTTCGCATCAGCTCTGAAACCTGGAAGCTTTTACATTGCATGTGTCAGTCAAGGTGATGGCTGCACAGGTGACTCTGACGGTGGCCGGCTGGAGTGACCAGACCATGCTTACACTTGGTCCAGTGAAACCAGAAACTTGTTTTTGTCGCAGGCATTCAATAATGCTGTGTAACCCTTAACATTTTATTGATGTGATTCTACTTCTAGAACCTCTGTTATTCTGAAGGGAAAACTCTCACTGGCTAGTTTTTAAGGAGTGTGATCAACGCACTTTCTTTCAAATTGTAGTTGCTCAGCAGGCATTGGTTTGTCTTCAAAAAAGTTTTGACAATAGTATTTTTTTCCGTGTTGCAAATTCGTTTTTAATTTTGGCATTCATGCTTTTAGGGTCCTTAATTGTAACAGACAAATTATTGATAAACTCAGCTGTAAACTGTAAAAAGAGTTTGCCCACTCAGCAGCTGCTGACTTTTCAACTTTGTATTACTGTGGTTCAGGGAAGCTTGCTCATAATAATTCCCAAGTTCTGCCTGGTGGAGTGTGTAAACATGTTGCTAATAGTCAGATTGCACTAACGTACTCTAATTGCACCTTTGAATCCTGCTTCTTGCCTTTTGTGTGCTGAGGTGCACTTTCGAGTTTAGGGCAAAAATTACACAGGAAGTAGTACAGTAAAATAAAGTTTGAAAACTGTTTCACTTCAGTAGCCAATCCATTTGGAATTGCAGGAAAGTTTATCAAATCTCCTGTACACATATCTAAATCTGTGCATTTTTAAAGAATTATTATCATATTCTTTTCAATTCTTGGTCATATTTTAATTGTATTTTCAAGGTTGTAGTCTACACCACAACTGGTGCGTGACTTTTGAAGTATGAAAGCTTAAAAGGAGGTCTTCATGTAACTTGCATGAAACCACAGCAGGAACTTGAAGGACTAGTGGTGTGGAGACAGTTTGTTGTGACAGTTCCAATGCAGGGAGGTTTTTTGAGAGAAGAAATGCAGACCAAGTTAAGGTTGCTGAAAAAGAGGGATTTCTGAGAGTTTGCTTCTCGAACACCAACATGCCCCATGGTTGCTGAGCACAGGTGTTAAGGTGTGTTTTAGGGCTTTGGTCCATGAAGCCAGAGTGGATGGAATATGTAGGTGTATGTTGTGACCACATTGGTAAAAGGCAGTGTGGAATACATTGCTATCATGTGCTGTAGATACAGCTTGAACTAGAGTAGAGTATTGCCATTTCCACATTTTTATCCATTTTCTTAATGCAGAATGAAGTCAGGAGGAATAGCCTAATGGTGATGAGCTGAAGCTTGAAGATGTCTTTCATCCTGTTGTTCTGGATTTATTCCTAAAATGTGCAGAATGGCTCAAACAAGTATTTGGGTTTGTTTTGCGGTAATAAATAGTTCTTTTTTGAAAAAGGAATTATTCAGCTGAAAGGTTAGTTGAATTAAAGCCTTCCATCTTTTGGTATGGTATAGAACTTGCTAAAAAGCAGTCTAGTTTGTTTCAGCGTGCCAAAGTTTCACATTCTGTAGCATGTGGGTTAAAAAACTGTCTTCTCCTGTAGAGAGGATGTAGATACCAAAATACCTGATGTATATACTTACAATGTGTTTTATTGTATCTACCTGAGTTCATATGTTGCAGAATATATTGTAACCTTCATCTGAGACGTCACTCCTCCAGCATTATTTCTCTAGGCCATGAACCACTGTTCAAAAACTACTGGCCCAGTTCCTTGTTCTAACATTCTCCTTAATTCTATCCATCTCACCTGGATTTGGTACCTCTCTTTCCATCCTACCCTGACATGCTTTCATTCATTCTTTGCCATCCCATTTACCCCAGTTCTCCTTCCCTCCCTTTGGAAGTGGCTCAGGACTCCACAGTATCTCATCCCACAGCACAAGAGGAGGATTTTCTCTTGCTGTGCAGTAGGTACTGAACTCTGACAGGTATGTGCCTGTAAGGCTGCATGGCTGCAGGGTTAAGTGGAACTTCATACTGAGCTTTATTGGTGTTTTCTTAGGGAAGAGCAAGAGAATAGTGATTTACTGGAGATGGGGCGTAACCAAATGTATGATGGGGGCTTTTTTATAGCTCTTCTTGGTCAGCTCAGTGCTGCCTGTGATACATTGTATATTAAACATATCCTGTCCATAGGGAAGCAAGCCTTCAGTATTGGTTTGTTAGTACGCTCTGGTTGGTAATTGACCCTGTGTATGCTTTAAACACATTCAACTACCTCTTGGTTGTGCTAATTTTCTAACTAGTAAGAATTACAAGAAGATAGGCTGTCACTTTCCTTGTAGGACAGTTACCAGTTGAGCCTGAGATTAGCTGAGTTGGTCAGAGCATGGTGCTAAGAATGCCAAGGTTGCAGGTTCAATTCCTGTATCACCATTCCTCTAAGAGTTGGACTCAATAATCCTTGTGTTTATTGAGTCCAACTCAGAATATTCAGCGGTTCTGTGTTTCAAACTTTGGATGTTAATTCACAACCATGCAATAAGACATAAGCTTCTAGATTTCCCCTTCTCAGGAGTCCATGCTGTGTCCTGTGGAGGCATACAGGGTAGAAACTTCCTTTCCAGTTATAAAGTTAGCACTCAAAATGAAGTGTTGACTTGCAGGAAACTTTTCTGTTACACGGTGATATTTGCATCCTGCTCTTTGGGAAGCGAGTTACTCCTAACACTTGGCATTTGGGCTTTGACGTGCAAGAGTGTGAATGCACCATCTTGTAAATAAAGGAATTCCCAAATTAATATTCCACCTGCAGTGACTTGTGACTCCTGAAGAAGTTGAGAAGTTGTGAGCCAAGCCTGTAACCCAGCCTATGTGTTGGGATACAGGAGTGTAGTGAGAATTTACTCTGGGCATTCCAGCCTCTGTATGTGTGTAATCTGTCATAGAAGATACAAATCAGCTGGCCTGTAAGAGCTGTCAGTGGAAGACTGCAAGGCATACTCTGAGATGCTACCTAGCCACGATGAGACCCCGATATTATGAATGTCTCAGTTACTTTATACATGTCTGTTCCATTGTTTGACATTTTCATATCAGATTCTTAAACTACAGTCTTTAAATCTCTTTATATAAATATTTGCAAATGTTTGTTTTGCTTAGGACTACAGACACAGCTTTTTCCACAGGAACATAGTTTGAGATGATATTATGCCAGTCACCGATAATAATGGAGCATAGAGGTGGGTAGAGAACACTGGATAAAAGGAATGAATAAGTTTCTCTGGAACACGAGTGTTCTGACCCATGATTTTTGGGGGGGTTACAATTCAAATACCGAGTGCAAAAACCTGACGTCTTTGCAAACTGTGTATTGAAAGCTGAGGGAAAATGCTGGGAACTTACATATCCAAACGACTGCCTTGTACGTTGTATTCAGGTGCTGGTGCTCTGGCACACCTGGAGCAAAGGGAAGGAGATGTCATAGCTGTAATGGTGTTGATGTCCAGGTCACTGGCTGAGTGATACAGGATGAGTAGACAGTGGAAGAATGTCCAGCTTGTCTTTGTCTTGTCTGCAGTGTTCTGCTTTTCTATAAATGATTTTACATAGAACAAGCACCTGAGCAGGTTGTTAGAGTGAGCCCCCTCCTTCTCCCCATCATTCTGCAGCAATAATGGTATAGCTGGCCTCAGGGGAGCTTCTTATTTTAATGCATTGATGAAGTTTTAAATTGTCCATTATTGGGAATTAATCATAGAATCGTCGGTCATTAGTGAGGGGATGAAGGCTTGTTAGCTGTATACAGTGAGATTGAATTTATGGGGGGCTAATTTAATGGTGTATGATTATTTTTACTTTTGTCTTTTTTCCTGAACTGGTTTATAGTTCTGTGTTTTAGAATATAATGCATTCCATTGTCATACCAAGGTTCAGTATACTCTAGGTTGGATTGGGATAACCCAACAATAAGTATTACCATGCACAGTATTAAGAAAGTTTATGCAAAGGAATGATAGAGCAAACCCCTTTTTTTTCTGGATATATTGCACATAAGAGTTCTTAGAAGTGACAGGATATTCAGATTTTTAGATCTTCATATACAATACTCTGAACAATTGTCTGGATGGTAATTTATAAGGGAGTTTAAAACAAAATAGATTCTGATAAAGTTCCCAGGACTACAGTTTGTCTTGTATAATTGTAAGTGTGCGTAAAAGAACAAAAGATCGATAATGAGCTACATGTCCTATGTAGAAGTTGAATCCATGGAGTCCTCAGCATGTCCAGTAGAACTCTTTGGTCCTTCTTTTACCTACAACTAAAATGCAAATGAAAATGTACTGAACTTTAAATTCTAATAAGACCATAAAATCTTCACTAACACTTTAGCTTCTTATGCTTTTTAATAATGAAAACTTCATGTGTACCAAGTGTACTGAACAGTATTTAGAAAATCCTTTAAAAGATCTGTTCTTCAGGCAGCTGGCTTGGGATTTTACGTGCTTGAGTAAGTATTTGAAAAAAAGAAAACAAACCCCACAGAAATCCCTAGAAAAAAGCAACCACCCAGCATACAAATTAAACCCCCAAATCCTGCATTCGTTGTTCCTCTGATGGATTTCTCAGAAATAGGGATCTGTGATCAGGATAGTGACTCTGGACTGAAATCCTGTACCTGTCTTCTGATAAAGGACGTATTTTGTGTTGGGACCTGGTAGCAGCCAGAGTTTGGAGACTGAGTTTGGGGACTTATGTGTTTAACTTCCCTGTTCTTGACCAAAGGTCCGTATTTCCTTACTGTGCAAACTGTGATATTCCAATCTCATATTTGCAGATTAAAGAAGTGTCAGTTCTGTGTCTGTGTTGAGTTTCTTCTCAGCCATCTGTTAAAGTGCTCAGTTTTTTTCTTGTGGTTTCCTTCTTTTAAAGGATTTACCTCCACAGTGCCAGAATTAAATGGCTTAAGTTTCAATTATTTTATCAGTGGCTGATGAAGGAAGTAAAGAAGCTGTTTATAAGAGCATTTTCTTCTAGATGTCTAATAGTTTTTCATGTCTTGCCTTACATGCTTCCCTGTGGTGGCAGTAATTTTCTTCAAAAGAGTCAAATAGTCATCCCTGGAAATAAAGGAAACATTAACTCCAAAATGACCACAATATCATATTTTATATCAAGTAAAAATTTATTGTATGCAGGAAAAAAATGTACTTTTACACATCGTGCTCTCCTCCAGGTTTGATTTCAAATATTCTTCATTACTTGAACAAACCAGCTTCTACAGGATTTGGAGAAATACGGTTTTGTCACCCAAAGGAATTACTTTTAAATTTCAGCTGACTTGTTAAGATTTACATACAAATGTTTCAAATCTCTAAAGCATAGTGGGCCTGTAACAGCTGATTCTTCTGATACTTTAAAAAAAAAATACTATTAGGATTATCAAAGTGGGATATCTGGGTTCTTGAATGAGATACATATGTATGTATATATAAAACACTGGCTTTGTCAGGTGAAAGAACTTGCTTCATGTAGTTTAATTTGAAAAGATAACTGAACTTTTTAAGCCTACATATGAAAGAGACAATTATGTTGATATATATAAAAGTTAGGGAAACTGGTTGGGATTTCTGTATTGTACAAGCTAGGTGTATAAGCAAATAAACTGAGGCAAAGCAATATATCATGAGGTAAAACACAAAACATAAAGGCCAGTAACTTGAGAAAAGGAAAGTGTAATGAGCATTCTTTATAATGAGCATTTAATACATGTAGTGTTAAAAGACTTCTGTTTTATTAAGTACATGTCTGAGTTGATAAGGACAGTCAAACTGTAAATAATATTTTTAAATAAAATTCAAGGTAATTTATTTTGGAAATATAAGTTACTGGGAAGGGTTACATTTTTATGGAAAAAATGAGTGCATTTGGGGGAGTTGACCTCAGTTTCTGGATTAGCACTCTGATATACAGTGTCAAAACCAAGCATGATGTTTTGTTTGTAGATTTTCCATCCCATTTTCTTCCAAGATCCCCACTTGAGTAAACAGCAGATTCTCTCAGTTTTATCCAGCATTATTCTCATTTTAGTATTTCCAGTCTTCATGTCTCTTTTTCCATGTTCTTTGAATGCTGATAACTGACAAAGGGACAATCAAGATTACACTTCCATTCCTTTTTCTGAAAGCCACAGTAGGATTTGGGAAAGGAGAATGGGTTGACACTTGCTGTCCTTTGGATAACTGGAGTTTTCCTAGATGGGCCATGTCAGAGGTGGTGCGCTGAGGATCATACGGATGCACTCTGTGGATCAGATTGTGGAAATGCTGATCCATTGTCGTGTGATGAACTAAAGTCGGCATCTCTCAATCCTTCCCTTTCCACTGTTTTTCTGGAGGCAGTAGGATCAAGACCAAAGACAGGGATGTGCCATTACGTCTGTTTTCCTCACGGACGTCACTTTGCTCCATTGGTCAGCTCCTTGTTCAGCACTGCCTGCAGGGCAGTGACTGCAGAGCTTGCCGGCATATAAGCATCAGAGAGGTTTGTCTGGTAGACACTGCTGTGGTACATTCCTGCTTATCTGTGTTACTTCTGGAAATACAAAATTAAGCCATTGAAAGTTCCCCTTGTTTTTTGTGCTTTGAAATTTTATTTCTGTAAAACAAACCTCATTATTTGCCCATTGTATTTCAAGTGAAAAAGGAGAAAATTCTGAGTAACTCTTACTTCTATCCATGGATCCTCCTGTTGGTTTAACATTCACACTGGTCATGGTTTTTTACAGCAGCAGATAATGGAGGAACTGCACCTGGTGGCACATCAGGAATTCCTCCCAACAATCCTGCTGGGAATTCCAAGTCAGCAGCAAGGAACTTGGGCTCCTCGGCTGGAGAGAAGGAGGAAGGGAAGAAGGTCCGACGGCAATGGGAGTCATGGAGCACGGAGGACAAGAACACTTTTTTTGAGGGACTGTATGAGGTACATGTAGAAGAAAGTAACAGGCTTAGATGGCTTTGGTTATAGTCTGGATAGTCCTAAAGGAGGTTGATTCAGGTGAGATTGGCAGGAGCAGAAGGCACGCTCACACATGAGTATTTGTGGGGCCATACAGTGGGCTGTAAAACAGCTGTCAGTCAAAGCCACGTGCCAAAAGTGTCAGGTTTGTTCTTTTGGGGTTTTTTAATACACAGAAAATATTTCTGAATTTTATTAATGAGTGTTTATAATAATTCCAATTGTTATTAATTATAGTTCTGTTTCAAATGAAAAATAATTAAATAACGTCCCCATCAGAACTTTCAAAAGCAACGCACTTGCTCTGTAATAATACCAAACAGGAAAAGCTGTTCTGTTCTAGTAAGAATTGTGTTTAGTCTTTGGCCATGAAGAGGTTAGAGCCAGTTCAGTCCTAGTGCTGAGAGACAATAAAAAGTTACATTATCTGTCTCTTATGATGTGTATGATGGATTACTGCTTGTCCTGTTCCTGTGGTTATTTCAACAGCACTTCTGTTTTGAAAATGCATGTCAAAGGTAAAAGCAAAAGCAGTGATGGAGAGTCTCCTTTGCACATGTGCATCTTTTTGAATTTTTTTTTCATCATAGGCATGGTTCACATATATTTGTTTTGTGGACAAAATGAACACTTATACAGTGTTTTTTTTTTTTTTT
>VZRN01005005.1:5180-56938 GCA_013397935.1 Dasyornis broadbenti | reverse complement strand
CTTTTGATAGTCACAGTCACAGAAATGGAGAAGACTTACTGAGAGCTATTGAGACATGAAAGCACTCCAGAAATACTTTTAGCATTGCCAGAGGGAGGTTAATTGCTCAGTAAATAGATCTGGGCCTAACTGTCATATAAATGAAGTTACCAAAATGACCATTTAAAAATGTGCTCTATAATGCATAGAGAGAAGTGCGGGTTGCATGTGCATTTTATGATTTTTATTTACTTGTTTGTTGTGTTAAGCACTAGGATGCTGTTTCATTCTGCCTTGCTCCCTTAACAACAGAGATTGAGCAGGAAGAAGAAGCTTTTCTTTTTAATACTGCAGTGTCATATTAAAGCCCAGTGTTCAAAGATGGCTGTAGTACCTAAACTAGGGTCATTTAATCCACGTATAAAAAGTAATTTTTGTGGCAGGGATCATGTAAAGCTTGCACATTATGAAAGTACAAACTTTCTGGAAGAGGTATGTTACAGTACGTTTATGCGTGTTAATCCTATGTGAGAATAAAATGTAATAGTTTTGAAAAGCCAACAGGACACAAAAAAGGCCATGGCTTTAGCACTGTAAATCCTAATTCACTGCGTTATCTTATTTCCTGAAAAGGTATGGATGACAAGAATGCAGCGAAACTCAATGAGCTCATTCAAGCTGGGTAAGTAAGAACTTAATCCTGAAACTCATAAAACTGGGTTGTTCAGCAGCTTGGCTGTTGTATTGATCATCCAAAGTCTGGGGCATTTCTTAATTTTCTAGAGCTGAAGTGTGATGTTTCCCATTCTTAGTTTGGTTTATATTAGAATTTTTCTCCCCTTTTCCATTAAGTCATTAATTGCTAATAGTAAGAAATGATGGGTGAAGTTTAATAAAATAATTAAATGAGAATTCTTTACACAAGCTACAGCACTTAACTGTGTGGATTCACTACAGGGTAATCATAGAGTTATTTAGGTTGGAATCCAAGATCATCAAGTCCAACCATTACCTCAGCCCTGCCACCACTAATTCCTGTCCCCAGGTGCCACATCTATAAGTCTTTTAAATTTCTTCAGGGATGGTCACTCCACCACTGCCCTGGGCAGCCTGTTCCAATGCCTGACCACACTTTCAGTGCAGAAATTTTCCCAATATCCAATCTAAACCTCCCCTAGCACAACTTGAGGCTGTTTCCCCTTGTCCTGACCTGTCCTGGGATCAGAGCCTGACCCCCACGTGGCTGCACCTTCCTGTCAGGGGTTTGTGGAGAGTGAGAAGGTCCCCCCTGAGCCTCCTTTTTTCAAGGCTGAGCCCCCCACAGCCCCCTCAGCTGCTCCCCATCAGACCTGTGCTCCATTCGCTTCCCCAGCTCCATTTCCATCTCTGGACATACTTCAGCTCCTTGTTGTTCTTCTTGCAGTGAGGGTTCATCTCCAAACCATTCTGCCCGAGCAGGGCTCACGAGTTCTGGCTTTCAGACCTGAAATGACCCTTCAGCACACTGAAGGCCTCAGCTCTCCAGTCCCTTCTGCCTCTGCTTGACATTAAGAATGAGTGTTCTCTTTCCCTTCAAGAGAGTATTGTGGTATTTGGGGGCTCAGTCTATGAGTCGATGTAATCCTAGAATGCAGAAGGGGTTAGAAGTTGCGTATTATTAGAAATGAGGGCATACCTGATGTACTTGTGCATAAATTTTTCCAAAGTAGTTCAGCTTTTAGAATATATGTGTTTTAAAGTGAAATCTCTTTCAAACGAAAAGGCATGTGATTACCTAGGAGGCATTGATTTGTCTTTAATCCCATCTTTGAAAGGGATTTGAAAGAACATTATTTTCTGTCTGTTACAGGTCTGTTTTTACCTTTTGCATTCTTGCTTTTAAGGTGGTTCACTGTAGCAGACAAGTTACTGATGAAATAAAACAGGAGTAGGAGTTCGCCCCCTCAGCAGCTGCAGTCTTTTGACTTTACCTTGCGTAATATGGATACTTTTTGTTGTACCTTTCTCATGTTCTCAAATGGAGTTTCCAGATCAGTTTCTTAGGAGTTGAAAGACCTTTCGTCTCCTGGGAGATGTTGCTTGTACGGTGCTTGTGTTGCTGGTCTTGAATGCGATGCTTGAATCGCTCGTTCATTCCTCTGTTAACTGCAAGGTTTTAAATTAGAAGAGAAATTCCCATTTGCTTTGGGTTTTGTACAATTAGGAAAATACGAACAGTATGTTTAATAGAATTATTCTTAAAGCCAGTTCTTTAAATTGGAGTTACCAGTTAAAATGAACCTGGGATGAGCCTTTATCTGTAGTTTCCTGATTATCTCTATAGTTCAGAATATCAGCAGTTGGTTTAGTCACTCTGCTGTACTAGAGAGCCTTTCTATTACTGGGTCCAAACAAACTAAAGCATAACAAATGAGCCTGATGATGTTTAGTGATATTTAGAGCTGTAGCATCAGTCTATTACTTCGCATGATTCAGACCTTAGTTCTTCTAATTAATTGTTAATGCGGGCTAGTGATTTCTGTAAAGTCTAGGTGTTTAGTCCATAAAAGCTAGTCTTGTAACAAACCATTTTGGCAACAGGAGCTTTTGCATTTGAAAGTATTAATGCTAATCTACTACGCCAAAATTAGAGTGTACATAACATTAACCAGTTTAGAATTAGGTGCTTTTGCATAGGTTTTTTGTCTACATATGGGAGACCCATCTTTGCTTCCCTTTTTCTCCCTGCATCCCTTACCCGTTTGGTGGTGAACTTCATCAGTTGAAGAGGAGCAAACTGTGTCTTCATTACCACCTGATGTCTGCAGCCTGCACATGCAGGGCTGCCTCATAGCTTCCAGAAGCAAACACATTGCATGTATATCGGTTGGTTCAACTCCCCAGCTTGCTCAGTGATAGGACAATTCTGTGAACCTCTTCGCTATTTGCAATCAGTTCTTTCTCCAGTTCCTAACGTGTTTCTTACAACTGTGACACTCTTCTTCTTCTGAATGCAATGCACTTTGTAAGGCTTGGCATTGAGGAAGGTTGTGAAAGAAAGTGAATCCAAAGTGATTACAAATGGGGAATGTGAACATGCATTATCCTGATGATCTGCTCCTTAAGTAGGTAAACATTCTACTCATTTATTTGGTAAGAAAAGTTGAGAAAGGATAAAGTTGTGAGGAGCTACCTGGCAATTTATTTGCAGCACGACTCCAGACTCTGGAGTAACATGCTTTAATTCAGTGCTTGTTTGTATCTCTGGTTTCTGTTCTAATTTCATGGAGTATGGAAAAACAAATGACCCTGTGAGGGACTCATAAGAAAACCATACTTAAAAGCTTCCTAGCTGAGCTTATAACCCAGGTTATGGATATTAAGGAGTGCCTGAAAACTCCAGTCAGCTGACTATGGCAAGTACTGGCAAAGTCTCTGTGTGATGTATCCCTGTTTGGCTGTTGGAGTTCAGGCTATTCGCTGTTATACATTTCTGTACTTGTCTTCAGAATGTCAGTAACAGGCAAATGATGCTAGACAACAGCCAGCGGTGCAGGAGTTGTTGAATAAATGGGGAATCTTGCAGAAAATAGATGAATGTTTACATATTTATAAATACAAGGGAGAGCTAAGAATTATTCTGTCAGCTTCTGTACCTATTCTGAGTAGTTCAGTATACTCAGGTCAACACTGGCCTGCTCCATCTGCTGAAAGACAGGACCACTCTCTGTCCAGTCCTTTGCTAAGGTTATTACAGCATTTTAATTTTACTACACATTTATTATGTCATTGTATTCTGTGATTAGGATGTATAACAAGAAAAGAAAAGATTTATGGTGGTATAGCAGAACCACTCAGTAACAAATTTAAATAAACTTAAACTGAACCTTTTTTGTTTTGTTTCACTTTTAGGAGGGAAACATTTTTATTTAACTTAGGTTTTGCAACATTCTACGTTTAATAAAAAACTACGTATGAACAAATACAAATATTTTCTTGATCTCTTTGTAAATATGTAGGAATTTTGGGTAAGATTAAAAAAACCCAAAAAAACACAGGAAACGCCTAATTCAAGAAGTACTGTAACTATGCACCAGTTAAGCAGAACACTCTTCAGTGTTTGGTAGTGTATGTGGTTTTACCCCCCAGCCTGAGCGGCTCTTTATAGCACAAGTTAAGAAAGACAGAAACCATTAACAGGCATTAATTGCTCTGTCTGGTTCAGGTTCTGATTGTACTCTACATGGGATAGGAGTGATTCTTCACTGCCTTCCATTTCCTTGGCAAAACTCTCTGGCATGCTGAGGGGATAATCTGTAACTCTCTAAAAATCTTGGTCATAAAATAGCCATTCATACTGGAAACAATTATATATAAACCAAACCATTTTAAGTAGGCAGGTTATGCTCTTGGTGTCAAGTCAGACTGGTAATTCTGAATGCATAGTCAGTAGAGTGACTAAAGTTTTTAAGACTTAACCTTTTCTGCATTTGGAGACATCCAGGATCTAGGTAACAGAAGAAAACAGGTATTTTGAAGCTAAGAGTAGTTCTGTTGCAGACTGACTCCTTTACCTTGCTTTCCCCTTAAATTTGTAGAAATAGTCTTTTTCCAGCCTCCCAGACATGGATTTCAATTAGAAAATTACAGTGTCTAAATAGATCTACTTTTATATTAGTTTGATAATAAGTTATTCTTCAGACTCTGTCCTAGATTGCTTGAAGCTAATTATACTTAATGGAAAAGGGAATTAGGGGAAACAGAACACCTGAATCTGGGGAGCTGGGGTTCTAAAGCATATGTGAGGGAACCATGAAAATAGCATTGATTGCTGTAGATGTGGAAGAGTGCTGTAGTGCCAGGGTGAAAACTTGCATGGGAGGTCTCTAATGTTGTTTTCTCACATTTATGTGTGCTCTGTGTTTCTTCATTTACTGAATGGTGTACTTTACTTGCCGACTTCTGAACTTGGCAATTTACCCTCATGCTCAGGGAATGCAGTAGCTCCTGTTTTTCCTTATAAATATCAGCAGGTTTGCAGTTGTTTGGTTTCCTCCAATGTGATTTTCCTCCCAGTGTTTGTTGTTTTGTTTTTTGCTTTTTTTCAAATAATATATTTTCCATAATATACTTGTCTTTTTTCACACTTCTTTTCTGGCTTTTATCTTAGGGTTTGGTTGAGTGGGTTGGTTTTTTTTCTCATCACTCTCCCCTTAAAGCACAGATAGAGATGCAGCCAGTAGTTTGTGATGCTGATCCATGTTCATTTATAAGCTGCTCTGTGGTAACAGATGGTGGGTACCTGCAGCCCAAAGTCTACCTGCACAGGTGGCAGACAAATTGAGCAGGAATAGCTACCAGGAAGCCTGACTCAACAATAAATTCTTTATGACCAATTAGCTGTGCTCTTGAACAGAAATAAGAAATCTGAAGAATGAACAACAGCAGTTTTCTTCTTTCTTCTTTTTCTTAGATCAATTAGCTTAGCTGTTTTAGGCAGATCAAACCTTCTGGGCCTTCTGAACAGCCAAGCCCTTGTTTCAGTCATTTCCACTCGTGTGATGGAATAATTTCTACCAAACTTGACTGGTTTATATAGTCATATCAGGGAATATAAAAAACACGTTTCTCTCCCCAAACCCCTTCTTACTTGTACTGTTATATTGTCAAGGTAATAATTATGATGATGATAATAACGCTATTTCTGACTCTTCACTTACATGCTTCAAGGGCACATTTGATAATAAAAAATTGCATTAGCTAAAATCAAGGAGGAGAGTCTGAGCTTGCACAAGTAGTCAAAAGAACTTGCTGTATTTAAACAGTGTAAATATCCAATTTAGAAACCTGTGCCAAGGTGCATTGAGTTTTTGAGTGGTTTTCACTATCTGTAGTGTGTTTTGCATGAGGCCTTTATGAAGCCGTGTTTTCTACTTGAAAAGGAAGGTACATCCAGCTATGGCTTCACTAAGAAAATCATCCCAGCAGTTCAGGTTGCTGTAATGCTGTAATTGACTCCTTGCAGGAACAAGGCAGATAATCACCTTGGCGTGTTGATGCAGCAGTGTTGTCTTCTGTACACCTTTTCGATCACATTCCCAGGCTTTGCTTTTCCAGCAGTTGGATGCATTCATGCAGTCTCTCTTCTCAGTGTAAGCTTTGTAAAATTACTTACTGTGATGACTGCATTAGTGATAATAAAGTAAATGTGGTTTTCACTGAACTCCTGTAGTTAAAGCCACAAGGTAATTGGTGCGAGTCCTGAGGATATGTTACTTCAGCATAAAACTATGTAAAAGGAAGAGTGGTCTCTGGGACCTGTAGTAAAAGTTGAAGACTTCTAGTTCTCAGATGGTTTTGTTTTTTTTTCAGTTACTGTTCTTGGAGGAGATAATAATAAGCACTGTATGAATAAAAGTAATATATAGCTAGAGATTTATTTACTGCACACACTCTAGGTGTTGCTGAATCTTTCAGGATTGGTGCCCAGCACTTTCATACTTCTTGTGGTTTGGACCCTGGCCAAACACCAGGCAACCAGGACAGCTGCTCACTTTGCTCTCCCCAGCCACAGCTGGGCAGAGGAGAGGAAAAAAATTGACAAAGGGTACATGAGTGAGATAAGGAACTGGGAGAAAACTCTTCAAAGGCAAAACAGGCTCAACTTAGAGTTGCAAAGTGAATATATTACTAACAGAGTCAGAGGAGTCTAATGAGAAATAAAATAAGCCCTTAAAGACACTGTTCTTCCCCCCACCCCCTCCCTCCTTCCCAGCAGCAATGCAGGGGGCAGGGCGTGGGGGTTTTGGTCAGTCTGTCACCAGGGTCTTCCACTGCTCAGGGAGTGGGGTACACCGTGGGGTCCCTCCCACAGGAGACAGTTTTCCATGAACCTCTGTGTTCAGTCCTGTAGCTGTGATGGTGTTTGGCTCTGTGTCCCTGATCACAGAATCACAGAATAAGCTGAGTTGGAAGGGACAAGGATCATCAAGTCTGACTCCTGGCCTCCACCATCCCCAAGAGTCACACTCTGTGCCTGAGAGCTTTGTCCTAATGCTTCTTGATCTCTGTCAGGCTTGGTGCTGTGACCACTGCCCTGGGGAGTCTGTTCCAGTGCCCAAGCACTCTGGGGGAAGAAGCTTTTTCTAATGTCCAGCCTAAACCCGCCTGCCCTGACACAACTTAAGGCCAATTCTCTTGGGTCCTGTCACTGATCATCAGCACAGAGAAGAAATCAGTGTCTGCCCCTTCTCTCACCATCATGAGGAAGTTGTAACTGCAAGGAGGTCTCCCTCAGCCTCCTCTTCTCCAGGCTGAACAGACCAAACTACTCCTCATAATGGCTTCTCCTTGAGGCTTTTCACCATTTTCATTGCCCTCCTGTGGGAGCTCTCTAATAGTTTAATATCTTTCTTATATTGTGGTGACTAAAACTGCACACAGTATTCAAGGTGAAGCCACTCCAGTGCAAAGCCAATGGGCCCCTCCCTAACCTGACTGGGGATGCTGGGTCTGGTGCCCCCCAGCACAGGGATGTCCCTCCTCCCTCCAGGGTATTGCTGACTCAGATTCAACTTTCCATCAACCAAGACCCCCAGGTCCCTTCTGCAGCACTGCTCTCCAGCATCTCATTCCCCAGTCTGCCCATACACCAGATGGGTTGCCCCATCCCAGGTGCAGAATCCAGCGCTTGCCGGAACTTCATGCGGTTGGTGATTGCCCAGTACTCTGATTTGTCAAGCTCCCTCTGCACGGCCCTCCTGCCTTCGAGGGAGTCAGCAGCTTCTCCCAAGTTTGTGTCATCTGCAGACTTGCTTAGTATCCCTTCCAGTCCTGTGTTCAAGTCATATATGAAGAAGTTGAAGAGCACAGGGCCTAAGATGGATAGGTCTGTATCCACGCACTGTTCTTACTGGTTGCTCTAAGAACTTCTCTTTCCATATATCCAGGGCTACGACTGTTCGTTACAAAGGCAGAAACTTGCGTATCAAAGCTCCCATGTGCAGGGCTTTGAAGAAACTCTGTGATCCAGATGGTAAGTAAAAGATGCTGAAACATGAGGGTGTTCTGAGAGGTGGTTGGAAGCATAGAAGGTGTCCATGCCTGTTCTGGTGTATACATCACTAGCAGGGAAATTGGGGCTGTTGCATGTTGCATGTTTGTCCTGGGCACAATATTGCCTGTATGCTTGTGTAACCCCAGTAACTTCAGGACCCATCCAGTTTTCTTACTAGCTAAGCTGAAAAGGAAATACCCACGCCAGACTAGTCCACTACTGCTTTACACATTGTGCTTTCACTGTATGTGAAGGTTAGTCCCTTGTGCCAGTGCATCAGCAGCAGTATAGTGTTTAACATTGAGCATTTTCAATGTTTTCACCTTCTCCCATTCAGCTGTATGTGATTTCGTTTTGGGCTTTTTTTTCTTCCTCTTCCTTGTTGCCAAGTAAGTAGAATGAGGCTACGCAAAGGTCTGAAATACTCTACTTGCTCAAAGTTTCCAGACACCTGTTTTTTGACACTGCTTGTTCAACTGAAATCCCCAGTATCACTGCAGTGTTCCAATAAGAACATATTGGAACCAAAGGTAATTAAGGAAGCAGGCTCCACTGGTGAAGCTGAGCTGCCTGAGTTGTCTCTAGGTGATGCTGGTGTCTGATCCTTTTTATTGCATCTCTAGGTGATGCTGGTGTCTGATCCTTTTTATTGCGTAACTGAGCATAGTGTTGTGACTGAGTTGTCCTTGCTTTGACCCTTTGTGCTTCATCTCCCTTCAGGTGTGAGTGATGAAGAGGACCAAAAGCCAGTACGACTTCCTCTCAAGGTTCCTGTGGAGTTGCAGCCACGGAATAACCACGCATGGGCTCGAGTACAGAGTCTTGCGCAGAACCCACGGCTTAGGTAATGGAGAACTGTTTGTGGTGCTCAGAATAGGGAAATAGATGAGCAGCATCCTAGCCCCTTCCTCTTTCTTCAGGCTTCTCTTTGCCAGTTGGGCAGTTAATCTTTGATAATGCAGTTAGCCTAAATGTACTTAGTCTGAAGTCTTTGTCCAACCAGAGTGCATGGTTTGTAAACGTGTTATCACATGGGAAAATTAGATTACCATTGTTCTTCTATCTTTTATTTGAGTAATGAAGGAGCTACAGGCTTTGGAGACAAGTATACTTTGTTCCACTTAATGTCAGAGCAGAGTGCAAGTAAAATGGAGGTAGTAGCATTGGTTCTACTAAAATTTGTATTGAATGTACAATAGACAGAGAGGAGGGAAGATACACAGTGGTCAGAGGTGCCTGCACCAAGGCTCTGAACCTTTCACCTGCACCCAGTAATAAGAGCAGCATGGAAGGTGTTTGTAGCTTCTCTCTTGCAAAATGTCATTGGTGCAGCTGTTCAGTGTCATCAGTGGCTATTCATCCTGGTACTTATATCTAGTTCAGAACTTGGGGCAGCAAACACAAGGCCTCTGTGATGTTGAGTGTTGTGTCAAATGCAGCACTTCAGTGTAGTGATCAAACATCATGATAAAAATATCCATTCTCTTCTCTGCATTAGGTTTAGTTAGTAAAAGGCTTTCAAAGAGTAAATGTTTAAGAGTCTTTGTGCCCCTTTTTCTCTTTCTTTCTGTACTTTATGTGGTAGCTTTGTGCCTTGCCTGCACTTCTGCAGTTCAGCTAAGTCCTGCCATCTTTTCCTATCTTCTGTCTGGAAAAAACTAGTTTCTTGAATCATGGCAGTTAGGTTTATCTGACAGGTGTTTAGAATGTGTGAGTTGTCACAGTTGTGACTTACCTAGAGTTTAAAGTTGTGGGATAACATATGCTTTCAGTTTTGTTGGGTTTTTTTTCCTTAGAGCTTGGGAGTGTTGTTTGTGCTGGCATTATAGATTGCCAGTTTATTCCTTAATTCCCTTTCTAGCATCAAAGCTAGGACTTGGAGCTCCTACTGACCATTGTTCTTTATTCCTCTGCTTTGTTTCTCTTGTGTCCAGGATGATCGTGGAGTTACATCGGAAGGTCTCCAGCCTCCTTGAATTCCTGAAGCAGAAGTGGGCTCTCCATGAAGTGCGGGTTGTATCCTTTTCCTGCTTAGTTTGTTCCATATGCTGTGTCCTGGGAGTAGTTCCCTTCCTATTCCAAGTTCAGTTTTGCATTGGAAAAGTGAATCTACTTCATAAATGTACCAGTCCCTGCTTAGTAAAGGTAGAGGTTAGTCTCAGCATCACTAATAGAAGCTTTCATGGGAGATCCCATAATGTTCTGCTTTTACCTCGAGTCTTCTCTGTTATGATCCTGTGAAAGCCAGTTAGGAATAAATTAAGTTCCTGCCTTTATTTCTAATTTCCTCAAACAGTGATCTTAGTCTGTTTCATTATCAGTGGGTGAACCCCATACAGCCTGGATAATAACTGACAATTCTATTTCCAGTTTCAGCAAAGAGATTAAGGACAGATCTTTGCACTTTGTGCAGCGTCACCAATGAAGGCTTAAGCTTCTTGTCGAGGTAGCTGCTGCTACCTGCATTGTATCTCTGCACTGGCTGAGCCATACAGCATTAGGGGTATCTCTGCCTCTGAACTTTGATCCATGCAATAAAAGGATTTGTGAGTTAACAGCTGTTCTGTTCTGAACCTAGTCCTCCTGATTTGTAGGTTTTATCCTCTTCTTGGGCCTTTCATTCGGGCTTTTCTGTTTAATTTGTGAGCCTGGAAGAAGCAACAGCATAGCACTTGAAACTCTGAAGGACATCAGAGCATGTGAGGTAGAGTTTGCTATACTCATGAGAGGCTGCTTTGCTGTCCAGTGTTAGAGTTTTGGCTTAGTTTTGTTGGGGTTTGTTGATTGGGTTTTTTTTTACAATTACAGTGATGTGTGAAACAGAAGTAATTTTGTTTGGAATGGAGATTTATTTTTGGCTTGTAGCAGGTCTTCACTGTAGTATTTATCACCACAAAGAACCTAATTTCTGATTATAGTGAAGACACTATGATAGCTGTGCTGAATTGAAAACATGTCTGTGATCAGCTGCCTTTTTTTTTAGCTTTTTTTTTTTTGAACTTTCAAAATAGGCTCCGAGGTGCTTCTTTTGGAAGGGACAGATGATTGTTACATTCTTTGACACATCTTTTTTAGCGTAAAACACTAGAAGAACAGCAACTTCAAGACTCCAGAGACTCAGAAACAAGAGGCAGCTTCTCAGAGGAGAAAGTGATGCTCCATCTCTTTCCAGGGGAGAATTGTACCCTGACTCCACTGCCTGGGGTAGCCAGAGTGGTCCACTCCAAGGCTTTCTGTACCGTGCATTGGCAGGAAACAGGCAAATGCAAACAGAACACAAAAGACTCTCACTTACTCCCCCCTGCCCAAATCCTCGGCATACAGAGTGGTCAGGGGACAGCAAGGGGACAGCTGAAATACCTGCGGGGAACAGAAGGTAAGGGTGTGGGAAGGGCAGAGAGTACTACAGAGCCCAGCAGAACCTTGCAGCCTCCAGCTGAAGTGTCTGCAAGCACTGAAGATGGTGCCCCAGAGCCTGTCCTGGTGGAAGGAACAGCCTCAAATCTTGGCATCACTAATTCCCTCGAGAAACCACCTTCTGGACTTCAAGATCCAGGAGGGCACCAGGAAAAGCTGAGCTCAATGACTCCCTGCATGGAGGGCAGGGAGGCCCTGGTTAGTGACCAGGCACCTGTGCTACCCTTGTGCAACACAGCATGCACTTGCAGCAAGATCCCTGATGTGGAGGAGCTCTCTCTGCTGGATCCATTCCCACGGTACATGAAGTCCTGCCAGGACCTAATCGTCCCAGAGAAATGTTGTTGCACAGACAAACTGCATGGGAAAGACTCTGCTCCAGCAGCTGGTAATGCTTCTCCAGTGGCTTTTCCAAGCAGGAGGGGTGCAGAGACCTCTGACTCCTGTTCCCAGCTACTGAGAGGTGGTTCGGCTTCCCCTGGCAACAGCAGATGTGAAACTCAGGCCAGCCACAGCCAGGGCCAGCAGCTTGATGCTTGTACCAAGGATATCACAGATGCAGTAATGGAGGATTCTCAAGAGAAGCTGGGCTCCTTGTTTCCAGCTCCACCTCAGGGACAATCCAGTACAAAGTCTCTCAAGGATGACCCCAGTCGGCTCTCCCAACAGGTTAGAGAAGAAGGATGGAGTCTGCGAACCTCTGAGAGCCTTACACTGGCTGAAGTCTACCTCATGATGGGCAAACCGAACAAGCTGCAGCTGGAATATGACTGGTTAGCTGTCTTGGAGCCAGAAACCCAGGATGCTAAAGAGCAAACATCTGAGTCAAGTGCTGTCCCTGCGTGTCCCAGCTTTCACAAGCAGAGACTCTTGAATTGCCTTCTGAAACTCATCTCCACTGAAGTCAATCCCAAACCAGTAAGTAGGTCTTTTTCATTCTCCAGATACTAAACTCTAGTTTGATTTGGGGAATAATTGCCCAGTTGTGCATTCACAATAAATCAATAACTAGCCATGTCAAGAGATTTGGAGATTCCCATGTTTAAATAGTACAAAAACCTCAACACAAGACTGCTGCCTACAGAGTAGATTTTGCTTCAATATGCCTTTTACACCGCCTTTTAGCTTCTGGTTTGCTGTGAGTCTCTCTCATTGGTGTTTCAGTGAATATTAAACGTGACTGCCAGAAAGATCAGTTGTGAGGTGGAGGTGCCTTCCGTTCTTGCTCAGATTCACAGAAGCCTAGAACAGCCCAGGTTGGAAGGGACCTTGGAAGATCATCTGATCCAACATTTTGTGGGAAGTGGAGCCTGGATGTGATTAATATTCCACATGAAAACTGCAACCTTTTATTTTCAATGTTTATGTAGTTCAAATTACACTAAGTGTGAGAGTGAAAAGAATGCATTTCTTCAGACTAGCAGAGTCAATAGAACTGTGCCTGCCACAGCTGATTTGTGTAAAAGTTCCCAGACTCCAGGATAGCTTTTAACCGTGCCAGAAAAATACCTTCCTCCTCCTGGAGACCTTAGGGAATGAACTTGCTTTTCTTCTTGTACTTTGTAACCTGTATTTGAGATCTGCCCCAGTGATACATGGGCAGCCAATTCCATCTAGTGCAGCCAATTGAAACTTAGGAAAACATCTAAAAAGACACAGTCCAGCAGATCTGCTCAAATGTTTGTGGTAGATATGATGAGCTAAAGGTCTTGTTCCACCCAGGATGCAAATGTATCACTGTTCCCAAACACAGAGTTTTTTGATCCTTCTTTGTTGGTGATTTAGCCACTTTCAAAGTTAGTTTTGATTCTGATTCTACAGACATAGAATGAAAGATTTTATAAATTTAAACCCATCTTTGTTCAGCTCCAGATGCAGCTCCAGACACAGGCTTTGTTTAAACTGCGAAGGCTTTTGGTCTGACATCTCAGATCTGGGACACTGTCTCCTCTTTGGCATCTACTTTTACTTCTAGAGTCACAGGTGACAGCTAAGCATGACATGATGAAATCATTACAAACTATAAAGAAGGACATCCCTGAGACCTAGGGGGAGAGGAATTGAAGAGGATGAGAAAGCAGCAATTAAGATTTCCATGTGTTTCCCTGTCACTTTCACACTCTTCCAGTCTTAATCAAAGTAGCTTAGTACTACTGAACAATAAAGGAGTTCTTTAAGATATGTACCATATCATACATTCCAGCAAAAAGAAGGAATGTAACCTTTTATTTGTCAAATACCAATTTATTCTCACTGTTTTTCAGAAAAATATGTACTTTCCTTGCAGCATGAATATTGTGGCACTGATATTGTAGAGGCCAGGAAGATATTTACTGCCTTACTGAAAGCACTGGAGAATTCTTGAAAGTTGCATTTCATCAAATAATAACAGGAACCATAATATTTTTGCCACAGGGTATTTTAAGAGGAAGCATTGTTTGTGTGCATGCCTCCTGTTCTCTCCAGATAATCTGTAACAGCCAAAGCAGCCAGCTGTGCTGTGGTTCATTCCTTAAATGAAAATCATCAGCATAAAACAAACTGGCAAGGGGCATTGCAGTTGAGTGGGGGGTGTAATTTTAAGCCTGGGATTGCACACAGATTCCTTAAAAAGGGGGGGTTTTCTAGAAAACAGTTTAAACAACTTAATGAAACAACTAGATAGGCAGGAAAATTATTGAAGCATGTGTCTCTTGTTAGTTCTATGTTACAGTGTGAAAGAGAAGGGAAGGGAAAAAATTCAAAACTCTACTTGATTAAAATTAAGAGAGAATTAAATGTTTTTGTCCAAATGTATTTCCCACCAGAGCAGCCCTCTGGATGGAGTTTATGAGAAATAGTTTTGCATTGAATTAAAACCAACATCTTTTTTTCTCTTTTACTTTCTATCCTATGGTGATCCAGCACATTGTGTGAAGCTTGTTGAGTGTCAACCCAGTTGTAACATAAATTAGCATATTGAATTGGTGACATACAGCACTGCTAAATGGGCAGGAAGGGGAATTTCAGCTGCCCTTCACCCCCACTAGGAGGTATTGCTTAGAATACTTTAAAGTATTGTAGTACGTCAGATTTTAATTTTAAGGCTTCCTAAGTACAGTGAGTTTCACAATACATTTGTGAAATGTCTCACAGTACATTTGTTGTACACAATGTCCATTTAATGTGCATTTTCAGACGCCCGAGATGAGCTCCATTGCCACGTCACCTATAAAGCCTGCTCAGGAGGAGCAGTCCCTGACTCCCCCGGGAAAAGTGATTGCCATCAACACCAGGAGTCCAGGCTGCGCACGGAATCAGTCTGCCCTTCGCAACAAGACTTTCTCTCCTGGTGCTGCTTCCAGCTCCTCAGGTGAGTATTCCTAAAAACCCACTTGGTGAAACCGACTGTTTAATACCTCACACCATGATGAGAACTTCCCAGTGATTGAACACTGGAAGGAGGAATGCTCTTAATCTTGGGAACTTCACTGTCTGAGAACATTGGTGGGTGTTAATTTGCTTTAGAGTTGTCCTAAATCCAGGACTGCTTTGAATCTTGAATAACAATGCACATCAATAATGCAGTTCACAGAACAAGTCTCTTGAGTTGCTCTTAGAGAAGATCCTTGGGTTTTTTTGGCAGCTCTGTCATGGTTTAAC
The DNA here is from genome assembly GCA_013397935.1 of Dasyornis broadbenti. Lineage (NCBI taxonomy): Eukaryota > Metazoa > Chordata > Aves > Passeriformes > Dasyornithidae > Dasyornis > Dasyornis broadbenti. The sequence goes on along the minus strand of VZRN01005005.1, from coordinate 41,865 downwards.
CCCATGCTGCTGCTCAGTCACTCCCCTCTGATGGGATGGAGGAGAATTGGAAGAGTAACAGTGAGAGAACTCATGGGTTGAAATAAAAACAGTTTATTAGGTAAAGCAAAAGCCATGCACACAAAGTGGAACAAGGAATTTGTTCCTTGCTTCCCCTTGGCAGGCAGGTGTTCAGCCGTCCCCAGGACAGCAGGGCTCCATCATATGTAATAGTAACTTGGAAAGGCAAATGCCCTCACTCTGAATGTCCACTCCTTCCTTCTTCTTCCCCCAGCACTGTACACTAAGCATGATCCCCCATGGTCTGGAATATCGCTGTGGTCAGCTGGGATCAGCTGTCCTGGCTGTGTCCTCTCCCAGTTCCTCGTGCATCCCCAGCCCCCTCACTGGCAGTGTGGGGTGAGGAGCAGCAAAGGCCTTGACCAGTGTAAATCCTGCTCAGGAGTAACTAAAGCATCCCTGAGCTGTGAACACTGTTTGCAACACAAATCCAAAACTGCTGCACACCAACCACTGAAGAAAATTAACCCCTTCCCAGCCTGAACCAGCACAAGGATGGGGCTTGGAACAACGTGGTCTAATGGAAAGTGTCCCTGCCCATGGCAGGGGGCTGGAATGGGACCTTTAAGGTACCTTCCCACCCAGTCATGTGATTCTGTGATTATACGATAGAGAATGATTATGAATTGCCTTTTATTTAGCAGGAGGTACAGGTTGCTGTAACCTGTGAGCCCCAGCCATGCAGGTCAAGAATTTCGCTTCTATGCTTCAGCCCAGTTGCATTTGCCACCAAATGTTTATGACTTTAGGAAGGTCTGTGATGGTGTTGGGGTTACTGGGACCAGTTGTGATTCTTAGGTAGTCCTTTTCACACCCCTGCTCTGAGCCCAGAGCAGTGAACCCAGGAGCAGGTTAACTGGATTAACTGGCACTGTAAAGCACCTGTATGCAGAGAGGCAGGTACACATCTTGGGTGCCTCACTGTGACAGGCTAACAGTGCTGGCTTTCATCCAAGCTGGGTGGGTGCAGCATAGGGAAATCCTACTGTATTTTTTTTAACTTAAATGTAAATGAAAAAGTTTTACTCAGACAAGCTACCATTATTTCGTTGTGCCAAATGTATTTTGAAGACAGTCCATCTTTGGGAAGGTATTTTAGTAAATTGATTCCCGCTCCATCACCACAGTCATTTTATTGGGGTTGCACTTTGAATTACTATAGGGAAAGCAGGAGTGGGGAGTCTAAATAAATCATAAATATTGTAAAATGGCTCTGTGTTTGTATTATCTTCCCTTACATAAGGAATGGTGGATATAGTTTGTTTACTGGGATAGGCCTTCAAGTATGCCTACAAGCTGAACAGATAAACGGTTATCACAGTCTGTGTGAAGCTGAAAACAGGGCTTCAATTCTAGATTCTTAAGTGGTGTAAAATTACATTTAACCCCCTACCTCCAAGAATTTCAAAGCAAGTGAATGTTAGTGGTATCCATAGCAGGTAAATACTGTCAGTTTGCAGGTGGGATGACTGAAATATGAAGAAATTCCTGATTTTGGAAACAGCTGGTGACAGAGCTAGAATCCTTAAGTCTCCTTAAGCTCTCTCTCTCTCTCTCTGATCCTTCAGTTACTAAAGAACTGAAGGATCCTTTTTGTTTTCACTTTATTTCATTTAAATTATTGTTAAAATCTTCTAGGTTTGAGAAACCTCCCACGACCTCTCTTGGTGGCTAGTCCTTCAAGTTCTGGGAGCACTGAGGCTGACAGTGGACTCTTTGCAGTCCCTACAACCCTGCCCCCCAACAGCCGCCATGGGAAGCTGTTCCTACCCAGCAAGGAAGCAGAGCTGACCTTCCGGCAGCACCTGGACACGATCAGTGTAAGTGAGATGACTGAATAGAAAACGCAGCAAGGTGTGCATGAACCAGCTTCCTGGAGGTATCACAGGGATTCTGGATTCATCAGAAAGTATGGGCTGCCGTGTGAAGCAGTGCTTCTTATGATGCTCAAGTTTAACATTGTATTAACTGAGATGAGTCAGATTTTGAGTATATAACTGTGCTTTGAAGTGGCATTACCTGTTCAGGTAAGTCAAGTAATTGAAATCTGAATGCCATCAAACAGCCCAATGAAACTGATTTGCTCTCTAATTAAGTTGCTCCAGCAGATATATGTGCCAGGTTTAACGAAAACTGATCTCCTTCTGATGTGTAGCTAATTTTAACACAGCCTCATTGCTGTATTTAAGTCAAATTCTAATTTTTATGTACACAGTCTCATTAAGACTTTCGTAGGCAGCTGCAGTAGTTAAGTAGTGCAATGGCTTTTTTGGGACAAAGCTTTATCTCCATAAAAACAAGAAAAAATACATTATTGGTGGAAAATATTCTGACTCTAGTAGAAAGGATATTGTGCTCTCTGAAACAAAACACTGTATTTTAGTTAACTCTTGATTCAACTTCATTGAAGATAAGAATTTGGGGGGTAGAATTTATTCTGTATCTGGATGCTTAAAATACTTGTAATGTATTTCCTGTCCTTGTCCAGATGCAGTCGGACTTCTTCCTGCCGAAGCCCAGGAAGTTACGGAATAGGCACTTGCGGAAGCCGTTGGTAGTACAGGTCAGAGCAAAGTGTAAATGCCTCTTTTTCTCCCTGAGTATTAGTAAGGCTATAGTGATTTGCACATAACAAATAAAAAACTGAATTTCCCTCATGCATCCACTGGAAATGTGAAGCTGGAATTATGAAGGAAAAAAACACTTCAGTCTCTAGTGTAACCAGCCATGTTACGTTCCCTGCATGAAGAGTGTCAACAACAGCAGAAGTCCAGTGCCTGAGGTAGCTCAGAAAAATAAAAAAGCCTCTGTCCTGGAAGCAGGTTCTGCTGCCTGGGCCTTCTGGCACTGAGACATGGGCAGTGTGTGACTCTGTGCTGGCAGTGGTGGAGCTAGCAGCCCTCTTAACAACAAAATCTTTCTTTAGATCCTTTTCCTGCTTCCTGCTCAGGCTGCTAAACTGCAGTGGATATAAGCCTCTGTAGTGAAATAAGCCTTAACACGCTTTGAAAGAACAACGATCCCTGAGAAAAAATGGGGCTTGGAAAAAGATGTATGGAAGGGGTGGCCTGTTGTCATGGTGTTTTGGTGACAGACAGGCATTACCCTCCATCAGACTGTTCTGATAACCCAGGGGAAAGGCACATGCCACTGGGACACCACAGGCAGGTGAGAAAAAAGAAATCTGAAACCTAAATAATGGTAACCTACTGGGGGAAAACAAAGTTCCCAGGTTTCAATATACCCTTTTTTTCTCTTCCGTTTTGTATAAGAGTAGGATACACAGAAATTATCCCTGGACTATTTTTTGATCCTGAGATCTTCAGATCTAGGCAATTCCATGTGTTTTAAGAACCCCCAAGTACACACAGGTATCTCATTCATCCACACTTGCTGAATTTTAGGGACAGATGAGTTTGCACACAGACTAGGTCCCATCCTTAAGATCCCTGCTGTAATTCTGAGAGAGATTTGAAAATCACTGCAAGTATAAACAGAGAGGAATATAGTTCTAATCAGCATTTCTCTGAGAATTTTCCATGTGGAAATATTTTCTTTTAGTAGTTTACAGAGAAAATATATAATTTCTTTCTGTAGCTTTTTTCTCAAGAGCACACTGAGCTCATTGCTGTGTCTGGTGCATGATAGTAATGCCACAGAAATACTCTGTGTATTCTGGAAGGTCTTGTGAACTCGAGCACCTTATACGATCAGTGTTACCCTCTGTCTGTGTTTAAATCTGTTCTGGTTTATGGTTTCTCTCCCGTAGAGAACACTGCTCCCCAGGCCATCTGGAAATCCATCCCAGCATGTCTGTTCCTTTTCTATCTTATCCAACTCGTCTATTACAGGTGAGTCTGCATCTCTTCTAGCATTTCTGTGGACTGAAAAGTGTCCCTTAAAACTGCATAATGAAGTAATTTCTAAAAAGAAGAAAATACTCTTTCAAAATGACAGAGTCACTGGCCTGCAGGATGATGGGGTTGCTCTCCTGGACCATTGTTAAGCAAATCATGCTTGTGACAGAAATTTTTTCTTCCATTTCCCAAGACTGAAAGCCGGGAAGAGCAAGGGATTCTTAACAGGGAGACAAAATTTGGAATAAAATACTTAGGACTTTTTATTCTGTAGGGTATAATAATTTGTCTAGATTTTATTTTGGACTTTCCCTAGTACCTGGGATAGTGTCTGAATTTTAGACAGCATAATCGATCCACTGCCCATATGTCCTTTTCTGCTGGTAAATGCTCGAGTACAGTGGTAGTACAGGTGATCCCCATCAAAGCCAGCATGAGACCTGGAGGGTTGTCTTCACTGACAGTATGAGAGCAGCTCCAATAGCACAGCAGCACTTGGTATTGAATGTCTGTGGCAAGGCACTGCTTAGCTCACATCACTATTTTAGCTCTATTCCGTCATCTTCACTACTTGCATTCCTGCAACTTGCTGCTGCTTGGAATTTATTTGCTTCCATTGAATTGTGTTGTGTTCTGCATTAAAGGTGTTAGATTTCATTTGCCTGAAATTTGCCTGATTTCATTTCCCCCCAGGGAGAGGTTCATTTCGGCCAATCCAGTCCTCATTGACTAAAGCTGCTGTTTCTCGTCCAATTGTGCCCAAAGTTCTTCCAACACAGGCCACCAACCATCTGTCTAGTAAGTCATTCTGAATTCTGAAATAAAAGCCATGCTAGTGTCCTCCAGGCAGATACTGTCTCACAGCAGAGAGTGGGTTCCATAATTAGAACTATTAATGAGGTGAAAACAGGGACTGCATCTATGTTTTAACTAGAGGATTCTTTTGAGATGAGAAGACGTTCAGATGTTTGAAGTGGATTTTAAAAGATCTGAGTGAGGTTGACCCTTGCAACAACTTACAATTTTTACATTGAGTCTACATGGCTGACAGAGGCAAGATAACAAAAAAAGGCTCTATTGTTTCTGGAGCTCCTCTAGTAACCCATAGGAAATTTCTAGAAATTGCATAATGAAATACTTACCAATTTGGAGGACAAAAAAGTTAAAAAAAAATAGAAGGAAAGGATGGGAGGGAAACTGGGATGTTTCTCAACTATTTTGATATACCTGATAACAGTTTGGAACAGGGCAGAAAAGTTAAACGTTTTAGCTAAAAGCAATGTTACCCTTGGTGCAGAGGAGCAACTGACTCAGCTGATCAGGTCATTACCATTGCTGCTTTTTTACATGGGTTGAGTTTTGACTCTGGGTGAGTTTAAAAAAATCATCTTTTAGAGAATCATGACAAAGTGAAGAAGAAGCTTGTAATGTGGTTTTTGGTTTTTTTGTCTCATACAAGGTGCTATTGACTTGGCAGCTAAAAGTGCTGGCATTATCCCTGGTAGCCCCATGCCTGTCCTAGATGCAGATGGTTTGCCAGGTGTGTCTCCACTGTCACCGGATGCAGTGCCCACGGTGGTGACAGGGCAGGAGCCAGCAGCAGCACATCAGAACGGAGGCTCCATCACCACTGTGGAGGTCAGAGGCTCTTCAGTGAGCTTTTTCCAAGTGCTTAATTGCTTTTTCATCTTATAATTGTTGTATTTTTTCTATATTATTATGACTCCTCAGTGAGCTTTCTGCTGGGGTTTGCTGTTAGACACTGCTGTCATGGCCGACCCAGTCTGTGTTGTGTAGTGTGTACTGGAGGTTGAGGGATCAAATCATCATCTCACTGAATGGATTTCCATCCTGTAAAATGGCTTGCAGCTGGTAGAGTGTTGAACTTGGCCATCCAGAAATCTGGCTTGAAAAGCAACTATGGCACTTCAGAAATCCATGAGGGAATCTAGGGCAAAACATGGGCTTTCAGGGATTGTATTTCAAATGGAAACAGTAATTTGTCCTTGCTGGTTCTTTCATTGAGACCCATATACATATTAGTCCATGTCAGTCCATGTCGTTCTCAGGGAGTTGATGGACAATTTAGAAGGACATGAGATGTATCTCTTCCTTCCCCAGCTGGTCACTCATGTGGCTTCTGTTGTGGTTGCAGGGCTCAGGCCCAGGGTGCCGGGTGCCGTACATCAGCCTGCCCGCCCGGCCCAAGCAGGATGGCTTCCAGGTACAGTATGTGCTGAAGGAACAGTGCTCCGCAGTGGGTAATGTTCTTTGAAAATATCACTGGTATTGCTAGCTAAAACTCCATATTCCCAGGTAATTGTGCACCACTGGTACTGTCTGATGGAAATTAAATCCCTAGCATCTGAAGAAATTTAAAGTCTAGGAAAGCTGCTTAAATATGTATGTGTGCGATTCCCTAAAATCAAAGTGAAGCTGACAGTCCCTGACCTGTGAAGGGCAAACAGGCTTTACATATTTCTTAACAGAGTGGAGGAGTTCATAATTGCTCTGCTATATCTATGTGTGTATTTTAGACATCACAAGGAGAGATTTCAGCAGTTTGCTGTCCTGCTGCCTCCATGTCACTAAAGGAGGAGTATTAAGACTTTAAGTGTGATTGTAATGTCAGCATCCTTTCCAGAGATTCACTGTTCTTTGTGCTGGATCCAGTAAGACATAAGCAGATACTTAAAGAGTAACTGTGATGGCATCTAAATTGTAGGAGTGTTGTCATCCTGTCCCCAGCCTCTTTCTCCAGTGGGATCCAGGACCTGGTGTTGGATTTTTAAGCCTCAGAATACAGGTTCTTCTTCTCTTTGGTGGAAGCACTTTCCATGCTCCCTGTGACGCTGCATGTAAAAAAGGTCAAATTAGTTTCATTGGAGAGCGTAAAGGAGATTAAGATCTTTTTATGGAACAGATGTTATGACATGATCCTGTGAGGCATTTATTGTAGTAATGGGGCCTTGGGTTCTGGTTCTTCCTCTTAGGACAGCTGTTTATACACTATACCAGAAAAAAAATTACAGTTTTACGACGACGTACTGGTAATGATACTCCTTAAAGATCAGTTGAATTTTGGGAAGTCTGGCTGTAAAAAGTGAAGAAATTTTACCAGTTTCAAATATCTATATACTCTTTCATCAGATAAAGGGTTTTTGCCTATACAAAGCCAAACTAATATGCATCTATTTGGAACTATCTTGTAGATTTATCAAAATTATGTTAATTTTAAGATTATGCTTGTTCTGTTGTGTAGGCTATTTTAAATATTCTTTGGAATGTTACAGACTCATATTTTTTCAGATGATTTGTCAGGGTATGGGCTGAAGCATATTTGTTTATGCTTACAGGTATTTTTCATTTAAATAATATAGGTTTATTATATAAATAGTATATTCCTCTAATTTAAGCATATTGTCTACTGGATTTTTCCCCTTAAAAGTCTGGTTTTAATCTGATACTCAAGAGCCGACATGTTGCTTTTTAGTTTTCCGAGTTGCTAATAAATTTATGAACAGTTAAGTCTGTTTCTTGTAACAGGGCACATCAGTCCTTTCTCTGCCAGAACTGGCCAAGACTTCTCTCCAGAATGGTCTGTCCACCCCTTCACTTTCCTCATCAGAAGCTTCCAGTACTCGGCTCTCTCCTCCCAATGTTTCTGCTCTCTTGGATATTTCCCTGCCTGGACCACCTGAAGATGTGCTTTCCCAAGGGGAACCTGCCACTCAGATCAGTGATTCCATCATTGAAATAGCCATCAGCTCTGGCCAATACAGTAAGTCTGCCTATCAGCTTAAAAGAAAATCCCTGTCATCTTACATGCCAGCAGAAACTTTTCCAAGAAGCAGTTCTTGGGTTGTGAGGTTTCTGTGGGTTTGGTTTTGGTTTGTTTTCTTTTTCCCCAGGTATCTGTTGGAAATAAAATTCTGTGCCTAGCCTTTATTTTCTAGCAAATATGGGGCAGGGAGGTTATTGTTGTTGTTTGGAGATTTCTTTCTTTCTAAACAAAAAGTGGTGCAGTGTCGTGTAACTTTACCACATTGACTGAATTCATGATCCCCAACATTGGCTTACAGGTGAAGGTGTTTCTCTCTCTCCTGCAAAGCTGAATGGCAGCGACAGCTCCAAAAGTCTTCCGTCCCCATCCAGTAGTCCTCAGCAGAACTGGATTGCGTCTCCCACCCACGATCCCCAATGGTACCCCAATGACTCCACAGACTCTTCCCTCAGCAGCTTGTTCTGTAAGTGTCCAGATGCAGAGAAGTGCAACCAAAAAGAGCTTTCCCATTAAAAAAAAAAAAACCAATATTGTTTATAAGATGTGAATCCTTTGGGAAATTGTAAACCCAGGACATTGGTAGAATTATTCCAAATACTTCTTGCTTTCATTTCCACAGTGTTTCCTGGAGCATATTTTCTTTCTCTTTACAAGTCTGTTCCTGAAAAGATCCCGTTGCTAGATTGGGGCCTGTAGCTTGGGACAAGTAATTCCTTAGCAGTTCTTTGTAGTCTGACTCATCAGTTAGGGTGAGACATTTGGACTGTTGGGTCAAAATGAACAAATGCCTTTGGCTCTGCTGGTGGAAAAATAGACTTTGTTGTGTGCTTGATGAGCACTGTCTCAAAGACATTGGGTCACTCACTGGGTTTGGTTGAGGTTTAGTTGTTGAGGGTTTTTTAAAAACTATTATTTCATGGGGCCAGTGTAATGAGTCTCCCTACTCTTAGCAGTGTGGTGATGGTATTCATGCTGGTAATACATAATTTTTAAAAGACAGAAGAAATGGATATATGTCCTCCATTTTGAATTTCCTTGTCCTTCTCTTTATCCTCCCGATTGAAAACACTCAGTGCAGTGACTTACTGATGTGCCTGTTCTTTGTAGCAAGTTTCATCTCCCCGGAGAAGGGACGAAAAATGTTACCAACTCCAGCTGGGAACACCAGTGGCACTTCCTTACTGGGACCCAGCCTGCTGGATGGAAACTCACGGGACTCCTTTGTGTCACGGTCCCTGGCAGATGTGGCAGAGGTATGTCAGCAAATTACACTCAGAGTCTGCTTCTTCTTGCATTGCTGGAAGTTACAGTTAGTGGGTACTGTCCATCAGACCCTCCTGAGATACTTCTAAGGCAGAGGTGCTTTGACACCTGAACTTTAGCTCAGTGGAAGAGGATTACAGTCATAACAAAAAGATGTAATTTACCTGAGGGTACCCGGCACCAGAGCTGGTGTGAGAAGATGCTGTGAGTGCCTTCAACCCAGGTTCTTTTTGCTGAAGGCAGTTGTATTCACCTGTTGGACATGCCTTTGTTTTGACAGAGAGATATTCAATCCTTCTGTTTTGTGTGTACTGCTTTGTAGAGCAGGAACTGGAAGTGCTAAATATTAGAGAAGGGTTAATAGTGATGCAGTTACAATGTAGTTGGAGGCCTGGTAGGAAAAATAAATAGGTCCAGAAAGAAGAAGCAGAAGATGGCTAATACCAGGTCACCTGAGAGGATGGCAGAAGGTCCTGTGCTTCTGAGTTACTGTCTCTATTGGCAGAGCTATCCCTTTGTTTTGAACTCTTTTGAAGGCGTAGAATGAAGCCCAACATTTTTTAAGGCTGTGACACACTTAAGGTCAGAGCTCCTTTCAGAGGGACAGACAGGAAGAATGAGCTGTAGGAACATTATGCAGCATAGCAAGGAAAATGCCAAGTCCTGCCCTAGGAAGGAATGAAGGCATAACTCCATAGCAGTACTGGCTGGGGACTGGCTGACTGGAAGCAGCTCTGCTGTACCTGGGTTCAAGCTGAGCGTGAGCCGGGGCAGTCACCATCTGTGGCAGCGAAGGTGACTAACAATGCCATGAGCGGTGTGTTCTAATTGAAGGAATATATGGTAATTTATTTGCATGGATTTGAAGTGACATTGCAGCCCTCAATATTACCAACTGCCTTTAGAAGAAAATGGGGTAGGCCTCCATGTTAGGCACAGCAGAGCAGCTCTTGTGGCAGAGGTAATAACTTTAGATCATCTACCAATGCACCTTAATGCTAAATTGGAGCAGGTAAGGCCGATTGAGACTATAGGTGGTTGCGTTTTTTAGAAACTTCCATTTAGTTATGGATGAGAAGAGCTGTTCTCTAACTCCAATCAAATGAGATTAAAGTGTCTCTTTTGTATGAGGAGAGGCTGGGAATGAAGCTGAGGGAGCCAGACTCTTCTCAGGATAAAAGGCTGCAAGCAAAATTTGAAACGCATTAAATTCCACCTGAAGACAAGATAACTATTTTGAGGTAATCAGGCATGGAAGCAGGTTACCCAGAGAATTGTGGAGTGTCTGTGCATGAGGATAATTCAGCGCCTGCCCAACAAGGTCCAGGGCAGCCTATTCTAGCTGACCCTGCTCAAGTGAGATGGTTGGATAAAATGCTCCCAAGATGTCCCTTCCAACCTCAATAATTGTGTGAAATTGCTGACATGTAGGTTATCTCTTCTCTCCTTTTCTCTTCCAGGTGGTGGATTCCCAGCTGGCTTGCATGATGAATGAGAACAGCATAGATTACATATCTCGGTTTAACGACCTTGCCCAGGAACTGTCAATACCTGAGCCAACTCGCAGGGAGATCCTGTTTGATGGAGGAGGTGGTGGTCCCCCTATTGGGGATCTCTCGCAGTAAGGGAATGACCAGCAGGCTGGTGCAGACTGTTCTGCTAAGTTGGAGCTTGCAGTGCTGGAACTTGAGGGCAGAGGGGAGAGCAGCAGCTGAGGCTGAGTTATCCCTGTCCTGTGTGCTTCTTTCTAACAGAGAAGCGTTGGTTTCAAAGGTCTCTAGAAGTACTTGCAAGTCCTGGAATGTGCAATATACTGGCAACAACAGAACATGGAATAACATTACAGGAGGTACCATGTCCCTGCATCAGCGATTTAAGATTGCAGGTTTGTGGAACAGTCCTGGACTTGTACTTTGGAATGGCCTAAGCAAGCAGCTCAGTTAGGGAAGGGATTGCTACAAGCTCCCATACATTAATTATTGTTTGCTTAGTGATCAAAATGCCATGCTTTTGGATCCACATGAAAGTTGAGGATGAAGGGTGGGGTGGGTAGGGGAACCACTGTGTATCTTGACACATCCTAGTTGGCAGTCTTCTTACCATTCAGTCAAACTGAAGTTCTTGCACTCTGTCCAGGGCACTGCCACTCCTCAATGCTGTGTTCTTACAGACCACTCTGTTCCTTTGGCTCTTTGACCATTCCAGTGGGGCTCACACCTGCTTGCTTGTTTGGTAGGGGAGCTCTGATCCACTCTCCTCCCGTGCTGCTTGGATCCCCTATTTTTAAACCCCATCACATCACAATCATCATCACCCTGACTGCACTCATTCTCAACACTTGAGATTCTTCAGCACATTGCACAGTTCACCCTGTGAGTGGGAGACTGCTTTATTGCACTCCCTGAAAAACAGTTGCTTTTTAGGTCTGTAAGCAAAAGAGCTTACACTAGGAAAGCTGTGTCATAATTAATCTTGGCTTTGCTGGAAACATGTAAATCACAAAGATTGAGGATTTACTTGGGAGAGGAAATAGGAAAGAATATTGTAATGCGTAGGAACAAATACTAGGTTAACGCTAAAGCAGTTGAGATCAGTTTGACTCATGAAGAGAAGTGTCAAGTCCCAGCTTAATCCGTTAGTCCTTCCTTACTTCCTCTTTGTTCTGTGAACTCCGGGTACTCTGTAGTACCTCAGCATCATTCTTCATTACAGTCACTCCCAGGCGTGAGTGTGTCTGGCACTCCCTCTCTGAAATCCCTGTGCATTTAATGTTGTGTTTTACTGTAGGAAAAACCCAGATCTTGATTCCAGTGGTTTCAACAGGACATAGTGTTAATTTCTGAGGAGCTGATTGTCCATCAATTCTATTTATAACTCAGGAGACTTTTCTTATTCCCTTTCCTTTCTTACTTCCTTTCATTTCCTGTCCTGAGCAAGAATACCTATGTTGTGCCCCTTTTTTAAGCACTTGTCTGCTTCTTCTGTTAGAGGATGTCCCTTGGCTGGTGTGAATAGCTCTGAACTTTTCCAAGGGGCTGCTCCTATATAAACCTCAACTTTGTATTATTAATAAATAAACAAACCTTCTCCATCCCTTAAGCTGTTAATATGGGTTCATTTCCCAATTTGCAGTATACTTGGTGGATGTAGTTCTGCCTGCCTTTAGCTACTTGTACAAGGCATTTCTTTGATTGGGAGTCTCTTGTAACTTGCTCACAGTGCACTGGCTGTGTTCACTGTTCACCCAGTCCCTTCACCCTGCTTTAGGCAGAAGATTTTTAGCTTCTCTGGAGCTGGCCTTGTGTTTTCTGTCATTAGGAGAAAATGGAACAAGTTTTTTAATGCACCTTCTGTGTGGCCCAGAGCAGCCTTCCTGTTTCACTCGAAAAGGTGTGAGATTTGGATGACATTCCAAGACCCCACGTACCAGGTCACTTGCATTCTGCTCTGTTACACAGGAGTCACTCAGCTGTGTAAAGCCAGCATGAGTACAGTTGGATGTTCCCAGCAGGGAGCCACACTTCTATCACTAGCAAGGGGAAGATCATGACTGGAAGAATGATGTGGGCTGACTTCCCATCCTGGCTGTGGGTCATGTGAGTTATTGAGTCCTTCTGTCGTTATTTCTCTTTCGTTGTTCTTACAGAGCCTTGTGTGAGAATTCTGGCAGAATTGTCAGGAAATCACATAAACCTGGAATAGGAAAAGTTGGAGGCTGTCACAGAAATGAATGCTGGGGCCGGTTTTGTTCTGAGCATTCCCCCTTGGTATGGAGAAGACACCCCTCAATCTCAAGAGTCATTCCCACTAAAACTTCTCAGTTTTACTTAGAATTTAGCTGTATTTTGGTTAGGGCTTTCCCAGATTGTTCCCTCTTGGTTTTGGGTTCTTCCATTACTAATGCTGATTATTCTATATGCTGTGTCTCCAGAAATCCTTCAGATTTGCAGGACAAAAGTAGAAGGCACCTACTATGGCTGTGGATTACAGAACATGCAGGAGGAAATGTGTTACATTCTAATCAAGTACTGTATAAAAAAAAATCTGAACTCTCATTCTTAAACTTCTAAATATGGCAAGACTAATGTGAGGGTCTCCAGTGTATTTGTAACTTGACAATTTTTTCATCTTCCCTACTGATGCCAGTAATGCCATGGCTGTGACAATGGGTTAGGCTCTGAAGTTGCCTAGAATAAGGGCCAGTGTTGCTGCACCTGTCGCAGAAGTGGAGAGCAGAGCACTTCATCCCGATCCATGAAGGCTTTTTGCCTGTGACACAAGGAGCTATCAGCTGCCCTGACTCAGCCCACTCGGTTCCCAGGGGGAAGGACACAATTGCAGAATGAAGGCAGCACAAGTGGCTATTTTTGATGATGCCATGACATCAGAAAACTTCTAATACCCTGGACTTTTGCAAGTAGGCTTGAACCACCCAGTAATAACAGAGTATAAATGACAGAAATCAGTTCAGCACTCAGAATGTTGGTGTTAGAAATGTGTTTGGCATCAGCCCCTTAAAAGTTGGCATTATGAAGCAGAATTTGATTTGAGAAATGTAATACTTTGCAAACTGCATATTAAGAATGAAGGCCTTTGAAGACAAGGGAAAAACTTGAGAATAATTAAGATCATTCTGGTAATTCTGAACTGATGCAGTATTTGTTACCCTTACTATGTGAAAGGCCATGTAAACACATCTCTGACCAGACCAGCTCTGTATTTTAGGTGAATGTGCTTTACAATAGTAGTCATCATTAGTTTGTTGTGCCTGAGACTGCTCAGGAAGTGGTGTACACACACACACACACACAGAGAGAGATATATGCATGTGTGCACGCGCATGTATGGGGGCAGTTGTAATACTCAAAACTTCTTCAATTTTATTTCAGCTCCCCAAAAGCAGTAACAAAATCTGTATGAGCGACAATGTCAGACTAAGTAGACATCCAAATAAGTGACACTGAAATGCACACTGTATCATTTCCAAAGTAGAAGCGAGTTCATTAGGTTAGTACCTTCCTGGGGCACTGTGAGATGTTGGAGAGGACTAGTGGACGCTAACATTCTCCAAGTCTAGGATTAACTGCTCTAGGCTTTTCCCTCTTGGTGACTTACCTACCATAAGGCAGTTCTGAGTAGTTGACGAGGCAGATGGCAGAAGATTCAGTGTCTGATCACTGTGGCCTGGGTGCAGAGCAGTACCATAGCGCAAGGTTGAATCCACCCAGGTTTGTGTGCACACACTGACAGAAATCTGTGCTGGGTGTTGCATCCTGATCACCCACACAATCCATTTTATCCTGTATCACTAAATCTACTAAGCATAGGAATAGTAATTGTTTTTCATACGGCATTGTTAAGCCTTTTTTTGACACCCTCTATATTTCTAAATTGAATTAAATGGCTTGAATCAAATCTAACCGATAAAGACATCTCATTTACTGACAGCAGATCCCAGAGTGGAAATTCTGTTGCATTTTGTTTTCTACACTCAGACTTCGGATGCATTTATAAGGAAAGTAGTGCACTTTTTTTAACCTTTTCAAACCTTTGAATCTGTTAATTTCACAGCAATTTGTAAATGTTAACTAAGTGAAACCTTGGCAAGCACTACGGCAATAAGTTATCATTAATTATTGAAACATGATAACTGCTTTAGAGCTTATGGTTCTGGCAGCAAAATTTAATGCTGTTTCTTTTAAAATAGTTAAGCCATATCATCTAAGGTTTCTGGCTTGTTTGAGATGTGAATTTGTTTTATAGATTATAAATATACCTATATAGTGTATGTATAAAGCAAAATGCCTGTCCTTACTGATTATTTTTTGTACCATACTGTAAATTATATTATTTATTCTTTACCAATTTTGGAAAAAGGTGTTTTGGTTATTTAATATAATATACAAAAGCTGTTAAACTTCCTCTGTTTAAATTTCCAATTCAACTTGTAAAGCTGTTTTTATTCTTGTGCATAAATACATACTAATACTTGGTCTAACTTGCGTCCAGTGTGTTCCTTGCTGATGATGTCCTCTCAGATTTTTCTATTTAAGCTTCATTTACATCATCATGGCCTAATGGCGGTGCGGGTTAAAATTTGTCCATAAGGCCAAGCCTTCCAAGGTGATTTGGTTGCAGTGAAATCAGTGACTTAACTGCCACTGGCATCTCCCATCCCAGAATTTTGATGATTCTCACCTTGGTCAGAGAAAATTTTGGTAGAGTTGTTTTTGCTTTATAGCTTCCATTCTCAGGAGTGTCTGCTCGTAGTGAGTTTCAGAAATTTGGCAAACCACAGGGGTGGCTCTCATGAATGGCCTGTCTGAGGCCCTGGGCACCAGTAACAAGGGGGAGAAAGAGAGGAAAACAAACAAGAAAATCACAAAAAAAAATCTCAACCAACAACAAGAAGGTGCAATAAAAATGGTAGTGTATATCTTGGGGGTTTGGGTTTTTGTTTTTGATTCACAGCTTCAGATAAGCAGAAACTTGGCTGTGGAGGTTATATTCAGGCCATCAGGTTTTATATAGCCACTACCAGAAACACCTTTTCACCCCAGGACACTCAGGAACAGGAAGCCCTGAGAGGGTTGCATAGTATCTGCCTTCAGTGCTTTCCAAGATAAAACTAACTAAAGCCCAGAGAAAGGTGGGCTGATGCAGCACACCCTGCTTCGGGCAAGTTAGACTGAAGGCCTGAAGCTCCTGTGACCCAGATCAGTAATTAACTCCTTTTGGTTGCACTTTTAGGATTTTTAAAGGCAGCTTTAACGTTGCAGTGAGAAAGTGTGTTCTTGATAAAAAATGAAGAATGTTCTAAAAAGCTCAACGTAAGTTTTATTATAATATTTTAGTAATAATTTAGTAATATTTTGATACTTCCCATCCAAAAAATAAGTACTCCTCTCTCCCACCTGCTTACTGAGAAAATTGGGCTGTGACCAAGTTTGACCTCTTTCTGTGCAGCTTCTCCACTGGCTGTGAGCCTTTGTCAGCATAAGAGACCTTTAAATATTTTCCACCTTATGTCAAAGCTGGTACTGGATCTTCTTTCACAAATTAGCCAATTTTGCCCTTAATGATCGAAATTTAAGACTAAAACCAGAAAGACTGTGTCCAAAAAATTATTAGCAAAACAAGATACTGCTGCGAGAGTACGTATTTTTTCATGCTCTTTTATTGTCTATTTGCTTAGGTTTTTTTAGTCCTTCAAAACAAAAGCACAGTATGCTGCTAAATTTTTGTCTCTGAATTTACTTCTTGACATAGGAAAGCTGTAGAGCTCTGAAATAAAACCTTCAGCTGAAAATGTTAGCTTGTAATGTTACAGTCAATGAAAAATGGTTAAAAAGGCCATGCAAATACTGGCTCTGCAGGTGCAGCTATACCATCTCCTCCTAGTGCAGGTTCTCCAGGCAGCCGATGGCTTTCATGTGGTAGCTGTCCCATGCTTCAGCCATAGAGCTGTGAGCAAACCATGGACACATGCCAGGGAGCAGGGTGGAACACAGCAGCCAGACTCTGCTCAACACTGTGCTGATTGACCCCTGTGCATGCTGACACGGCTAGATGAGGCATAGGCACCCAACACATAACACTCACAGAATCGATCAGGTTGGAAAGGACCACAGTGGGTCATCTGATCCCATTTCCCTGCTCAAGCAAGGTCATCCCAGAGCACATAGCACAGAATTGAGTCCAGATGGTTCTGGAATATCTCCAGCGAGGGAGACTTCACTCCCCCTCTGGGCAGCCTGTTCAGTGCTCAGTCACTGCACAGTGAAGTTCTTCCTCATGTTCAGGTGGAACTTCCTGGGCATCAGTTTCTGCCTTTGCCTCTTTTTCTATTGGCTGACACCAGAGAGAAGAGTCTGGTCCATCCTCTTGATACCCACCTTTTAGATATTTATACACATTAATGAGGTCCCCTCTTAGCTGTCTGTTCTCGAGGTTGAACATGTCCAGGTCCCTCAGCCTTTCCTCATAAAAGAGATTCTCCAGACTCTTGATCAACTTAGTAGCACTCTGCTAGAACTGGTCCAGGAGCTCCATGTCTCTCTTGTACTGTGGGCCCCAGATCTGTACACAATACTCCAAATGTGGCTTCACCAAGGCTGAGTTGAGGGGCAAGATCATCTCCCTCGACCTGCTGGCAATACTATTTCTAAGGCCAGGACAACATTTGCCTTCTTGGCCCCAAGGCATGCAGCTGTCAGGGACAGATAGCTGTGCACGAGGACACCCAGGTCCTCTGCAGCAGGTCAGCTCCCAGCCTGTACCAGTGCCCAGGGTTGTTCCTCCACAGGTGCAGGAGCTGCATTTCCCCTTGCTGAATTTCAGAAGGTTCTTCTCTGCCCATCTCCTGAAACTGTTGAGGTCCCTCTGAAGGGCTGCACAACCCTCTGAGGTATCAGCCACGCCTCCCAGTTTTGTATCAGCAGTGAACTTGCTGAGGAGGCATCTGCCCTTTCATCCAATCATTGATGAACAAGTTATACAACATTGAGCCCAATAGAGAACTCTGGGGGACAGGTCTCCAACCTTACTCTGTACTGTACTACTGATCACGAGCCTCTGGGATCTGCCACTCAGGCAGTTCATTACCACTGTTCGTTCTTCTAACCCGCACTCCTGGAGTTTGCCTAGGAGGATACTGTGAGGGGAAAGCGAGGTGGGCAAAGGATTTTGCTTGCCTCCCCGAGTATGCACTGCCCTCCGTTCCCTTCTCACTTCACAGCTGGTACCTGCTCCTTGCTGGGGCATGGATAGAGGATCTCATTTCTGGTGGGTGCTCCTGTCTCAGGAGACCGGAGCATGGTCCCACTAGTCTAAATGTCCCTCTCTGATTTTCTAATACTTCTCAGCCATTCTAGTTTGTTTTGTAACTGCTATAGCAGGCTGGGCAGGTCATCCATCTGGTCACATCTGATGTAGCTGCCCTATCACTGGTGCAATCCACTGAGAGGCTCAGGCCTGAAGCCTGAGTGGCTACATGGGGGTTTTGCACGTTTTGCATGTTTTTTTGGGAGTTCAGACTGAGTCACCACATCTTTTTTGGTGAGTTTAGAGGACACAGTTCCCTGCTAAGTGGGCATCATATATTTGAGTTCTCTCAAAAACTGTAATGACCAGGAACTGAGCAAATTGCCTGCGCTGCAGCGCCCTTCCCGCTCCATATCCTATTCGCCCGCCCGGGTCACCGGCGCTCCTCAGGACAACACTCCCTCCGCGCCTGAGGGGCAGCCGAGGGCTGCGGGGTGCGGACGGGACTCGGGATTGGTGCTCGGGTATCTCCGAGCTCAGGAACGATGTAGAGGGCAGCAGGTTACGAAGTCCTCCCTGAGGTTATTCCGTAGGATGATCTTCCTCCTGACTTCTAGTTTGCATCGCCATTTCGATGTGAAACCCTCACACGAAGTCCCGGCCACGGCTATAAGGTTACGGTTAGGACCGCACCCCTCTGCGCTCCTACAGCCTATACGCGTGCCCCACCCATTCCCTTTAAATTCCCTCCTACTGCTCGCTCTGCCCTTCCTCTAGCCAATGGCTGCGCAGCTCCCTGTGATGGACGGGCAATAATACCAATGGAAGGCACACAGGATGAGCTCCGACGCGAGTCGTTTTAAGCTTCCCTCCCTCTACGAGGCTGGCCGGACAGGTGGGCTCTCGACGGGGTCAGCTGCGTTTGGTAGGCTGCTCATTATGATGGACAGCTAAACCAGCCAATGGCAGGGCGGGGCGACTGGCTGGCTCTCCCCGTGGGGCGGGTGGAGCGGGGCTGTGGATCGGAGTTGCTGAGTGCCACCATGTTCCAGGGCGCCGAGGTCGAGCCGGCCAAGCCTAGCTCCAGGTGGGGTGGCGGGGAAGGCTCGGCGGAGCGGGGGGAAGAGTCGTGCGGCGGCGCGGAGTCCGCGGCGGGGCTTTGTTCCGGTGCGGGGTCCGGTTGAGGGCCGGGCGGGGCGGGGATGTAGGCACTGGCCGAGGGGATCGGGTCCCTCCGAGGCGCCTCTTCGCCGCGGCGGGCGGGAGCGCAGCCCCATCCCTCCCGTCCTGCCGGATAGAAGCCAGTGCGCGGCCGGTGCCTTCGCCGTGCCTCAGTTTACTTGTCCGCGCCCCGTGGGCGGGGAATGGTCGCGCTGCGCTCCCGCCGGTGCTGCCTCAGTCTGAGGCTTGGGTACACGGGGACACCTCCAGGGCCAGGCGGGCCCCCCACGGATGCAGCGACCGGCCCGACCCCGGAGCTCCTGCAGGCGGTCCCGCGCGGGGAGAAGGGCCCAGCGCCGAGGAGCACCTTCTCCCGCCGTGTTTCTACCTCCGGGGAGGGAGGGGCCCCGGCTACTCTCTGTGAAGCTGTGAGGCGGAGGATTCAGCACAGACGCCGGCAGAAGCAGATGTTGGTTTGTTTTCGCCCGACGAAGTTGAAATATATTGTTATATTTGGAGGAAGGCAGACACTCTGAATACCGCAGGGCGTCAGTGCAGTGCTTAATCCATCTGCGAGGCAGTCGCGTGCGGGAAGGAGAAAGGGTTTTAAGATTGCTTAAGTTCGCCTACATTCCAGTCGCTCCAAGCTGTGACCTGGTTTTAGAAGACTTTTGAGGATGCTCGGTCCTTGGTGTAGTCTCTGAGAAGTGTCTGTTTTTACAGTAATTTTGAAACCACATTTAACGCATAAATTGGGTTCCCGAGCAGATCATTGTAACGTGTTAGTTAAAAGCGAACAAAGGTGGTGTAGCTTGCTCCCCGTTGCCGTGTCGGCGTGTGGTTGCGGTGCCTGAGCGCAGGCTGGAGCCATTCACAGCTCTGTACCAGAGCCCGTGGCAGCACCGCAAGAACTTCCTTTAGCGGATTTGCAGTGTGGTCTCTGAGGTATTGACTATTGACTCACGGCCTGTGCCATCAAGGGCAAAAGTATCTGGTTTAAAGACACAACTTATTCTGTTAATTCTCTGAACAAAACTTTGTTTAGTGAGAATGTAAATACTTTTGCAGTTCTTGGTATGTAGAAGTTGCTCTAATTAAAACTGAGCGTAATTCCAAATCCCTGCAGCAACCACCAACAGCTGTGGAAGCGGGGAAAAAATAAGGCTTCCTAATGTGAAAACCTTTCCGAGGAAATGATAACCAAGTGCTTTGCGTTTTGAGAACTTCATAATACAGGGGTATTATTGTTAGAAAAAAATGATGCTAAGATTTTAAGTGAAAGCTTTCACTTAATTGTCCAGGGAAATGTGTTTCTAGTGATCCTGTTAATGTGTACAGTGATAGAGCAAGCAACTAGTTTGCTGAATCGAATTAACTGCCTAGTTCTATGTTATTCACCTTTAACAATGACACTTTGTATTTTTAAGGAAGTTTTGCTTCTCCAAAATAAAACATGAAATTGCATGTCTAAGAGCTTTTAAAATCAAAGCAGAACAGAGTTGTATCATTCTGCTGTTGTGCGTATAAAGATGTGTTGGATTAACATACCCTCGTTTCATTCTATGTATGAGCAGTTTCACATCTACTGCAAAGAGCTGATAATGGTAAATTCAACCATCTTGGAAATGTAATGTTCCTCTACTCCCATCGGGGCCACTGCAGAGTATCTTGGAGCTTTCAGATCAAGAGCATGGCTGCATAACATAGCTTGCTGTTTGTATGTGAGTGTGCTGTTTAATGAGCCATGAGTCTCTATTGATCCCACAGCAGGAGCACCCCAGGAACTCTGGCCTTGCTTTAGAGCCTGAGGTTCCAAACCTCAACACCTGCTTTCTGCTAGTTTCTCTCACCTTAGTGACAGTCTCTTATGTATAATGCAGCTCTACTTACTGTGCTAGAATTGCCTGAAAACTGGTAAAACTTCAGTGTTTAATTCTCAGGCAGGATTAAGAAAAAAAATTATTAATGTAGAGGGTGTCTTGAAGTAATGGATAAACCTTGCCCCCCCTTCCATAGGTTGGCTGAAATGAGGTTAGGGCTTAATGAGGAAAGGGCATTCAAATTCAAGTGTGTTAGAATGTAGGAGGAAAAAGAAATCAGAAGAACTAATTAAAATCTTCAAGTCTGCCAGAGGAGAACTAAGCAATTAATAGGGGCTTTTAAACTTGCAGAGTAGGGCTCTTGATTTAGTTGTTCTAGAGGAGTTCACAAACTTCTGGTCTGCTGGAGGGGAGAGAAAGGCAGATTTAGATTTTGTAGAAGACAAAGGGCTGTGTTTTCACAGTTTGAAAGAATAAAACAGCACCTTCCCAAAGGGTGAAAGACCCAACATACCTAGCTACAAGACACAAAAATGTCTCTGTAAACTGCCATAATACCGATGTAAACTAAAATGACTACAAAGTATAAACGAAAGTTACTATACAGTATATGTTGAATTTTTGTGTACTCTGTTGAAGCAGCTTATCTTGGCTTACTGAGTTTAGTGTTTAGTTTTCCTTTGGTAGGATTTACAGGTGAAATCTGATTTTCTTACTTGGTGTGGGGGACCTGCATGTCTCACTCTGCTCTAGAACTGAGTACGTGGTAGTACAGACAGGCCAGCAGTGCTCTAGAGGCTACACAGCATGAAAATAGCTTTGTACTCTCCCACATGTTTGGTTGAAGGGAATGAGTCCAGAGCTCTGTCCTCTTTGTTGGCATCAGCTGGCAGACTTTGTTGCTGTACTTCAAGGTTATTTTTGGTAATTCCTGTGAATGACTTAGTTATCTGACTTTGTATTAGTTTGAATTTTATTAACCTGGTGTCACAGCCACTTGAAAGTTTATGTAATGCTTGGAAGGTTACCAGCATTTAGAAGTTCCTGAAATTGAGGTGGCAAATCCACTTTGTGTATGTAGAGTCAAGACGTTATTTTACGTGATGCTGGCAGAAAAGGTCACTTGTGTTGATTTCCACCTTGTAAACACCGCCAGTGATGCCTCTGACTAATTTGTTGAACAGTAAGGTTTTCTTAGTATGGATACTAAGTTGAAAATAGGAGACAGTATAAGATTAATCAGTTTTGAATTTATTTTGATGAAGTTTCTTTATTGAATTATCAAGACTTTTAAAATGGGCTTTCTCTAGAATTTTTTTCTGTGATAGCTCTTAAAACCCATTGCAGGAATGAGAAGTAATTTGATTCTTATGACTGCCTATTTTTCTTAAACAAAAAAAATCTGAATGTAGTTATCATATTATTCCCTCCTATGCTTGTAGGCGTGTGTTAAGCAAACAACATGGTAAATGGAGTGAATCTGTGGTGTAAGAGACTCCAGCTGTATAAACAGCTTTTTACTTCCTTTCAGTCTCTTTGCTGGTATACTTAGTGTAGTTGGAATGCAAGAAAGACTAGATGCAGTTAAAAAATAGCTGGAAAGAACAGGTAAAGTCAAAAATCATTTAAATTATGTGAGAGGAGTCCATTTTAATAGAGACCCCTTCCCAAACTACTTTTTTGTAGAGTTCGCTTTTCCTTCAGTCACCCTAGTTTAAATACTTAAACTGCCTCATGGTTTCTGGCCCATTGTGAATGATTGAAATTCATAATTTACCTATACAATGTCTGCTTGAATAGTGGGTTTAAATCTTCTAAGATACGCGGAGAGCACAGAGGATAGTTGGATCTGTAGTCTGTTGGACACTAAATTGTAAATAAATAAAATAAAATAAGCTTTGTATCATCTAACCTGTGCTGTTGACAAGGAGTTCTCCTGCCTGCTGAAATTCTAGTTACTCCTCAAGCTAAAGGCATTCATTAAATCCACAGTCATACTAAGGATTAAAATATGGAAATTGGCCAGCAAAGACAGCCCCTCTGAGGCTACTTCTATCTATGCGAATCTAACTATTCGCAGACTAAAAGAGGAACTTTTTTCTCCTTCTTCCCAAAGAGCCTAAAACTGCTTTCTGCATTTTCTTGAGATCTGAAATGCACACAAAGCTCTTTTTGTGACAGAGCAGCCAAATATCTCTGCTTTTGTGAAATTAAATCTTAAACTGGAGTAGATCTTGGCACCAAGAGGAACGTCATTTTATGCTTGGCGTAACTCACCTGAACTGCTGTCACAGGGCTAGGGAGAGGAGGGGTTGTAATACTTCACTGACATTTGAATTGTGTTCAGGTAGGGTGGGATCAAGATCTTTCAATTTATAATGGTTCTCTTGGTTTAAAAGTAAAAGTTAGTTTAGGTCCCAGATGAAGGGTTCAGATTAGAAGTAGTGTAATTGAGGTACTACTTTTGTTCAGCTGCTAAGACTGTGGGTAATCGGTAGATGTAACTGTAAAGATTATTTTTGATACAGAATCATTAAGGTTGGAAAAGCCCTTTGAGATCGTGGGGTTCAGCCTTTGACTGCTTGTCAACTAGACCAGAGCAATAAGTGCCACGTTCAGTCATTTCTTGAACACCACCAGGGGATGGTGACTCCACCACTGCCCTGGGCAGCCCATTCCAATGTTTAACAACCCTTCCTGTGAAGAAATTCCTCCTGATGTCTAGTCTGCCCTCCCCTGGCACAACTTGAGGCTGTTTCGTCTTGTCCTGTCCCTTGCTCCCTGGGAGCACAGCCTAACCCTCCCCGGCTGCACTCTCCTGCCACAGAGTTGTGGAGAACCAGAAGGTTTCTCCCGAGCCTCCTTTTCTCCAAGCTGGGCATCCCCAAGCTCCCTCAGCTGCTCTTCATCAAACTTGTGCTCCAGATCCTTCCCCAGCTCCATTCTCTTCTCTGAATGTGCTCCACTTAGAGTCTTTTTTGTTGTGAGTAACCCAAAACTACCCTCAGGATTTGAGGTGCCTCACCAGTGCCCAATACAGGTCACTGCCCTGGTCCTGGTGGCTACACTGGTCCTGGTACAGGCCAGGATGTCACTGGTCTTCTTACCCACCTGGGCACGCCCCGCTCCTGTTCAGCTGCTGTCAACCAGCACTCCCAGGTCCTTTATTTATTTTTTTTTTTGCTGGACTTCTTTCCAGCCATATTTAGGTATTCATCTCTTTCCTGTGCTTTTTTTCCCTGTTAATTTTCCAAATAATTCCACTGATTCTACTCCCAAGTAGTAGTTTGGTTCCTTTTTGGGGAGGGACCTGTAGTCTGTTGAAAAAGACATAGGCCTTAACTGTGGAATTATTACTGAAGGACAAGCATGATTTTTGGTAAGTTTGGTAAGTTTGGTCAGTTTTCAAGAAGTCAGGTTATTTCTTTTGTAACCTCCATTTTTTCTGCAGTTTGATATCCTCTGGTGCAAAGCTTTGGTTTTGATGGATTTGCAGCTTGACCACTAGAAAATTGGCTTTTTGGTATTCTAGCTCTCCATTCTAAACTACAGCAGCTATTATGATAACTGATGATTGAGACTAGCAAATTTTTTAGTAGTTATGAAATGTCTACTTTTATTTAAAAGTTGATGGGTTTGAATTGTATTACAGATTCAAAGTTGTTCACAAAGTTGCATTGTATCACAGATTCGAAGTGCAGTTTAGCAGGAAGTCTGATTCTGTAAGGGTTATTTTTAAAATCCAGTCATATGGCTTCTCTTCATCTCTCTTGTTTCTGGAACACCACAGATAGCATAGCCATTTGTGTAGGTGGCAGTGTTAGGATGATTCCAAGTAATCATAGCTTAATGATCAAGTTGACTGACCAGAAGGTTGGCAATATTTGTGCTGAACCTGAGAATATTGAAACAGTTCTTGAAAAGTAGATACTTCATGGGCATAGCAGAATTGCCTAAAGTAAATTAAAATCAGAATAGTTACATACAAGGAGAGAATGGGAAGGGGGCATCAAATATGTTGAATGCTATAAATTTTAAATGAACTTTTGTATCTTGCTCCTCATTCTGTGATACAGGGTATTGAAGCCCCCAGGAGGAGATTCTAGTAATCTCTTTGGGAGTACAGAAGAAGTGTCTTCTTCAAGCAGACCACACCGGATGGCATCCAATATCTTTGGAGCATCAGAACAACCTCAGAACATTCCAAAAAGAACAAACCCTCCAGGTATAAGCTGCCCCCTCTTTCTGCGTGACTGGGTTCTGAATTGCAGCATAGAATGGTTTTGTGTTCCTAAACTGAAACATTGGCCTCTGTCTTTTTATGTTGCATTTTTATATATTGAGTGGATTTGAACAACAAATCTCTTCAGAATTCTGAATATATGAATATTTCAGTGATGCGCATGATCAAAGACTTTTTAGTACATCATCCAAGTCTTAATTCTTTTCAAGCTGAGGTTGTAAGAAATGATGAAAGGAAACATCTTCTATTGTAGAGCTGTATCAGCAGTTAGCTGAATTTGAGATCTGCAGGTGCATTGTAACAAAGAATTTCAACTAGGCAAATAAAAGGAAGTCCCTAGACAGCAGGGTTGTAGAAGTCTTTGAATTATATATTTTTTTATTTTTTAATATAATGTAATAAAACTAATCTAGAAAAAAAGTCTTAACTGCTTTGCAGGAGGAAAAGAAAGTGGCATTTTTGAGGACTCTAGTTCTGCTCAGCCTCGTCCACGCATGAATCCACCTGGCGGGAAGACAAGCGATATCTTTGGGTCTCCTGTCTCTCCCAGCATTGTGCGAGCACACCCGAACAAGCCCAAGGTATTTGTACTTCTGTTGCTGTCAGACTAAGAAGCCAGCATCTCCGGGGTGCTGTCGTGCTCTGTCACATGCCTGTGCTCTCCCTAAGAACAGAATTGAATGTGCATGGAGTGACTTGGAGTTAGACAGTTACTCCCAAAGCCTCTTTGATAGGTTGTTATTTTGGTTGTATCAGGTCTTTGTAGTTTGTTGTAACAGTATTAATTAGACTGTGGATATGTGTTCAAAAAAAAAAAAAGAGAAAAAAGCCTTTGATCTTTCTTGTAAGTGAGGGGCAACTGGAGTTCTTGACAGAGCCAAGAGGCATCTAAATTGGCTAGGGAGGAGATATTTGTCCTTATTCTGCAGTTTGGCAGATGTGATCTTCATGCAAACTTGGGAAGTTGGTGAGCTACAGTCATAAACCTTTGTGTGGCCTAGGTGTGCACTTCACCTCTCTTAAATACACGTGTCTACAGTCACCTTGAAAGCACTTCAGCAGGAGATTAGGCTTAAGTGATCAACAGTAAAAAAGTGAACTTCGGATGAGTGGTGTCAGGCCCAGCATGTGCTTGATTTGTGATAGACAAAACTGTCTCTTGGTATAGTGTTACAGTACTTACGCATAGGTTATACAGTTGAGTTTTGATCCTAAAGCTGGGATGTGTAATAGTTGCTTGTAGTTACGACCACATCTGTGTTTGGAAAAAAGCAGGATATGTTATTTAAATTACTGTATTTAAGTGCCTTATATGCAGATTTATAACCTGCTGCCTTACTCTAAGTAAATACTAATAAGTGAGTAGCTGTTATTCTGATAATGTTTTTGGCATGTCAGATAGCATGGAAATTTAACATTCTATGAAACTGATGTGGTTTAGGAATGGTATTCCCCAGTTAGTGTTCCCAGTGAAAACAGTCCAAACTATGCACCACTCATGCTCCCCTCCCCCTGACTGGGGAGGGAAATCGGAGGCACAAAAGATAAAAATCTTGGGTTGACATAAGAACAATTTACTGGAAAAGGCAATGAGATAAGAACAGTAAAAGCAACAAAATTAATAACATAGTGTACAAGAAGAATGAACAATTCACACGTGAGTGCTCAGCACGCGGAACACAGCAGGAACACTGCACTACCACTGGCCAGAAGGGACCATTTCTCCCCACCCCCTGCTCCCTGGACTTGATGTGGTATAGGATAAGCTCTGAGTCCTGGCCATGCTTTTCCTGGCTACTGCAAAAATCAACCCCATCCTGGCTGGAACCAGGACAGAAATTGTCATTGTGCTGAAAACAGTCTAGTTTTTCCTGGAAGCTTCGGAAGAAAGGATTAGTCCGATTTAACTTTCTTGCCTTTGTTTTTTTCCCCTTAAATTTAAAGTGTTGGTAGAGTGCTTTCTTTTTATGCATGTTCTGAGTAGTATCTGGAGCCATATAAAAGGAGGAGGAAAAATAAGACTGGGAGCTAGGTTTTGTCAGGAGTAGTGCTGTTGGTGTAGAAGAGGCTTTGCTTTGTTTCTGTGTACCCCTTTATTGGGATGGTTGCTCTTTGTTTTTAGTTACTTTTTTAGAAGTGTAACTTAAATTCCCACGAATTCCTGGCTTAATGGAGGACAGTATTTTGGAAATTCCTATGTTGTTAATTAAAACATTGGAATTGTGGGAGATACTGGGATAGAAAGAAAACAGCATATTTACAAAAACTACTGCAAATTGAGTTTCATGGGTGGGGAAACATACTTCTCTGAAGTGTGGCTGTGTATTTCCAACAGTCAAATGAAATTGTTGGGAAAATGGTCTTAAAATATTTTGATTATTACCTGACTGTTGGGATACTTGCTGAAAACAGGAATTGCTGCAGGTTCTTCAAGGGTTTCTTGTATTATAGTTGCGTGTACCAGCTTCTCCTGGGTGATAGGTGCTTGACAGGAATGGTAGTTCCTGATCTGAAAATCAGTGAATCCTTAAGGTTCGAGAAGACCTCTAAAATCAAGTCTGGCAATTAAACTAGCACTGCTGTGCTTACCATTTTGATGATTTAATCTATGTAGCATCTTCATGTATGTCTCAGTGAATTGTCTGAGATGTGCACCTTGCCATAACATAGAAGATTTGTGTTCCTGCTTTTGGGGTTCTGTAGCAGTGGAGGGGATGAAGGGCTGCACACAGCTTGCTTTTACTTGGTCAGTGATCTATAAACTTAGATCAGAAATAAAGCAAAACTTTCAGAAGGATTTTGTGACAGACGTGCTGTTTGAAAACAATAATACACTAAGATAGTTTTTAATTTCTTTGCAGGATCACATTGTCTTGAAAGAAGAGGAAACACCAAAGAATCTAGAAGGTCAGCAAGAAAAAAAATCCTTTCTCTGTTCTCTTTGGGAAGATAAGTTCTGAGGAAGTTTCTTATGCTTCTGCTTAAACACTAGCCTTAGTCTCATGTTTTTAGGATAATATGACTGAATAGTCAGAAATCTAATTGCTTGTTTTAGGAAAATGTTTCTCTTCCTCTTACTGAGAACAGAGGTGTGAGTGGTGATACTTTGTGTCTGTTTATACTTTGCTTGATACCATGTATGTATATACAGATATGTATGGAATGTGTATATGGCAAAAACATCCTGTCACATTACCTCTTCCTCCCTTGCCATCTCCTTCAAATGGGTAATTTTGACATTCTGTAGTTATAAATAATAAATAGCTGATGTATTATTGCTCAGCTAATTGTTAAAGAATGATGGGAACCCCACTTTCAAGCTCAGTTTGAAATGATTAATTGGTACATTGTATCTCTTAATAGCCTGCAACTGCTAAAATAATTCTGAAGGTGTATTGCTCAGCCTTCATATCCTTGCTAGAAAGATTGCTGAAGGAAGAGAGGAATTGTTGTGAAAAGTGAGATTCTTTGCTTAACACCTGTTTCCTTCAGGAGAAATGAACAGATAATGAAAAACTTTGGTGTACTATGGATGGAAGATGCAGGAAATAGTGCAGCTCACAGAAGATGAGGTGCTTTGTGCACTACAGAATAGTGAGTGATCTGATGATCTAATCTGTTTTCTTTAATGCAGCTACAGAAAACATCAAACCACACCTGCAAGACGGAGGCGAGAAAAAAGCTCTGGGCAAAGAGGAACGATGCAAGGAGCCAGAACCCAAGATAGACAATCATGAACCCCGACTAGGGCCAAGGCCACGGTCACATAACAAAGTCCTCAATCCGCCAGGGGGGAAATCCAGCATTGCATTCTATTAGGGTCATTGTGTCACTGCCACTAATGGAGAAACTCTTGTCTGTAGTGGCGAGGTCAGTCACTATTGCTTGTGAATAGATTCTTAGGCAGATGGATATGGGTTATGTTAGACTGCGTAGGAAGGATAATCTGGTGATTTGGGGAGGGAGGGCTGGGGAGGGAATGGGTGCCTTGTTGAAGATGTGAGTATTGGCCTGCCTGGGTGGGTGGCAGAGCAGGACATTAGTGTAACTTTGTGAAAAATCAGTGCTACTTAGTGGTGAGTTCCTCAGACTGTTAGGTTCTTAGCTAGCTCATGGCTCAGGACGTCCTTGTGGAGTCAGGCTTATCCATACAGTCAACATGCCAAACATTGTGAATAGGAAGGGGCCTGGAGGTCACACCTGAAGATTCTGAAGTACAGCAGGTAGGCTGGGCTTTCCTCTAGGCAGTAGGATGCAGCTTCACAGTGTGAGCTAACTTTCAGTCACATCAATATAAATATGTTCCGCTGGAACAAGTAGTGCTGCCATGGTTAGGAGTGTCCTCAGTCATTGCTTTGCTTTCTCCTTTCTTGCTTTGCAGCACATGATTGTTGATAAAAGGACAAAATATGCTGGAGATTTCTTTTATGCTCATAAACCATCATATGTTTGTAAAGATTGTTGTCTTCCCCTCCCCAGGTATTCAGGTCTTTTGGATGCCTTTAATAATTTGCTGATTACTGTGACTGGCTCTTCACATGCTGTTTCATGTTGGTGCTCCTAGTTGAATGCTTGTACATTTTTTGGAAAAGATGTGGATGCAAACAATAGCTTTATGGTACTCTTTGAACAGAGGCAGCTTGAAGTTTACAGATACCATGGAGAATATGCCGAGGTGTCAGCCAGGTCACTCTGACCCAGCCTGTGTAAAAAGGGCTTAGCTTCAGCAGAAGTTTTCATTTGGCTCCCCATGGAAACCAGGTCTGTTCTCCTGTCTCCACCACAATGAATTTCCTGTTGGTTTTGCCTGTGCTGAGTCTCTTAAGTGAATTCTCCTGTCTTTTGTCAGCCTTACCTTTGTCTTTGACTGTCTCAAATTTTTGTTGGTAAGGCTGGGAACCTATGTGAGTTCTCCCCAACCTAGAGCTGTAGTTGCTTTTGCTGTACACCACCTTAGTTGGAAAAACAAAGACTTTAGCAATACAAACCTTCTGTTTGTACTGGCTATTGTAAATCATGTTTGGAAGATGTGCATGTTTTGCACAGATGTTTTTGGGGGAGGGTTTGTTCTCTGAATGGATTTTATGATCACATCCAGAGCTTTGATATACGAATGTTAACATTAGGTGCTTACTGTTAAATATATTGAATACTGATCTTTTAAATCTGACATATCAAAACAGGAGTTGTTCAGGTACACCAAAGAACAAGTGGCCTTATTGTGTATATCCACTGCTGTTCTAGCCCAGGTTCCCTGGGAACTGGTGCCATTGAGAGGGGATGCTGGGCCAGGTGCTAAACCTCTCTGTGATTGTAATGCTTCCGAGGCCACGCAGTTCCCTTGTGCCAGCAGCAGTGGGTGACTGCTTTAAAACATAGTTGCCTTTTCAAATAGTGAAATATATGGGGCAGTGCTAGGATAGAAATAGCCATGGAAAGTAGGGATTTCAATGCCTTTGTACCTTTTAGATTGATTTGGAGCTGCCTGTTATTTTTTCCCTGAGGAGAACAAGGCAGTAGTTCAAACTGCAACCCTGGAATGAACTTATGTTGCTTCCAAACATGTATTTCCTAGTAGCTCTTCCTGAGTCTGTGCTCTCTAGCCTCTGGCTGAGTCTCAAGATACGCTAGCTGTTTCAGTTCCTTGTTCCAGTAATTGACAGGAAGCTGTCATATGGAAAAGTCAACCAGAGGCTGCTTCCTGCATTGCAGGTTCTGGTGTAGTTGATGTTCTCTGCAATACCAAGCATTTGGCATCTTTTAATACCTGATGTGCATTGGCTTCAGTGCCTGTTCTTTAAACTGCAATTTCTAACTAGGCCTTAAATTAGTTAAACTATATTAATTTTCTTGTATTTCTTTCTTTGGAATCTAAACAATGTTTTTCAACTCATCAAGTAAGAGTGATCTGAGCATTTCTCTGGGACAGGAGTTTGGAAATCAAATGACAGAACATGCAGTTGTCAATAAACCTCTGTATTTTGTTACTTCATTGTGTGCTGCAAATGCCTGCTTTTATAAATTGGTCAGCACTCTATTTCACTGTAGATACACTGGTGAATTTTGTTGTCTGAAATGGGAAAAAATGCACATATATTTTCAGGTCTGCTGTACAGGGGACTGTGCTCAGGAGGTGTGACATCCTGCCCAAGGCTGCCCATGAGACAGACACCTCTTATCCCTGGGGAGGGGTGGGACAGTAGCAAGAGCTCAGCTTAATGCGTTTTTTGTGGGCAACATTCCGTCATGTTCTGTACGACACTGGGATTCTGTTGTGTTCCTCAGCAATATTGTAAAAAAGAATTAAATAGTCAAGTATTTTATATATTTAAGGCTATTTGTAGAAAAATGTAGTCGTTCCCATTCAGCAGGGGATGTTCTTTATGTGGAGAAGTCATACCCTCACTTCTGTGCTTCTAGTGAGCGCATAAAACACCCCTCATGTGCCAGACTGCCTTGGCTGACAGAGGCGAGAACTGCAGCTACTGACATTGCAGTTCTCGGTGAGCTGGACACAGTGGCCTCCCAGACAGGATATTGTGTGTCTGTGGCATTTGTCCTTGAACTTCCAGGCCGTGATGACCTCAGAGCCTCTCAGCCAGCCCTCACTCCTACACACACTTTGTTTGCCCATTTACAGTTCAGAGCTCTCCTCTGAAGCATGCACAGTGCTTTGGGTGGGATCTGCAT
The DNA here is from genome assembly GCA_013397935.1 of Dasyornis broadbenti. NCBI lineage: Eukaryota > Metazoa > Chordata > Aves > Passeriformes > Dasyornithidae > Dasyornis > Dasyornis broadbenti. Next base: position 10,224 of record VZRN01005005.1, on the reverse strand, counting down.
AGTGTGGGAATGTGGCAATGTCCTTGCTAGATAGCACATTAGCAATGAAGGATTGTCGTTCCTTTGAGCTGCAGCCAGCAGTAGACTGCAGTATAACTCCACTTTGCAACTGTGTGTGTTGCCTCATTGCTTTCCCCAAAACTGCCGGTTTGTAGATAAACACTTGGGATAGAATGTTACCTGGGTTGCTGTTTCAGTCTAGGAAGGAAAATTATGGTATCCATAGTCCATAGTGAGCTTAGTCTAGGAAGTGGTTAAAGGAGGACTTGCATGCTTTCATGAGTCGTGTGTGGTTCTAGGCCTATCTGCTGCTTAGTCCCTAAAAATGTCACCGTGTCTATGCTATACAAGACCTCACCACTCTAGTGAACAGCCCAGCTGCAGTGTGTCATCCCTCCTGATCCCCATGTGTGCTAAGTTAACCCAGATCATGCATGTTTGTGAAGACTGCTGGCTGCTGTGCAAAACCTTCTAAGCAAGCACTCTGATACTGTCCATCGGTTGCATCACTGCCTAACACCCTGCATTACACTTCCAATGAGGAAGATTAATGCCCTCTCTATTGGTGTTTTAAGCAGCATTACTGTGAGTTTTTTGAATTATTTATACAGGCTAATCAGACTTGGAATATCTAAAGTACATTCTTGGGCCTTGTCTAATGAGAGAAGATATGTAAAACAGTGATGTGTGAAGGCAATTCTTTAAACACTAAATGAGTAACTGGTGTAGTATGTTCCCTGGAAGGTTCTCAGAGTTGTTTATGTACAATATGATCACACTGGTGTGTGGATGTCCAAGTGTCTTGGCTACCTGCATGATTGTGTGGTGGAGCTGGCCATCCAGCAATTTTGTCCAAGCCCTCTTGATGTGTCTCTTGTTGAATTTCGTCTTGAAGCTCTGCTGAAACCATGTATCTCTTCACTTTGGACAAGGTGATTGATTAAATGTCATTGAGGCTGGAATTTTCCGTTGTTTCTTAAGGAACAAAGTTGGGTCACAACATCCTGGCTGTGGGGAGACTTGGTCACATGTAAGCTGTTTCTGTCATTACTGGTTATCAGCTGTGCAAGAACTGGACTGGGTAACAATTCATTGCTGGTCAAGAACCGATGCCCAGAAGTCTCCCAGCAGGCTAAGCTGGCTGCCCAGGCTGTGCCCCATTGCCACTCCTCCCTTTGAACATAATCAGTGAGCAGGAAGAGCAGATTTAAATTATTGGGCTAAATTAGCAGCCCTGATTATTTTTATAGTTTTATCTTGCTTCTGGGAGTGAAGACAGTCTCATCTTGAATTGGCTTTCCCTTTTTTTCAAGCTCCTTATATTGCTAACAGGACATCCTCTTTCTCCTCAGGCAGGCCAAAATACTGGCCATAGCCAGCAAGAATGTGCCAGGTCTTCACACCAGCAGGCACAAGCTTAACACCTTGAATAAACACAAGAGAAGTATGATTTTAATCACATGATTTTTATATGGCCATTGTATTCACAACCCCTCAGATCTGCTGTAGCAGAAATATCTGAGGACGCAGGGAAGCAGCTTTCTAGAATGAAGTGTTTCACTGCAAGCTCTTGTCTCAGCTGCTCCAACTACCGTGGTACCACTGGTATGAGACAGGAAGAAGTTAAATTTGCTAGAGTAAAAACATGCCAAAAGTGTCAACAGATAAAAACTCTGTTTGCATAGAACAAGTAACAGAAAAATATGGCTTAGTTTCACTACCCTACAAATTTACCTAGGTTACAAAATGTGACATCGGCTTTTCTGTATTCCATAAATAAATAACCGACTCTTAGCTCACAAACCTACAGCAGTTGTGGAGGAATGAGGAATAAATACTGACCTATTTTTTTGAGAGGCAGGGTCGGGGGTGGGGGGGAAGACACCCTCGTGTTTGCAATAACAAACTGCACACAGTTTAGCCTGGAGTTCACTGTCTGAATGTTAGGGATTGACTGTATTCAAATTTAAAAAAAAAAAAAAAAAATTGCTTGCAAGCTCTAGTTATTCTTCCCTGGCTACTGAGGCACACAGAGCACAGGATGAGGACTCTCCAACTACACACACTGACCTGCCAGCAGATGGCACATGTGAAGCAAATCCTCTCAGGAAACAGGGAACTAATGCGGACATGACAGGAAAATGAGTCATGTAAGAATTTGTCAGGTGTTCAGAAATTAAACTTTGGCATTCTGGCATCTCTGGAGAAATCCCAGCAATCTGCTAGGATGTCAGTCTGAACTCTGAACAATAACATTTTCCAGCATTTGAGACTGTGACTAGTTTTTATAAGCCAGAGTCCTCCTCTGAGACCCCTGCACGGCTCTGTGTTTGGGCCAGCAAATATTTGAAGTGGTGCCTGCAGTGCCAGGAGGTTTGGAGCTGGAGACTGAGAAAAACTTTCCTCGTGCCCTACCTCCAACTGTGCCATCTCCGAGCCCAGGGCAGGTACTGATGGTCAATGCTATGGGTCTCCTACGTGCAGTAGTGTGAAGTCCTGACCGGCTTTCCTTAGTGTGGTGGCAGGGAGCAGAGAACTATCGAGCAAAGGCAGGCATTACATTCCCAGTTATCCCAGCAGCAGAGAAAGCTCAAACCCCTCACAGCTTGCCCCAGCTCGTGCATCTCCACAGTTCATATGCCAGTAACAACTGCTCACCTCCAGCATCTGGGAGGTAAGACCCTAGAGCATGACTCCTATAGCGACACCACAGGAAAAGGTTTGGAAACTCCACTGACGACCAACGCCTTGGTTTTGCTGGTTCAGCCCCTTTTCACATGGCCTGGACGGGGGCCCAGCATGTACCGCCGGCACTGACCCCCGGCACTTACGCCCTAGAATTGCTGCTGCAGTTCCAACAGAACGCTGGGGATGTCGAAGCAGAAGCAGGAGTCGAAGGTGAGAAGGCAATTGAAGAGCAGCACGGCAAACCTGTAAGAAGCTGAGGCAGAGTAGACCCTCCTCACCTTCACATCACAGCCCTCCTGCAGGTCCCGCCGAGCCCCAGCCGGCCCCTGGGTGCAGGGGACCAAGCCCAGCCTGGCCCAGCTGCTGGAGGGAGCCTGAGGCCGGGCGTCCCCCAAGGCTGAGCCACGGTGGGAAGGGGCCGGGAGAATGCTGAGGGAAAAGGAGGCAAAACAGCGAGATAAATTGGAGGAACTGACCTTGGTCAGAGAGAAGGAATTTTGTAATAGGAATGAGACTGTTCACATGAAAGGAGGGAGCTGGACTGTAAATCCAGGGTGGGAACAGCAGTACAGAAGAAACTGGTTTGTAACACATCATAAACTGGAGTCAAAAATAAGACGTTCTGAGGAAAAAAGGCATTTCTAGAGGTGTGTTACTGGAAGTGTCTTATATAAGACACAGGGAAGAGCAGTCTCTGAAAGGAGGAGGGAGCACTGCATGAATGGATCGATAGAAACCAGCCAAGTGTAAATTAGATTTTCCTCGTTATCACAGGAGCAGTGTCTTGGCCAATGACAAGGAAAAAAAAACACACCCCAAGCCACTGATTGAAAGGGTAAGTATATTTCTCTTTCCATTTGAAGAGTATTTCCTAGCCAAACGAGGCATAAAGAGCCATCAATAAGGCAAACCCCTCAACGGCACCTGTGCAGGCCAGTACCTTACCTGGTCTTAAGTGGAACTTGGGAAATACATGAGCAAGATTGTGACATGGCTGTCCATCCTTGAAGGCCAGCAGCAGGATTTGGGAACTCAGGAGTTCCTTCCTGCTCCTGTGTCTGTGGATCAAAGGTTCACACATAGCAGGGAATGTGATGTCAAACAAAAGATCTTCAACAATGTCTACTGAAAATACTTGACTGTTTTCACAATACTGACTTGTGAACAGTTAGTCTACAAGATATCCTCAAAGTCTATTTTTATAAATACTGTTGCTTTAGACCCCACTTATACTGCCATGTAGAAGTTTTTTTTGCCCTACCCTATGATTTTTCCCTTCCTTGGGCTGCAGGTGTGAAGGATGCTGAAACAGCATTATTGCCTTATGTGAGGAGGATGCTTCATGCTGTCAACACATATCTACCTGGCTGTGCTGGGCAGACTGTGAGCAGGTGATCCCCCACCCACCTGCTCACTCACTTCCCCAGTGGGATGGAGAAGAGAATTGGAAGGGCAACAGTGCAAAAGTGAGGAAAAAACCCACAAAGCCTTGTAGGCTGAGATACAGACAGATCTCTAAGTAAAAGGGAACAAAAACCCCACCAAGTGATGCACAAGCAGTCGCTGACCATCAACAGACTGGTCGCATGCAATGATAACCATTGTTTACCTTGGAAAAACCTCCTCCCCAGCTTACTTGCTAAACATGATGCCAGATGGCATGGGTTAGTTAAAGAAAGCATGGCTGTGTGACCAACACTGTTCTCCTCACCAGCCTGAGCATAGAACTATATCAGCTGCTGCGCACAAAACAAACTCTTTCCCAGCTAAATCCATTCCACTATGAACCAGATCCTGAAAGGAAATCTGGCCAAACAAGAAGGTTTTATAATAACATTTACCAGTTATAAAAGTCTCTCGAAAATAATAACATTTATATAGATGTATGTGCTTTTATATATATAAATTTTGCAAATGTTGCATGTATACATAAACTTGTATAGTATACATATGTATCTATAAATATATCTGTAAAAAAACATGTATCTTCTGTATGTGATTGATTTGAAAACTAGTGTTAGAGCTTTTCTAGTAATCTGCAGGTCTCAGGTGTCCCAACGCTGCTGGGGATAACAAGCCCCTGTTCTGTGCCAAGCTTTATAGAGCTTCTAAGCTGTGTTTGTACCACTGTTGGTGTTTGTATCCACTTCAGGAGCCTGTCTTCCAACCACAGTTCTTATAAAAATACACTGGACAAAACTCACTGTGTTGCCAAAGAGATTAATAGGAGAAATATATCAGCATCCTGCAATGTAAATAATGGCTTGGAAATACTGGATTTATTTGCATATTGAGTCTGGACACTCTTCCAATTTTTTCCTCCAGAAATGTGTAAGTGTATATATATATATATATA
>VZRN01005004.1:201850-234909 GCA_013397935.1 Dasyornis broadbenti | reverse complement strand
AGCGCCGCTGCGGAGCCCGGGGGTCGGTGCCGCCGTGCCGCTGCCGGGGTGACGGGGACAGCGGTGACGGGGACAGCGGTGGCGGGCCCGGGGGCTGCGCCGCCCGTCCGCGCTGTTAGCGACGTTCGGTGCTCGGACGCCGCGGTGCCCGAAGGTCCTGGATCAGGCACGGCCCCCAGTCCTGACAGCGGTCGTGGCTCTGTCGGTGGCAGGGTCAGGCGCGCAGCCCTGTCACAGACACCTGCCCTGCCTCGGTGTAATTACAATGAAAACATTCCAGCCCAAATATTGGTCCAACTATTAAAAACTACCGGGGTCTACCGAGATCATGTCAAAATTTCGTATGAAGGCAGTCATGAGTAAGACTAATTGCTTGCTTGTTACTGAATCATGGAGAGGAAGGAAGGTGAAAGGATGCACGAAGGTAGGAGAGGAGGCTCAGTATATGGTCAGAGCTTAATAACAGAGCCCACATGTTTAGTTGTCTGTGCTGTTTTGCTTCCCAGAATGTGCAACCCATAAAGAGTAGACTAAGATTTTTATTTTCTTTAGTATGCCATGCAAAAATGCCCTAACCTACTTAGCAAATGTGCAACTGCATCAAGGGGGCTGCTGACAAAATGACTTTAAGAGTGCCAGAAAGAGAGAAATTTGAACTCAAGTCTTACTGAGGCAATATGTTCTTAAGTTTGCACAATGCATCAGGCTCAAGTTGGAGGTGGCTCACCTCACCCACAAGAAAAACTACAGCAGACAAGCAACTTCCTTTAACTGCCGTGCAACTTGCAGCACAGACTTATTTTTTAACTGCAATTTAAGAATCTTGTTCAGTTATAGCTACAGTACTTTAAAACATGCCCCTGAAATCAGAATTAACTATAGATGTAGGACCAAAGACTGCTGGTCAAGGTAAGACATTGAACACAATGCTTTAAACTTTGGTTAGCTGCTTTAAACTTTAGAGGGGGTGAATGTCTCTATGTCTTTGATTATAGCAATCTCCTAAAACACACCTGTAATCTTCTTGAATCTTCCTTTCTGTTAACCTGATCTAATATTCTTAGGTATTTCAAGTGCGCATGATGGAATAACAGGGAATCAATAATTTAGTAGCTATTTGCTTCAGACTTTCAGGTCTGTATGTTTGTTAGATTTTTTAATAAACTGGTTACAGTTGGAAAAAAACATCTGACACTAGTGACCTTACATTCTTGCACATCTGTTTTCTGGAGCTTGCTCTCCATACAAGTTGTATACCAGTAAGAGTCTTATAGAGGAAGAGTAATGAATGTTCCAATTAGTCTGCATTTCCAAGGAAGGGTTACATCATCTGTGTGTTACTCAGTTTTCTGTTATTATAGTCTAACCCCAGCAAATGCAAGAAATGGAACAGTTAATTTTACCTTTACCTGTAATTATATTCATTGTTGTAAATTATATGACTATACATTTTCTATTTAATGCAAATTGCTTTTTAAACAACAATAAAGAACAGCAAAGCTGCTTAACTAGTTTTTGTGTAGTAAGTACTTCCTGTTCTAGTGCCTGTTGTTTTTAAAGTAAGCAGTAAAATTTTGGCTGCTTTCCCTCATGTAATTTAAAAATCCAGTATGGCTTTTACAAGTGCTTCTGAGGCAAAACTTGAAATTACCACACGTCTGGAAGGGGTTATGCATATTTGTACAATAGCCTTGTTTATTATTGATTTATTAAATTAACGTAGCGAATACAGCATCTCTGTCTCATTTTAACAACTTGTGTTGCCATAATGAATTTCACATAAAGTTTGTCAGGATTAGAGACTACAAAAATGGGAAAACATTCTTGCAGAAAGGTTCTGTTAGTGTTCCCCCTGAAAAATAAAATCCCACAGGCTCATCCCTTGTTTCAGGGAAGTTACTGGGAAGGGCAAGGTATCTAGTCAGCTTGTCCACAGGGCATGTCCTTTGTTTCTTACTGCAGATTAGAGAATCCAGTCAAGTGACATACTGCAGGAGCAGATAAAGCTCCAATCAGTCCTATTGTTCATAGATGTACTTGTTCTATTCATCATTTGAGCTCTGAGTAGTGAAAGATGAGGTCGCTGTAGACTGATGTAATATCTGCTGATCCCCAGCCTTCCCAGAGTTTCAGACATACAGGTTATAAAACTTGCCATTAGCAACATAGCTCCCTCACAAGAGGGGAAACTCTACCCTCTGTTTGAAAATTCAACGGATTATTCAAGTAGTTCCTCAACAATGTGACATTCCTGCTCAGCAGTTTCAGGAATTCCCAGTCCATAAAGAGTAGCTGCAGAGCTTTAAACTGTTACAGCTCAACTCTGATCTGGATCTCCTGGCACTGATGAGTGATCTCTGCCAAATGCTGCTGTGCACTACTGTAGGAAATCAATAACTGTGTTACAGTGCATAGTCTGGTATCTGTGTATAAATAGCTGACAGAGCTGACAACGTTATAACACAGATTTTATGCTGAATCTTAGGACTCATTTCCTTTGTTATCTTGTGACTGTCAACAGGGGTATACAGGGCAACTGGGAAACTGTTACTGTTTCACAGTGCCACCACAGTGTTTGCCATTTCTCTTTCTACTAGTTTTCTCTGTTTGGCAGCTGTAATGCATATTCCCTTATAAGCAAACTTATAAAAGGAAAACTTGTCCTAGAAAACAGCCTGAAATAGCAATGACTGGTTTTTAGCACTACTTTAAGAGAATTTGTTTCTTTTGAACCATTCTTGCATATATTACAGGCTTCCCACTAATTTGGTTTTGAGGTTTTTTTAGTGTGAATTTCTGTCTTGAATAAATATCACAGTATTTTTGAGAGGACTTTTGAAACTGTTTCTAAATGCATTTCCACTGACCACACATTACCCTTCTGCTGCAGCCCCTACTCTTGTGTGGGTAGCTGCCTATTGTCTAAATGAGGATTACATTTGCTTTGCACATCAGTACAAAACTAGGTTTTAAAAATTTTCTTGAATCAGCCTCAGATTCTACCCCTATTGGATAAACCTCTAAAGAAGAAAAATTAGCTTGTCTCCTTGCCAATATTTTATCTTACCCAAAGATTTCTGACAGCATTAGTAAAAACTGCATATGAGTTGTTCTTATTCTGTTAGGTCTGTTAAACATTTTTCATTTGCTTTCATTTCAGTCCCTGCATGCTGCTCAGCTCGCTACAATCTCGCCCTCCTGGCCTGTTTCGGGTTCTTCCTCCTGTATGCATTGCGTGTGAATTTGAGCGTCGCTCTGGTGGATATGGTAGAACCTAACACAAGCTTAGCAAAGAATGTGACTTCCAATGTGTGTCCAGAGCATTCTTCCTCCATAAATGTTCCTCGCAACACAACGGTGAGGTCTCAAACATATTGTCCTGTAATGTGGCATGTAAAAGTGCTTTTAGTAGAAGTCTGTGATAGAACCATACTTAGGTAGCAAAAGAACAGGCTGTTTTTACTGGATGGCCATTCCAGTGGTTCTTTTAAAGCTGTTCTGGGAAGTATTAGCCTTAAATGACTAGCTAATTGAGAAGTGCTGTGCTCAGGGTCAGGATTTTTATGTACCTCTTTTCTGTGCTGTTCCTTAAAAATTGGCTAATCTGACCACATAGATCTACCATGACTCACTGTTTTATATGCCACTGATCAATTGTTATTGTTACATGTGCGTCAGAGCTCACATCACTGTCCAATTTGCCTGTTCTTCGTACAGTCACAATGGCATGAAATTGTATTACAAATTAACATGTAATATTTTTTCACTTCTTTGACCTCTTTCCCAGATCATGCTTTTTGTTTTTATATCCTTTACCTCTGACTTCCAGTAATGCTTAAAATCATATTTCTTAATGGAACTGTTGGATATGAAAAAAGGCTTTTAAAACATCTCCAACTTTGTGAATTTGGACTGGCAAAGATCTTGTCTTGAAGTTATTAGTGAGCACTCTTACCATCTTCCTGCTTTCATTTTATTTGCTTCTTTAGAGGTCATTTATTATTTATCACAAACAAATTATAATGGTGAACTTTATGGGAAGATTCTGTCTCATCATTTCAGTGAAATGTATGCCCCTCATTTAGATGCTGAAAAATTGGTCTTTTGGAAGTGATCCCAAATTTCAGAATCTCTTCATTGGGCAACAGTTCATATCTTCTTGCTGGCTTCTTTTATAACTGCAGATTCCTATCTCAATCATCTTCGCTTTTATTGCGTTGTCCATTAAACTCATCTTCCCTCTGATGTGCTTATCCCATTATTCCACCTACCTTTGTGATCTCTGTCCTTGACTGCTCTCTTTCTTTATATTAAATTTAGGCACTGCATCTCCTTGTTTTTTTTTTTTTTCTTTTGTCCATAAATTTTCTGCTGGTGAAGCCATTTTCTAAAGCATCATAGAATGTCCACTCTGTGATTCAGAAGTGGGATTCGTACTCAGGCAGACTTACGTAGTCAGTACCTGTCACCTTTGCCAAGCTGCTTAGAATGCAAAAAGGGATAACTGCCAGAGCACTTGTATTTCATGTAGTGATGATTTTCGTACTTGGGTTAGATGTGTTTGAACAGACTTTAAACTACCTGAATGAGCTTTTAAAACCTTGATTGCAGTACAAGTGTGTGTAGAGGAAGGAGACCCTAGGGAGTAGGCCATGAAAAATTTGAAATTTACTTAAAAAGTAAGTTTTAAGGACTAAGTGGTGGATCAACATTATATTAAATATGGTCACAGAAACTGTTATTCTGAACTTCTGCATTTTGTTGGATTTTTTTTTTCCTCTTTTTAGGGAGAAAAGTATTCTTGGGATGCTGATACTCAAGGGTGGATCCTTGGTTCTTTTTTCTATGGCTATATAATTACTCAGATTCCAGGAGGATATCTTGCAAGCAAAATTGGAGGGAAGCTGTTGCTGGGGTTTGGCATCTTTGGTACCTCTGTATTCACCTTGCTTACTCCCTTAGCTGCAAATTTGGGAGTTGGCTACCTCATAGCTGTCAGAGCCTTAGAAGGACTGGGAGAGGTAATCCTGTTTTCTCTGTGTAACCTGAAAATGTATCTGAATAATTTGTTAATAAATTGTTGTGATTAGACTATGTAGGTGTTGGTATGCTGGAGTATATATGTATTCTTTCAATTGAGTGGGTTAGTTTTCATTGGTTTTTGAATAATTAAAGCATTTGCACTATATTTTAGCCTAAGCTTTTCAAATAAGAAATGCAAAGATACTTGAGCCAAAACTAGAGTTGTTCTCATTTTTCAGAAACCGTGGCCTCAAAACAGTATTGTTTGTATCGTTGCTGCATTTTGAGTATACATAGAATCAAATACAGGAGAAATTAATGCTGCCTCTTTATTCTTGTGCCTTGCACAATTTTTATAAGTGCTTTCTTGCTTACAAACTAACAGATTGTACTACTGCTTGTTAATGAAATATGTTTTGAAACATGTAAAGTTGAAGTGACTTCTAAATTTCTTGCATTTCAACAGAATGAAATGTTCTTTTCTAGGGTGTTACCTTCCCAGCCATGCATTCAATGTGGTCTTCTTGGGCTCCTCCACTGGAACGCAGCAAGCTCCTTAGTATTTCATATGCAGGTGAGAAATTCCCACGCTGATAATGGGATTATAAATTTTTACTGCAGTAACAGGGAGGATTGACTTAAAGGGATTTATATTGTAAATTTTAATCAGCATTTAATCAAAAAAAATGTAATGTTAAAGTAAGTCTTGCTTTGCATTCATTTTCTTAATTTATTCATGGCTTTTATAACCCTGACAAAAGGTATTGATCTGCAAATAAGTATAACTTCAGTCTAACTTTGGAATAAAGGGGTGCAAAAAGTTACTGTGAAGGTGATTAATAGAAGATACTGTAAATAAAAAAGATTTAGTATTAGGAACAAAAAAGGTGGGGAAGTCAGGATAGAGCTATTGGGTTGGTTTTTGGAGGGTATTTGAAGTGGTTTTGGAGGAACTTGGGGAAGAAAATGTCCAAAGTCCCATGTGTTGCTGTAAGAGCTCCTTGTCAGAGTTCACTACTCCCTGACCAGATTCTCCTAGATATTTTGTGTCTGGGAATTGTAATGTTTGATATCAGATTTACTTGTTTAAAGATATTTGCTGTTACACAGGATTTTTGATTTAGCGGAGTGATACAGAATGTACTGAAAGCACAGTACTAATATAAGTTAACATTTAACAAAATACAGCAATTGCAATATATGTTTGGGTTGAAGGCTAGTCAAGCCTGTTCTTTCAGAAATTCTGTTGTTTAGCTTTTATACTTTGTGTTGGGCTGGCCCACGTATTCACTCCCCTCCTGCTGGCCTGCCTAACTCAGGGAGACAGTCACACTTTTAATGAACTGAATGAGGAGAAACGTTTACACCACCAGCTGATCCACTCGACTGACATAGCTGCTTATCTGAAACAAAGGCCACCTTCTGGTGCCCTTTGTGTTGAGATAAAGTCAGCTTCTTTGCAACAGCCGTGGTTGGTCACACCAGTGCTATTCCCTGAGCTTCATGGACACATTGCTCTTGCCCATCTCCACTGAACCTTCTTGCATTTGGTTTATTGGTCAGTCACAATGTGCAGGGCAGTATTTGAAGGGCAGGTGAAAAACATAGGTTTCTAAATTTGCTAGTTAAAATTGATATTATTTCTTTGAGGACAGCAAATTTTGTATTCAATTACTGAAGTAATGGTTTGCTTTGCTCACTCTTGTTAGTAATAATTCTGTTACAGCTCTTCCATTTGACCTGTGGTTCACCAAGAAGACAGGGCTATACCATATAAACTTCAGCTACAGTTTCTTAAGGAGCTAAGCCAGTCAAGTGATTCACTTTTCCCAGATGAAGCCTTAATCCTTTCTTCCTCACATTTCCTCACTTTGCTCCAAACCAAGTGTTTCATCACTTGTTGAAATGACCCTTCAATGAGCTACTTCAACCCACCTAATGCATCAGAAAGCTTTTTTTCTTCTCTTTTTTTTAAAATCTGTTTTCTGCCTTAGTATTTAAGTTAGATCTATTTAAAAAGAAGTCTTCATGTGAGACCCAGCACACAAGTTAAGCAGAGTTGGGATTGACTTCTACTTCGTTTAGCAATTGGGAGTTTTTAAACTGTCCTTTTGTACTTTGTGAAACTTTATGCTAATGTACTAGTGAGAAGAGTCTGTGACCTTGAAGATCCACTTGTTAGCAGTCACGGGTGGATAAGACATCTGTGTAAGCTTGGCAGACTGTTTTCCTTCCTCCACATTGGCAGTCATGTGGTCTGTAGTTAATCATGATCATGTTGATTTTCTGAGAGAACATGTGGTTATACATAGTTGTTATTTTGTTTTATATTTTGCATGATGTATGTGGTTTTGTTGTTCATGGTTGGAGCTTCTTAAATAAAAATTGCTTCCATGAAGATGTAATCTAAGTAGCCAGAATATCAACTTAATATTTTCTGAGTTGAGATTAGGTTTGGAGAAGTAATTATAGAGGTAACATTAAGAGGCAAGACCTACCGTTTATCACCAGCAGAGTGTCTAAATATGTAAATAACATGGGCTTCTGGTTTAGATTTGAGAGAGGGAAACACCTGCCATCCTTGTTCTTGTACAAAATGTACAAAATGTCTGTTGAATTATAAGCACAGAAATAGTTCTTTCTGGTTTTTGGCTTTATTCTGAACTGGAATCTGCTCATGTCTCCGTTCTTCCTTTATTGTACACCCTGTAACATTCAGGGAACAGGGAATTTGAACCTACTGGTTATAGGTGGATGATTTCCAGTTCATGTTTCTATCATTCCTGCATTTGTGGAGCTAGTAGGAGATACACAAAATGAAAACTGACTATAATGTCACATTATACTCTCAAGACCTTAATTATACTGTATTCAGCCCTCTCTTGTTCTGCAGCAATACCAGTTGTCTAATTTACATTGGTTTGGAGTATTAGAGCCATCACTTTATTGAAGACAAATGTGCCAAGAATGCTTAGCTTTTATTGCTCTTTGCTTCTGATTTTGGCTTCTTAACGCTTTATGACTCTATTTGCTTGGAGCTGCCAAAGCAGCTCATTGTGCCTGTGTTTCCTTAAAGCAAAGCACAACCCTCTAGTGGTGGTGACAATCTTTATGCATGATTTATTACAGAAAAATAAAATAACTCTGAAATGCCTCTCATACTTAAGGGGTCCATAGGCGATCTAATTATTTTTCCACTTTGTTTTGCTTTCTTACAGGTGCACAGCTGGGAACTGTTGTGTCTCTGCCTCTATCTGGTTTAATTTGTTACTATATGAACTGGGTTTATGTGTTCTACATATTTGGTGAGTTGGTGTTGTTTTGATTTTTCTTAATTATTAAAAGTACAATCCATATTCTTTTTGAAAAGCATATCTTATAAAAGTTATTTGAAGTTTTAAAAGCGTGTTTGACGTGTTGAGTTACTATTTTATTCCTTCTGGGCAATTAGAGATACTTAAAGCTAAGTAGATTCCAGTGAATGGCTAAATAAGCCTTCTTCCAATGACCAAAGCTGTCTCTGAGTTGGACAAAAGCTGGTACAAGTCAAATGCTCTTAACTCTCCCACCACTTGAAAACAACAGGCTGAAATTTCTTATCTGAAGTGTGAAATTGAGTTAATAACTTTAATCCCAGGAATAAACTTCTACTTTGAATGAAAGAACGTGTGAAAAGTTACTCCTGCTTAAAATGTAAACTGTGGAAAATCTCTAGCAGTCACAGGGACCCCAGAAGGAATGCCCAAAGGCATAGCATATTTACTGTGACTTGTGTTCTAGAAGAAGGTGAAACAGAAAATATTTTTTAACAGCATGTCACTGATTTAGCTGATGCTTTTTACAGGTCTGTTTACGTGTCTGAGCTATTTCATACTCTGCATGGGGAAGGGAGAATCAGAATATAAGAACAGGGTTACATTTTCCTCAAAAAAAACAATCTCAATTTTTTTTATAAATTACAAGGATTCAAACCAAAGAACTGAACAAAATGAAATAAGTTACAACATTGCAGTTACATGAAAGTGCAGTTAATTTGGACTGATTATTGAAAAGTTACCTTTTTTTCAAATGACAATTCTGTGGTTGGCTTAAGAAAGAAGAGGAGGACTGGTACATTGATTAATCTGTATGTCGTGATATTCTGTGTATGTGCACAAAGTATTTTTTGTGATTAAACTTCATGTGAATTTTTTATTTCCTGAGGGTGAGCCGCATCCTTTGTGGCTCTTCCATGTGACTGATAAAAATACAGTTATGTGTTTGCACACTGCTTTCTTGCTGTATGAAGCACTTCAAGTAGAGGAAAAAAAAAGAGGAAAAAACAAAAAGAAAAAAAATTTGCCTAGTCATCTTCATTCTTTATATCTAAATGTGCATTGTTAAGCCACTTTGGGTAATTAGTGTTTTTAAGTAGATAGAAAAAATAATGTTCATTAAAATTATATTAGAGTATTGAGAAAACACTTCTGACTGTATCATCTGAGAGTGTTACTCCCTTGATATAATTGCTTATTTTTTTATTTCTATCTCTTTACCCATCTTTTCATGACAATAGGTGCACTTGGCGTATTATGGTGGTTCTTCTGGATGTGTTTGGTTAGTGATACACCAGAAACTCACAGGAGCATTTCACATGCAGAAAGAGAATATATACTGTCTTCTTTAAAAGATCAGGTACCGCACTTTGGTAGAGACCTTCTTACTTAAGTCTGAACATAAAGCACAAACATTGTCGTTAATGTCATGCTCTGTTTATGTATAAAATAATGTTCTTAACCTGAGATGGAAGCAGGATTTTCGAACAAAAAAATTTTAAAAAATAATGCCGCTGTAAACTGAGAAACAATCAATAATCAAACAAAGCATTTATAATAATGCCTTTTGTTACAGATGTTGTTGCAGTGCTTTATTTTAAAAGCTTTGTATTTAAAAAAAGCTCAAATTCATCATTTTGTACTAGATCTAGACCTGTATAATGTCTTTAATGTTTGCAATATGGTATCTTACAGCATTTCTCTTTCTCAGTGTGTCATCTAGAGTAAGAAACAGCTAACTGTTTGCAGAGAAAATGCTAATGAGCCAGTTCCTAAAGTATGCATAAGATTTATTCCTATGACTAGGGATGTGTATTTCCAAACAGTGAAGCTGGCTGAGAGACCAAAATCAGTACCTAGGGTTGAGTAGGAATGCTTCAGCTAGATAAACACCTGAGGGGTGACTAAATACTTAATTATTTATAGTACAAGAAGAAGGCATCAAATTCAAGAAGGGAAGGCATACTTTTTGAATTACAAAATGCATTAGTAATTGGTTTACTTTGGAGTAATAGACACCAGAGCAGTAACATACCTTAGTATACCTTCATTCAGAACTGAACACTGTAATGAATTCATTGCATCTATCTTGCATCTATCAACTGAGACTCATTTTGTGCCTTTCAGAGTGGATGATCAGCATAGATTTGGTTAGCATCAAAACACTGTATTTAGTAAATGTTCATATCAACATCCTGATTTCTTTCTTTTTCTCTTCTCTTTGTCTCCTGCTTGCTAGCTTTCTACACAGAAATCTGTTCCCTGGAGACCTATGCTGGAGTCCCTTCCGCTCTGGGCTATCGTTGTGGCACACTTCTCTTATAATTGGACTTTCTATACACTTCTTACACTCTTGCCCACATACATGAAGGAGATTCTGCGATTTGATGCACAGGAGGTGAGAAATGTGAAAAAATAGTCAAATCACCTGCTGTTTAGAATAAAGGAACCTGTTTAATAATGTAAATGAAATAAATGTAAACCTTGAAATGTAAATGTATAGCTGGGAAATGATAACCCCACACAATTAAGCAGATACCTCAAAAATGCTGCCTGACTTATAATTTCCACTTCTTTTTTACTTATTTGACATTTACCTTAGTGCTAGCTTTCAAATTAAATTTTCTGTTTGAAGATGCTTGGTACTCATGCTTGGTGCTGTTTTAAAAAAAGGGCTATAAAAATATTGTCCCTGTTATATGGGTTCTAAGATTATTTCAGATTTTGCACCTAGTTTTATGGCTTCTGAAATGCTATCTACTTCTTTGCTAACTCATAAAGGAGAATACTTCCAGTTAAAAATAAAACTAAGAAAACCATTGGACAAGTGTCATTTTTGCAAGTATTTTAAGGGTGAGGTTGGGGGAAGAAAGGGACAGAGGGAAGCTTCATTCTGATTGGATCACTTTCCACATTGTTACTTTCTTTCCTCAATGAGCAGCAGAGGTAAAATACCTCTTCTTGCAAAGATAACCAGATGAAACAAAACCATAGTCTTAAGGTCTAGATGTAGTGCTTTCCAAGGAAATTTCATAAAATTAAATTATTTATCAGGGAAAAATTAGGGGGTGGGAGAGGCGGAATATTCTTATTTATAGCAATTACCTGACTGTACTGGTCTGTCTTTAATGAAACAGTTTTGCTGATAACATAGCTTACCTGGAGAAACTGGTATAGCTAAGAGAAAAAGGTGCTCAGAAATTTCAAGAAATTTAACATAATCTTTTCCTGCTTTAATACACAAAACTGGTTTAGAGTAATTTGAAGATGAATGCCATGCAAGAAAGAGCTGATGCCAGCAATCTTAGGAGGAGAAGATGAGGAATCTTAGCATTAGAAGAGAAGGTTATAGTAGGACAAACTACAAAATGGCTGTAAAAAAACTAACTGAAGTTACTGGTTGCAGTCTCTGTTATGCCTCTTCAGGGAATACCTGAAGAGGCATCAATATCTGTGAAAGTCATTTGCTGCCACAGCTCTCAGCTGCATGTGTTTTGTAGAACACTGTTGCATTAAGTGGTAACAAATTCTGCTGCAAAGTGGTTTCGTTTGTCTCTGGGTTGTATTTCTTCTTTTTGGAGTAAGTTACAGTACTGACTGTTGTGAACATAAAAAAAAAAAAAAGCTTGTGTAATAGTGTTGGACTAACTTTGTTGCCACATATTTAGATGGAAATTGCATTACTGTTTAAAATACTATATAGTTGCTACTGAATAGTCCATCAATTTCCTTCCTAAAATAATTGGGTAAAAATAATTCTGTGTATTTGAATAGTGCTTAAAAAAAGTATTTTAATTACTGAGACGATCTTCTATTTTTCAAAATTTTACGTACTATTTTTTAAAAACTGAGCTTTGAAACCCAGCAGACAGCAGGCTTGGGTGCTGATAGAGTGGGCTTCAGGTGGGGATGTGTTTCTTGTTTCATTTCATATTAAAATTCCTAGGGGATCTTTCACTTCTTGACAAATATACATTTCATACTAGTGTAAAAAGGTTATAGTATTTATATTCAAATACCTCCTTTTTTATCCACAGATTAGGTCAAATTATAGCTCTGTTATCAGTAACTATCCATAATTGTTTGGAAAGACTGTAAATGTGTGCACTTTAGTAGTACCTTTTGTTTTCCTTCATCAGAAAAACATACAGAATCAGGCAGAAGTCTCTAAACAGCACTTGTTTAAAGTAACGGGAATTACTGGTGACTTCAGTGTAAGTCATGTCAGATCCTGAATAATAACTCTGCTTTGGAATCATTGGATGTCCAGCCTAGATGTGATGAAAGTCCTAGTTCTGTATTCTGTTTCTGTTTACAGCCAGCATCAGATGTTTCAGCAGATGGATAAGGAATAATGTAATGCAACAGCAGTACAAAACCCAGAGGTTCCATATAGGTTTCAAAATTTTAAATGATATTTACAGCTTCCACTTACTTTAGTAACCTGCTTAATATTGGTATCCCGGAAGCTTCTATGATCAGGTTAATATCCACAGGATACCTTCAGTTATAGTTTTCTTTTTCCTGAACCCAGTTGCTGATATGAACCTTTGAGTTTTTGGTCTGTCTGTGTTGGTAGTTATGGATTATGTCATACAATGAAAAGTTTACACATTGGTAACTTTATTATGCTTTGTTTTGTCCCTCTCTAGGTTTGTCTTTTATGTAATACCAAAAATAATTATGTGGATGGATGGTATTGACACCTCTGTTTCAGTCTCAGTTAACATCCTAGCACAAGTGAATTTTTCAGCATATTGATTTGTCATTTCAGTGTTTTAACTGTCTTTTTTAAACCTCCTTAACAGAATGGATTTTTGTCTGCCTTACCTTATTTTGGCTGCTGGTTATGTATAATTCTATCTGGGCAAATTGCTGATTATTTACGGGAAAAACAGAACTTCTCCACTGTTTGTGTTCGCAAATGTTTTACCATAATAGGTAGGTACAAGTATCATCTCTTGGAATATATAATCTTAGAACATATAATGATATCAATTTGGGAAAATTTAAGGGCTTGGGAGAGTAGACTGACATTCTGCTGTGAGATGAGGCAGCGTTGTGCATGGCTTGAGAGGAACAACTTCATTTGTACATTATTGTGTCAAGAGTAAATCCTATATTTTTCCATGAAGAGTAGGCCTATTAGATAAGAGAACAGTAAGAGATTGTCAAAAGCCTTTTTTAGGTCAAGATAATTGAACTATGAGCAAACCAATCAAATGGTCAGGTAAAATCACCATAAGAGGGATGATAATTACTTGACAGAATGAAACGTTATCAAACAAGGTATATCAAACTGACAGGATATTTTTTTGCATGAGCCTGTTCCCAACTCTCCGTTGTTCAGTGTTCTGTTTACGTAAGAGTAAACTGAATAGGAATACACTTGCAAAAATTCACAGTTGCTACCACGGTAGGAAGACCAAACAGAATCCAAAATGGTCTTGACTTATTGGGAGGTGAAATCACCAACAGATCAGCCAGATCAGGTTTTTAATAAACACCAACCAGTAAAAGGCTGTATTTAGGAAAGAGAAGTTGATTGCTGAATAAAAGAAGGGGCAGGGGAAAGAAATTTTTTAAAAAGAGAGAGAGATTAGGCATAGGATCCACAAAACTTGCAGCCCATTTGTTGTATGGTCATCCTTGCTGCCTTCTCAATTTAGCTGATTCAACTGCTTTCTTTAAAGCAGCTCTTGTAATTCTCAGGTGGTTTGTTTGTTTGTCTTAAGCCTACGGTATTTTGGTGGTTCAGTTTACTGCAGGGCCACGCACCTCACACCCATGTACGTGTAACTGAGGAGAAGAAACATTGTCTTAGGAAAAGCAGGCCTTAGGTTGGCTTCATCAGCAAAGGCATGTACTTGGAGCTGTTTGCAGAGGTCACGATGGGGTCATGTGAATGGGCTCTGGTGCTGGGAAGTGGGTACCATAGTTGCCTGCAAATAGGAAGCAGTGAGCACGAGCTCATGATGGCTGATGAGCTGTTTCCAGTGCCTGATGTAGCATCTCTACAGCTATCCTGGGTTTACCCAGGGTTCACAGTGTCAGCATAGCTTCAGTTTATTTATACCAATAAATAAAATTAATTTGTGAGGCAATTTTCAGTATGTGTTGATTTTTGTTAATTTTTTTTATCTAGTTGTAGTTTGTTCTTTGCTGCTAGAGTGGAATATTTCTGATCTAGTTGCTGTTTCCTGAGACAGCAGCAATTTTGCAGCCCATCTGCTCTTCCTTTTTACAAGGACATGTAGTGATACAACAGGGGAGAACGGCTTTAAACTGAAAGAGAGTAGATTTGAATTAGATAATAGGAAGAAATTCATTACTGAGAGGTTGGTCAGGCACTGAAACAGGTTGCTCAGAGAAGTTGTGGCTGCCCTATCCCTGGAAGTGCTTAAGGCCAGGTTGGAGAGGGCTTTGAGCAACGTGGTCTAGAGTAAGGTGTCCCTGCCCATGGCAGGAGGGTTGGAACTAGATGATCTTTAGGTCCCTTGTACCCCAAAGCATGTCTGATCCCTTACCGTCCCACGGTAACGCGCACGGTGCGGTGCCGGGTTTGTACAGCAGGGGGCGGTGGCAGTTGTATGGAAAACGTATGCCCAGCCTGGAGCCTCCGAGTGTCTCTCCTGTTCAACGTCCATTGATTCTGAGGTTTCTGTCTTAAAGGAATGATTGGACCTGCGGTGTTCTTAGTAGCAGCTGGATTCATAGGCTGCAACTACGCACTGGCTGTTGCGTTCGTGACCATATCAACCACACTGGGAGGATTTTGTACATCAGGCTACAGTATCAACCATCTGGACATAGCACCTTCGTAAGTATTGCTGAAGCTGTTGTTAGTGCATGTGAAATGTTTATGACCCCCTTTTTTTCTTTTTGTGTTGCTGGGGGCCTTGGAAATGTAGCTATGGAGCAAATCTCTGTACAGAGATGGAGTGTAAACACTGACAGTTACTTGTGTTTACAGTATTAAGCACTGTACTTGCAAAAAGTGCAAGTTTGGCAGATGATACGATATAAACAGTAGTTTAGAATCAATCCAATTCTGATCCTGCGGTAATAAATTATATAATTCCTGTAATTACAGATTGTAATTATAGACTTGATAGACTTTTGTGACATTTGATTCATGCTCTTAATAGGACAGTGTTTTTTGAACTGCACAGTACAGTTAAGTGTTTCACTGTTTTCAACTTTTCCATAGGAGCTATCAACCTTTAGTATGAACATTTCTATATTTAAGCACTGTGATACAGGCAAATTAGTTGCACTTGAAAAATATTCTTTACACTGGAATCTAAATCTTGTTACAAGCAGTTGACCTGTTGTCTGTAAGTGACAGATCAGTTATGCACAATTGCTCTTAAATGAATAATTTTCAAGAATGGAAAGTTAAGACTTCAGGCTGTAATTTCTCCAGTGTGTTACAAATTCAGACTTGGGCAGATCCATCAGTTTCCCAAAGAGTGTGGATGTATGTATATTCTTTTAAAAGTGCACCGGTAAAAGTCAAGTACCTTGCTTCGTCATTCATTTACCTATTTGTGGTAGCACTTAGATGTGAACCGTGTCAAATGACTTTATGTCAAAAGAAAAGCGTGTTTCTGTATTAATGTGTAAAATGAAAAGAATTTAAGTGTAAGTGTAGAAGGAAAAAACATTTTGTAGAAATATGACCTCTAAAAAAAATTTTGATTATCTAGACAGCTTATATGGGAGACCTCAGATTCCAATTGAAGATGGTATCCAGGCTTTGGCAATTGAAATTATGGTGATCATGTCCACAATCATGGACAATTTTTGACTTAAAAATGGATATGAAATAGTGAGAACCCAGTTCATCCTGGCAGGTGAGGTTAGGTAACAAGCAAGAGGAGAGTCAGCTATAAACAGCTTGTACTGCTGAATTGAATACGAAAGTAAGAAAAATAGCTTCTGTGGTGCACTTTGTTTTAAATCACGTATAACTGCAAATTTAGAAAATGTACTTAAAGCAGTGCATCTGTGGTGTTATGGGATCGTTGTACAACTTCTGTTTCAAGCTGAGTTTTGCAGTGCAACAGTTAGTTTCCAAAATATGTATTAAATGATGCTTGTTATGCAAGTACAATTTATCCTGTCCATGGAATGCAACAGAGCTGTGACAGGAAAAAGGAAATCATGCAACTGCAATGTGACTTAGACACACGAGGAACTTCTCTATGTAGGCAATGGCTGAGGTTTCCCAAACTAGGATGTTGTATGTGTTTTCTAATTTGAGATACTTCATTTTGCATTTCAAATGTGTTTATTTCAAGAGTCAATTTGTTTATAACAGTATTCAGAGTATTTTAGGTGTTGAAAAAAAGCCACAAGAAGAAAATTATGTTACACAGTGCTGATGCCTGTCAGCAGGCATAGTTAGGTTCCACACATTAACTGCTGCTGATCCCACTGACCAAATCCCACTCTGTTCTTCCTGCCGCAATAAAGTCCTGGTTTTATTCCCTTTGCATTTACACTGGACAAGTTCCTCTAGCTCTTCTTCCCCCTCAGACAAGCAGAAGGGAGCACACTGAGTGCAAGAGGGGTAAGTGTCTTGCTGGTAGTTCAGGGACTTTGGCCCAGCATTGCCTCTAGAGGCGAATGGCTGCGCATGTGGGAAAACTTTCCTTGTTGGTGACGTGGTCGGGATGAGTGCTTTTTTATTGAAATCAGTGATTTTCTATTCACCATATGCATGCTTTAGTTCAGGATAAATCTGTCCAAAGGGGACAGAGAAGCAAAAGAGCACATCTGTGTCACAAAGTTATATATTAAAGGTCATATTAAAAAGTTTCTTCAGATACAGAAATGCAAAAAAACATCTAAGATGAGAAGAAAAAGAAGACTGTATTTCCCCCTCCCCCACACCTAATTTTTTGCAACTTGTCTGAGTTTTGTTGGATAAAATGATCACAGCAGACATGCAGAATTTCAGGGAAATGCTTGACATAATTGTAGAAATCTAAAAACAGGGTCTGCATAAAATTGTGAAGGAAACCTCTGTAAGAGTTTACTCAGAGCTCAATATTTATTTTTTATAATTTACTGAAAGATATTAGAAAAACCAGAAGTGATTCAAAGCAGTTTTGAAATGCACAGATGCCTATTTTAATTGGTTAAAAGTGTGCTGCCTAGAATAGCAAATGGTCCCTTTTCACTACTAAAGCTTACATTACACCAAAGAAATAATTATTCACAGGAAAAAAGGTAATAAAATACTGATGCTTAATTAAAACCAATATTTGCTATGTGTTTTTTTGTTTCTAACATTTATTTAGGGTTGGGGACAGGAGGGAGACAAGACTGTTCTCTTAGGGAAAATATATTTTAGCTCTTTAAATCTACATCAGTACCTTTCCATTATTACAAATTTTAGTATTGGTGTTACTATGAGCCCTTGTAGTATTCATGTGGCTCTGTTATACACTAAATACTTCACATAATCATGTTTTTTTACTCTTGATTTCACTACTTGAGTGCTCTTCAAGTTAATTTGTATTGGTTGTCCCCACTATGCCATAAGAACCTGACCAACAGCTTACTATTGGTCTTGCTCTACAGACATGCCACTTTTTGCTTTCCCCGTTCATATGGGAGTCTCCACTGTGCTAAGGGAGTGGCATCACAGTTATCTGTATCAAACAGCGAGCAACTATCAAGAATTCAACCTATGTCAGAAACACTGAGCATAAACAGGCATTTAGCCAGCCATTGGTTGCCAAAGACCTTTGGCGATCAGAGACACTATTAAACTATGTTTAGTTTTAAAAGTATATGTTAGCAGTATTGTAGTGCTTAAACATGTTGAAGACAAAGTGCATTTGGTTCTACTTAAAGGCTTTAAATGGGGTTTTGCATTATATGCTTATTTTCCTAAGGGAAGCTTTTACACTTTGACATTCAGCTTCATAAAGGTCTATTAATTCTAAACCACTTTCCAAGATAGGAAGACTGCATGCTAGGTTTTTAAGAAATAAAGAGGTTTTAACTAAAGCATTGCCATGCTTTAAACTGATACGTACTGTAGACTTTCAAGAAAAAAATCAACTAGCAGGCTAGATGATTGGTTCCTTTCTCAGGAAAAAATCCACATGTTTTTCTAATACCACTGGAATGAATACACATATTGCAATCTTTTGTAACAATGCTGTATGGTTGAATTCTCCAGTTTTGGTAAATAAAATTTCAAAGCTATGCATTTCTCTCTAAGATGTTATGTTATAAAATGTTATGTCTGTTATGTTAAAATCAGTGAGGACATAATTTTACTCTGAATAGCCTAAAATGATCACTGGTATATGACTCCTTTCTCCTATGGTAAACTGCAACTATTAGTATTTTGTATTCTTCAGCCAAAAAATCCACCTTGAAAATCTGAAACACAGGGATCTGTGCCCTGGTGGTTGGAAGGTCAAACTGCTGTGGAGCATCTGGCTCTTATTTCTCTTCAGTCTCTCTCACAAGTCTGCACTTGTGGTACAGTTTCAAACTTTCGGTATTGCAACATGCCTGTGAGAGAGATCTTGAATTGCTTAGAGATGAGGTGCTGAGACTGAGATATTAAGCACGTTACCAGGTTTTCCCAGCAAGTTTTTATGGCTCCTGGTGCATATGCATACATTTGTGTGTGATAGAGCATGTTCATGGAACAGGAGGCCTCAGAATGGAGCTGTAGGAACAGCAAAACTGGTTTAGTCAGACCCATTTCCCGTTGGCCTTGACCCACAGAAAGCTGAAGGGTCTGACTGCCACAGCACTCTGAACTCCTCTCTTTGGAATATACATTTTGTAGTGTAAGTGGGGATATCCACCCACACTGCTGATATTGCCTTCTTGGCAAACAAGTTTTTAGCAATGAAACCTGAACCAACTCTTACTGTTGTCAAACATCACCTTGTCATACTCCTTGTTGTCTTTCTACTTGAAGAAATACAGCATGTCTTTAACTGCTTCAGTGGATCCATTCCAGACAGTTTGGCTGTGTCTTAGCATAGGGGATGTGTGTTTGGGTTATGGATCTGAGTAAAGCCATAGGTAATTTAAGTTAAATTCCATAACTAGCCTCTGAAAAATAGAGACATACAGAATCATTTAAGTAGAAAAGAATCTTTAAGATCATCATGCCCAGCCATTAACCTAACACTGCCAAGTCCACCACTAAACCATGTCCCTTAAAATGTATGTACCAAGCTGTCAGTGTTGTTGTTAGAAGTAAGTTATTCCCACTGGAATATTTGTGTTTTAATTTGTCTTGTGTGATCAAGATGAGGCCTACATGATCAGGTTAAGCAAAATTGTTTCCATGATTAATAAGCCTGACAAGCAGAGTTAACACCTTCTCTTGCAGGTATGCTGGAATTCTCCTTGGGATCACAAATTCTTTTGCTACTATCCCAGGAATGGTGGGGCCAGTTATTGCCAAAAACCTCACTCATAATGTAAGTCTGTTTATTATTCTTTTCATTTGTTCTGTTTTTATCTCAGTTGAATAGAAATTCTTTCTTCTTAAGTCTACAGTCATTAAATAAAACATGGGTTACACCTGTAAGTCTTTTTGTTCCATTGCTGTGAATTACTTAATTCCTAGTCCTTATTGTTCTGATTCTGATCAGGAAAATAAAGGTAAAATCAAAGACCTTTGTAAGACTTGAAAATTTTAGTGACTCACCCCTTATATGGTCTAGGAATAAAATGAATATATTTTTATCACAGTAGAACTCTGATAAAATGCCAACTAGATGAGACATTTGTGGTATTTTTTTATCAAATTAGAACAAGTTCTTGCTTGTTTTTTTTTTTCATTAGGCTCTCACATGAGGTATTGAGTTCTAATGTCAGCATTTGTTAGATAAGTGAGAAACTAGATTCTAGTGTTAGATTTGACTTCCAACATGGTGTATGATTTGGATAGGAAAAGGAAAGCACTGGGGCTTTTGAAGAGTTTTTGATTACTATTTTTTCAATGAACTATATAAATTATTCTAAAATCTTTTAAGAAAGGGAGATGGGAAGAGTAAGCTTAGTGATACACTTGAATTTTTGGAGTTGGAGGTCGTTCTAAGGATTTTCTTAAAAATCACTGAATCATAGAATATTCTGAATTGGAACGGATCCACAAGGATCTTTGAATCCAGCTCTTAAGTGAATGGCCCATATGAGGATTAAACCTGTGACTCTGGCATTATTAGCACCATGCTCTAACCAAAAATAATCTGAAAATATTCATTAATACATGATTCCAATAAAATTAGTTCTTCCATATATCTTAAGAAATTGATTGGTTTAGGGTATTTTTGTTTGGTTTAGTTTTTTCCCTTCCATACTAATGCATTCTTCAGGTATTCTGTTTTTGTAGTAAGATCATTTACAAGTTACTTACAGCATCATCTGAAACTTAAAAAAAAAAAGCTTTAAGACATCTACAGATACTATTTCTTTATTTGAAAAGAAAAAAAAAATCAAAAAGCAAATAAACCACAGTTCTTTACTACACATTTATTAAGGCCTTTCTTAAATACCAGAGCTTAGAGGATTACTTTTGAAATCTGAGTTAAGGTAGCTACCTTGTTTGGACCAAAAGGCTTATGATTCTGGAATGTTCACATAGTAGTCATTAAGAACAGCTTACTGCACAGTACAGGGCATTTCAGCTCTCGGATCATCTGATCTGAAAGCAAGGTAGTGTTTCCCTTACCAGTAGCATTTCTCTGTGTTTGTGTCAATGGTTCTGCATCTTGGGTGACAAACTGATCAAGACAGTCTTATCAGAACTGCATTACACTATCTGTTTAAGCTGTATTATAAAACTGGAGTTCACTATACTAATGATTTCATCCTTTATGTTTATAATGCTTTTATGTTGCTGTGAAATCATGCTGAATGGCATTTACATTTAAATAGGCAAGGCATGTAGCATCGATTTTAAAATTACATTTTCTTGAGTGTGAAGCTGCAAATTGACTGCATCTTTTTTCTTTTTTTCCCCATTTGACAGAATACTGTGGGAGAATGGCAGATGGTTTTCTATATTGCTGCCTCTATTAATCTATTTGGAGCAATTTTCTTTGCATTATTTGCAAGTGGAGAAGTTCAGGACTGGGCAGTCAGTGGATATCATTTGCATAGAAACTGAAGGAGATGTTGAATTACCAAAGCTATGCTGAATCCCGTTGTGCTTAGAACTATGCGACCAGAAAAGTGCCTTACCTGCGGATGCCTAGGAGTCTTCAGAGCTATTCAGTTGAACTATTTTATCTCTGTATTTTTTGTACTGAAAATAATTTGACAGCCTATGTGTGCTATTTCCTAACAAGAAACTACTTGGATTAAATATAGAAATTTCATGCTAGGACTTGATATCAAATATATGATAAGAGACATTTTAAATCAGTGTGCTAGGCTCTAATACCTTCCAGTTTTTAATTAATATTTTCTGAATTAATGTATAGGCAGATGTTTGCTGATACTGAAATGAGAGGGAAAAATAAAGTGATTATGTACTACTGTAAAGATGAATGGCATACAAAGAATTGTACCCAAAAAAGTGTTTTGATTTCCATTGTGAGACTGATAGTTTTTTTGCTGTTTAAAAAAGTGTAGAAGAGCTCTAGTTTTATACAATCTTTTATCGTGCTTTTATTTTGTCAGTGTTTTAATGATGGCTAAGAAATGCACGTGATTTACTTCTTTTTTACGCACAAGTTTTGAATATATAAACATTCCCTTTTTCATGAATCCTGTTTCACAACTAATACACAGCAACAAAGAAGTAAATGTACCATTGGGACTGACAGAATAAACCGTTTGTCCTCTGTGGTGCAGGTTTTTCAAGTAGACCTCATCTTTATTTATCTCTGCAAAGAAGAAGCAGTGCAGCTCAGTAGTTCAAATCTAGGCAGTGTACAAGAGTGAACTACCTTATATGATTACCTTAAAATAACTTTCAGTTTGGCAATTAATATTTTTGCCTCTTTAAATCAATGCAGTGGAATTATTTTCTCTTGCCTGTAGATATGTTTGTCAGCTTGTCAGTGTACATGAAATAAAATAAGGCCAGTAGCAAATAATGAGGAAAATCAGTTCTCTAACAGCCTTGTTTGTTAGTCAGATAAAACTAGAGTATAAAAGAACTAGTGCATTAACCTGGTGCTGTTAGTCTTATATCAAGATAGAATTTGACACTCAAGAGCATTCTTTGCACAACATGCACTTAAATGCCAGAGAGTAGGATTAAAAGTGGATGAAAATAGTGGCCTTGTTAAGAACAAATGGCTGAATAATCTTGTAGCCACAAAGCAAAGGAAAATTCCCGTGCCAAAGATTCCTGGATTGGAGCAATTAGGTAAAACAAGAAAAATCACTGGGCTCTGGGTTTTTCATTTACCACCAGTCCAAAAGAAAAGCCCAGTACTAAAGCTGCTCCAGTGGAGCCTACCTTCCTTCATTTCTAGGAAATGGCATCTGCCTCTCCTTTTTAGCTTTAAGAGCCATTTTGTTTTGGCCCTCCTTGAAGTGTCATGTTCTCTGATGGTGGATTTAAACTGTATTTAAATCTCTGTTTTGTGTCTGCAGCATTTCCACAATAAACGTGTTGTTCAGATTAAATTAGTGCTTATTCAGTGGAAGTATGTTAAAACTATGTTGTGTCTTCAGTGTTTCTACAATAAATTGATTGAATATTTACATGTGCATCTGTTGTTGAAGCTTACTATGTCCCTGAAGTTAGACCACCATTTTGAAAGCATGCTGAATAACAAGGTTGGTGACTGGATTAAGGAATGATTCATATTTTCCTGGAAAATTACCTTCTTTAGAAGTTTTTTGTGTGGCTTTACAGGTAAGTATTGTCTTCCACCTGTATCAAAAGTAATAATTTCATTTTATGTGAAAAGAAATTTGTAGTTCTTTCAGTATATTTGGTTAAAAAGGAGGGGGGAAAAGTTTAAGAAAATAAAAGATTTTATGTGGATTAAATTAATTTATGCCTTTGCTTTTCTAGAGATCATCAGCAAGGCAGCATAAGGACAGGGTTGCAATTCCACCTGTTCTGAAGTTGGAAACTTCAGCTTCCTGTGCTTTTAGTCTTTTCCCTTGAAAAAAGTTCAGTTGAATACCAACATTTAAAAAATTATACTTAAGGGAGTAGATGCAGTGGAAGTGTATGTAGACATTCTTTGTATAAGTTAAACCGGATTTAGTTAAAACTGAATTTTAGGCATATCAGCAATTGAGCAGCCCAGAAATTTTTGGATCAGCATACCAGATTTTCTTTTCCCTTCATTTAATGCACCATTATTACTCATTTTGCATACTCTGTAACTTTTAAGTCAGCTTGCAAAGTGGGGCTGAAAAAATGCTGTAAATCCTTATATTACTTATAGAAAACAGGCTACACTGAAGTTAATATACAGCTATTTCTGATTGCATTTTTTGTGGTATCAAAGCATAGGATGGGATTCTTGATTCAGTGAGGCTTTTATCACATAACAAACAAGAATATCCCCCCAAAAACCCCTTAAGTGTTACCTTTCTGTATCATGCTTGCAAAAAGGAAAATCTATTAGAAAAAGCTGTCAAAATATTTTCTGCTAATCATGATATTATTGTTGTTGCATTGCCATGTTCCTGTTTTCATAGTTCTCTCAACTAGTTTCATCTGTTCAAAGACATTTTCCATATTCTGTATTTTCAGGAGTAATGAGGTGTTTGACTAGCTCTTGTCTCAGTTCACCTGTGTGATACAGGATCTGGACAGAAACTGGGCAGTTTTTTTGTTGTGATTGTTCTCCTGAAACAATCCAGTAACTGTTATTTCTTGATGCATTTCCTTAACAGGTATGCCAGAGTAAGAAGTTATGTTCTCTGTTCCGTGAAGAACCCTCTAATTAGGATGTCCACCTGGAATGAGGGACGTCAGTTCAAAACAGATTTCAGCCATTTCAGAGCAGGAGTTGAACCACTGCTTTGGGAACATGTCTTAGTGTTGTCCAGGTATTTTTAAGTGCTTATTCTTCAATGTCTGCTTCTGACACAGTTTTGCTTAAATATTTTTTAGAACATTTAGTGCAAATTTCTACCAACATTAGAAATAACAGAATAACTTCTCAGAATATCCTACAGCATTTGGCATGGGTATTGCCTGAGATCTGAATCGTGGTCTCTTACAGCCTGAAAAAGTGCCTTCATCATGCTTTGCAAAAGATGAAATGCCTCATAATAATGGATGTGGTTTTCAGTTCACTATTTCTTTGTTCAAAGGGTACCAATTATCACTCATGTACCTTAGAGAAGTCCAAAGTACTTTACACCCAAAAGTATGAGCTAAGATACATAGGCACCTGTGCATGATGCTTCCCCATCTACATTTTCTTCTGTAACTGGTAACAACTGTGTTTGCTGTGTGAAAAGGTCATCTTAGTTGATTTCCCAGAAGCTGAATTGTTCCTGTGGTGTATCTTTTGTCTGGCTTCTCTCAAACACTTATTTGCCAATTTCTCGTCTTCTGCTGTCTGGGAATGTTTGGTTCCATGACAAGTGAACTAACCTTTGAGTTTAATGGATCTTCCAATACTATTAGCATTTTTCAGGAAGGAAAACTGTGGGTGAGGAAGCCTGTACATTCCACAGATAAGTGAGACACAGTTTGTGTGGAAAGGTAGTATCTTCTGTTAGATCACCTAGAGCTTCAGAGAAAAAAGACATATTTTTAGACTTTAAGCCTCCGCTTTCACATTTTGAGCTCAACCATCACAACTAGAACTCTGCTGTTGTGTTTTGTAAACTGTTGCGGTGAGTAGCATTTTAAGAGGGTCTCCCATTTCTCCTGTGCACCTGTATCTCAAAAAGCTGAATGTTTACTCTTAATTCACATGATTTAAGATCAATTAGATCAAATCAATCAAAGTGATTATCACTCAAACAGTTGTATGCTGTCCACATGCTTTTCTGAGACCTGTCAGAAAAAGATGCTGTCTACATTAATACAGGGGCACTGGCCTGAATTGTTATACTGAGGAAAATATGTCCAACTTGAAGCTAAGGAAAGGATATAATGTGACATGAATGATTTGGTATTAACACATTTTGCTGTTTCTGTGCCCATGGGGAGGAAATCACCACACTAGCAGTAGCATATTCATCAACAGCAAAGCAGATAATCCTAAAGCTATGAAGAGGACCTTCTGGGGCCTCATGTTTGGTCTCTTTTACAAGAAGAACTATAATAAGCCTTTTTTTCGAAAATGCATTTATTTAACTAATCAGAACATGATAGAGTCAACTTAAAGCCTTGCTGATTTGCCTTCTTTATGTTTCACTCATACTACAGCTATTAATATTTCTACAGTTCTGCATCTAATAGACGAGATGTTTATAGTGCTGAAATATAGCTTAAGAAAGGGTTCATTTATTTACACTTTGTGATGGTGTGTATAGTCTGTTGCAGAAGTAATTCTTGGCATGTTAAATGCTAGAGTAAAACAATGAGTTCTATTGGAATTTCTTGCCCTCCACCCAGCAGAGTTGCCTGTAGCCCCCAGGACCTGTTTTATGTTAGAGTGTTAGTTATTAACATTTTGTGCATTTCGAATAGCCACAAAAAGAACTGCAAGAAGACACCAGCAGTTATTTAAATCCTGGTTGCATAGCAAATGGCAGAGGTGGGGCACACAAAGGCGTGCCAGAGGATAAAATAGCACTCTACTGAGTGAGACACTGGACACCTTCCCAATTAAATCCCATTGCAACCTTTCTACTTCTCCTCCTTCATAAAGCTTCCATAATGGTGTTTGGTCATACAATTTAAACTTAAAACTGCATCTGTGTGATTCACATCCCTAACACAGAAACCAGATTTTTATTGTGTGTAAAACCATTGATCTGACTTAACATAAGATTTGGTAATTGCTAAGACGCTCCAATACACACATGGCCAATGTAATTCTCAAAAGAGTCATAACTCAATCCAGTGAGAATTGCATTTCTTTGAGGAAAGTTACTTCCATGTGAAATTGTAACTGTTTGGCCTTATCAGTTAAGAAGTGGTGTTTTAAAAGAGTAGCATGTGTTATTTTTCTTTATCCTGTGTAAGCTCCAATATTTGGAACTGATTTTTACTTCTCAGTGGTGTACTTAATAAGATTGCATGTTGGCAGAGTTCAGGATCAGACACAAAACGTGACAACTCAGCTAGCAGAGTAATTAAAGAAGGTTCAGGAATTGGTGTACATTTTCAAGTGAATGCAGATTAACTTCAGAACAAAGGTAACTTTGCTCTTATTGCAACATAACCTATACCAGGTTGCAACATACAGCAAGTGAAGGTACCTTGGAGTTGCCCAAGGCATAACAATGGAAAGAAAGTGTGGCTTATTAAGCCAAAATTCTGTTTGCCTTCCCCTTCCTTCAAAGGATATATCTACTATAGACTAGAGCTGAGTGAAAAGTGGTAATAGCCTTTGATAATGTGTTCTTAGAAGGAAATTTTATTAAAGGAATTTCTTAAAAACTTTTTTTTTTTTTTAGTATACAGAATTTTCCATATGGCTGCTTTAGAAGAGGAAATGAATATATAATTTTTTATTTTCCTAACTTAAATTCCATTGTAGTTATTCAATAAGCTTAGCTCAACCAGACATATTGTCATGTTTTCTGATGGAAAACATGGTTCTGTTGATATTTCTCTACCCACCTCTTCTTCTGAAGCATTCTGGGAGTAATGACTAATCTATTTCTGAATCATCTTACTAGATGAGAGGAGTCAATAGATGAGCAGGAGGGTTTGTTTGGTTTTGATTGGGGGGTAGAAGGGAATGGGAAGAAAAAAAGCCCCAACTATTTTTCTCCCACTCCTTTTTCCCTGACCATCTGAGCTTCATGGAGAACAAGAAGTGACGTGCCTTCTGTATCTACAAGTTTAAACAATCTCTGCTGACACCGGGGAAAGAAAAGAGTTTTCTGTGTATTAATTTGAAGGAGATTAAGCAAGAGTCCTGCTTGAAGGACTTTTTAAAATATCCATAACTAGATAACTAGTTTAACTGTTAAGTTGAACTATAAATTCAGTTGGAATGGCTATGGAAAGGCTTAATTTCTTGTCTGGAATGTTGTTTAGTTAGTGTAGTCTGACTTTTTTTTTCTTTTGTATTTAGAGATGAGCATATTTCGGAATCTGCTTCCAGTGCAGTTACATACATTGATCTTTTCTGCTATGAAAATAGCTTCTGCTTAAGCTTAAAAGTCCTTTTGTGGAGAGAATGGAAATCAAGATATTTGAATTGTTAATACATAGTTGGTAAAATTGCTAAGCACCTCTGCATGGTTTTGAAAGTAAACTGTCAAATATAAGATACACATAGCAGTAGAGAAGGATCACATTGTAGAAGAATATTCACACAGGGATGGTGGTGTTAATTTAACACCTCTCTGTGGAGTCATGTTGATGCCAATATACTTAAAGCAACTATTGAGAGCTAAACATCTTTTAAATTATTTTGCTGTAGTATGACCTAAAGCCAGATTTGCACAAAAGATGGCAAGTGACAAAACTGTGTTTTCATACATAAATGGTAAAGTACATGTTGTCAACAGCAGCACCCACAGTTCTCTATCACAGGCATAAACTCTCCCTCTCTTGGGGGACATGGGTTTTAAATTCCTGCAAGTAGAAGGTGGAAATCAGCCTTATTCCCCCTTCTATCACAGATGCGGGGAGGAGGTGGAATTAAATAACCAACATTTACTCCCTGTTTTGAAAGAAGAGGGGTAGCCCACCTTTGCGAACAACCTACCTTGTTAGTCCTCTGATCCTCAAGCCCTGAGAACAAGCATGATGTTTGTGGAGCTGTGAAAAACTTAGAAAGAAAACAGGGGTACCAGGCAGCTGTATATCAAAGGCCTGTGTAGCTGCCTGTGTGCAGCTGGCACCTTTAATGTTAAAAATGGGCATCTGTGGGCAGAACTGTCATCAAGATCTGGGCAGCAGCTGAGGTTTTCACTACCCCCAAGTGTGTGTAAAGTGTGTTCCCTCAAGCTTAGATGTCATAGATATCAGTAACTTTGCATGCATTGCAACATTCTTGGGATTCAAATTATCCCTTCTTGCTAAAACAGGCTGTGAAAATCAATCCACAGCAGTCTTCTTCATCAATCTAAGAACACACAGAATCACAAGCCACAGAAACTGATTCCTCCCTCAGCTCTCCTCTTAACAGGGTGCTAACTTCAAAGGTTACTCTTGACCGTTGAAATACCAACTGTATTAAACAAGCGGTCAGAATGCAAGCAACCAGTTTGAATTGCTGGAATTCAATTATAAGCAGCTGGCTTCACTTCTAACTGGGGAGCTACTAGTAAAAAAAAAAAAAAAAAAAGCAACAGACCAAAACAAAATTCCAAACTAAATCCATCTGTCTGCTTCTCAATGAAAGTTAAATAGTAAGTGTGCCACTTTGAAGCCCAGATGAAAGTTTCACTGTTCATAGCACGTGCAATCTGTACAAACACACATTTACAAAGGCAGATGTTTTCCTACAGGAGGTAAAAATAAATCTCTCTGTGGGTTTCTTCTTCCTCTGTGTCTGTTTTAATTCTTCTGAATCACAAAATATGACGCAAAGTCACAGCAGCATGCACAGATGGATGGTTAATATGCAGCTCCGGTTGTTCTGAGGAGGTTGCTGTTTGACTTGTGTCTTTTCAGCTGAGTCATGAAGTATAACTATGCAGTTGTACATTTCTTTGTCTCAGTGCTCCAGGCAAGGAGGCTGCTGAGAGCAGCTATCTCTGGCCACGAGGAAACACAAAAGCAGGGATTTAGAGTACGGAGCAGGGCAGTGCTGAGCTGGTGCATGCTTCTGCAACAATGGGGAGGCATGGCAGGCCGCTGCCCCAGCACAGCTGTCCCCAGCCAGCACCCTTCTCCTACCAGCCATCCCAAGGGCAGCTTACATGGATAAGAAGGCATAGAGAATGATACAGACAGACCACTAAAAGAATTCAAAGTAATGGGATCAAAATAATTTCTCCTAGAATGCTGATCCCTGAAAAATTTCAAGATCAGCAAGTCAGTTAGCATTGTCAATAAAATATTTTCACTCTTTGCATAGTGTGCCTTTACTGCACTTGATTTTGATCTGAGAACTACTTGCAAAGAAATGTACCAAGACTTTCCAAATGGGCTTCAGTCATGCTCCAAAGAATTCTTTGAGGCCCCTCCACTCCCACACACATTTTATTTGAAACCGCTGCCTCCAGCTGTAATTGTGTCCTGGAGCTTTTGCTTTAAATGAAAATGGTTTCACATTGAACCCTAACCCTTATTATCATCCTTGAAAGGGAAGAGGCGCAGTGGTAGTTGTGCCCTTGTATGGGTTTGAGTAGACCTACTTGACTCCTTCAGAGATAAAAATGACCTTAAATAAGTGTCAAAAATGTATTGGTTAGTGATATATTAATGATACAACAATGAAATATGAATAACTGGTCTTTACATGCTCAGTATTTTTCACCTGAGTGGCTTCAAACACATCTTGGTTATAGTCCCTTTATGTGTAGTGCCTTTGTTCATGAGGTGGGATAGTTTAACAGAGAACTACTTGGAAGAGATGGGGGGGAGGCAGTTGAGTGGGAACCAGTACTGTGAGCACCATGCTGCTCTTCAAAGCCTCTGTACCATGTGAATGAGGGTCTGCAGCCCCTGAGCTTCAGAAAAGTCAGCAACTGGCTTGTGACTGTTTGCTTAGCACATTTTTGTGTTTTCAGCCCTGAACAGCTGAGATGCAAAGGTGAACAGATTCAAATTTCTCTTAATATGCAGTTGGTACCATTGTGGAATGTTTGCACATCAAGAAAAAGGTAACACATGAGAGGAGCCAAAAACTAAACCTGGCTAATATTTATGGAGGCACAAACAGGGGGTCTGAAAAACAGGAGGTTGTGGTACAGTAATCAGCAGCATCACTGGAAAGGTGTTCCAGCCACAGGTAATGCTTCCTACAGCAAAAGCCACTTGTCAGTACAGTCTCCATTTACTGCATAACATCAGCTTCATGTTTTATATATCAGCTCAGTTAAAAATTACAGATTTTTGAGTATATCAGTACGATGCAAGTCTAGCCCATCTCACTTAAATGACAAACCGGCAATGGTAATTCTATTCAAAGCAGTGTAATTCTGCTTTGTATTTCAGAAAAAGAAAATAGTATTCAAACTATTAATTTTTTTGTACAGAATGTGAATCAATCATGTTGTTCTTCTTTATAACTGCATACAGAGTTAACATCCACACATTGCAGCTATTGACTTTTAAAACAACATTCAACAATGTATAAAATAGGAGAAAAAGGCATGGATGATTACACTGGATTAAACTGTCTTGCTTAACAAGGAGGAGGAAGTTGAAAGACAGAAGTTTATGTATTATATACTGCAAGTGGTATTACTCACAGTAATTTCCAGTGCAGGTGAGTTGTCTGTGGAGTTTTGTTAAATTTATCATTTCTAGAGCCAAGTATGTATTTTGATTATTTTTGTCTTTATTTTTGATGACCAAGCCTTCTGTCATTTTATTCCACCAAGCTATGGAGGTGAAAACCTTAAAGTTACTGCACCTGTGGCTGGTTTTACATTTACATCTGCATTTCACCTCACTTTCACTGCAAACAATGACTTCCTGCTAGGCAGGGCTGTGCTCCCTGCTCTTGCTTTTCTTGCTTTCTCTTTTCTGATTGACAAAGGCTCAAGTGACTTTGTTGTGTGCTAACTTTTTGTTTCAACTCTGCTGTTTGTATTATATTTGCAATAAATATATTACTACTGTAGAAACTATATGTGCCTCAAATTAACCAGAAAAAATGTGATTATACTGATACATGTTTTACTTGTAGCTCCAGCTGCAGTAATATGAGACCTGCTTTATAATTCATCCACTGGGAATTTTGTGTCTGTTTTGAAACCTTTGACATGCTTATTAGAAGGCAACTGAGATCTGTATACCAACACTCACAAGTATGGTGATGATAGATCATTTTTTTAAAACCTTGTGGATATTTCTGGACTGAGACTTGCCTAGCATGTCATAAGAACGACAGGATTATAAATCATGCTTAATCACCGTGCCTTACCTTAATAACCATTGAAAACCAGTTTCACTGCTGCCTGGATGGCAGCAGGAGCAATTTTTGTTCTGTTAAGAGTAGCTGGATAGAGCCACCTCCAACCATCCCATACTTACACTAAGGTAAGACAAGGGTGATATACTGTGTGTTATGCCAGGTATCTCTGGTAA
This sequence comes from Dasyornis broadbenti, assembly GCA_013397935.1. NCBI lineage: Eukaryota > Metazoa > Chordata > Aves > Passeriformes > Dasyornithidae > Dasyornis > Dasyornis broadbenti. Next base: position 203,259 of record VZRN01005004.1, on the reverse strand, counting down.
TCTGCACAGTGAAAAACAGATTTGGATTTTTTCACACAGGTTTGTGGTTTCTCTTTCACTTTGAATTAATCTGCACTTTCTGTATTTAAAACAAGTACTCTGGTCATGTTTTCAAATGGGTAACTTGATATGCCCCTATATCGTAGGAGAGGCCCTCTGGCACATGTGATATAGGTGTTGCCTGTGTTCCAGGTATGGTCTGCGTTCCTTTTCTCTGAGCCTCATGAAAGAGAAAGTATGTGAGACACTTCACTGCCATTCTGGGACACATTGAAGATGCATTGGCAACAGTTTAGAAACTGCTGGTTTTTTGGCTGAAATCATAATGTCAAAGCCATGGCAGAGATTATTGGCATATTTTGTTTTCATACTGCTTTTTAAAGAAGCTCTGAAGCAACTGGTTTTATAAGCCAAAAAAGCCACTATTCTATCTCTTTTGCAGTAATTTCTCACCACCACTACCTCCACCCCCACCTTAGGCTGTGGTTTAGGCAGTCACTGGGCTAATATAATTGTCATAATTGTGAGGAAGTGAGAAAATATGGAAGAAGGGAGTTGTTTGTAAAATTGAAATGGAAAGTATGGTTGTTGATACATTTTTTAAAAAGCTGCTCGGAGTATTGACAACTACTACTTAAAGGATGCGTACATTAGCTTAGCCAATGCTGAGGAATCCATCCAGTGCGGGTATCTCGGTGAGCAGCTGCCGTGAGCTCTGGCTGCAGGGAGCCTGAGGCAAGAGGCCGGGGACTGCCGAGCCTTTGCATTACAGAGAGCCCGGGACCTGTGGCCCGGACGGGGGACCGGACACTGACAGAGACGGCAGGAGCTGTCAACTCCCAGACTTTTCTGTGTTTAGACTGTGAGGGTATAAAAGTCCAGGGATCCCTTTGTTCAGGGTCCCTCCTCAGAGGCAGTAGCTCTAGCTGTTATTTAGTTATTCCACCACGATTTAATTATTTCAAGGACCTGGACATCAGAGAGTCTGCTGTGGGAAACCTGGGGTCGATCCAGTGAGCAAACCTGGTGTGACTGTGCGAGTATGTGGTGTAGCTGCAAAGGGGCCTTGGTCCCAGCTCAGGTGGGTGAGTGTGACTGCCAAGGTGGCTCCTGGGGGACTGGACAGAGAAGTTTCCTTAATACCAAGACACAGCATAAATACTTGATGGGGGTTGATAACTTTTTTTTTTTTTTTTTTTTTTTTTTTAACATATTAAAAGACTTGAGTAGAAGATGAATAATACATGATGGGATGTAATTATTGCATATTGCCATTAACAGATCAATGGGTGTAACTGGGTGTTGTCTGTTGTTGCTTCTATGCTTTGAGATGGTACGCAGCCCCTGTTAGCAGGCATTGTACATATTTATAGCAAGAAAAGAAAAAAAAATCCAAGGGAAAAAAAAAA
>VZRN01005004.1:170152-201790 GCA_013397935.1 Dasyornis broadbenti | reverse complement strand
GGTTCAGAACTCAGAATTCAGAGACTATAGAGACCACAAGATTAGGGTCACATTAAGATGACCAAGATGGTCTGATGTTATCTAGTCATGCACATAGAAGTAATTCAATATTGTTGTAAACTTGTGAAGCTGTAAATTATGATTATTTTGTGCTTATTACCATTGACTTCTCTGCTGAATAATGAATACATAAGGATTAGCAGTTGAAAAAACAAAATTGCCATGGAAAAACACTCAAATCTTTTTTAAAGAGATAAGTGTATTCTCACAAGGTTTAAGCATGAACTGCAGGTCTGGGCTTCTGAGAAATGTGTGTAGTATGTGACACATCCTATATCTGCCTCAATGGTTATAATGGCATAGTCAAGAAAATAAATGAGAGTGCAATTTCACTTTCTAGCCAAGCTGATGTAACTGAGCCTTGACACTTAAATGATATGTCCTGCTTTCTGTGAAATCAGGGAATCACATGGCCATGAAGTTAATTTGGTCAACTGGATGATTGAATAGGAAACAAAACCAAAAGTTTTCCTGTGAATAGCTTCACTGCTCCCACTCCCCTTTCTGCTATACAATGTGCTACAACCAAAGCAATAAATCTTTGGATTGGTAGAGGAGAAAAACAATTCTTCTGGCAAGTATTCCCAGCTGCTTAGGTTTAGCTTTGACATGGAATAAAACCTTTCAAATTACTGAACTCGGATATAAGCTAAAGAGAAGAAATTAAAAGCTTAGTTTGGAACAGACTTTTCTATTTTCTTTCATATCCTCTATGTTACAGTTTGTTTTACCCACACCAGTCAGTGTCTGATTCATAGGAATGTCATTATTCTGAACTGTTGTTAATAGATGCTGTATCTCAAGAATTTCCCAAAAGAAAAGAGGAAAGCAAGTGAGCAAGAGTTCCTGCTTCTGTAGTGCATATGGGTGTGTGAATGTTGCTGGGTCTCATGACTCACTGCACAGCTTTGTGAGGTAAATTGGATTGCATTAGCTTGCAGAGCAAGTATAAACTATTTCCCATAAATAGTGATACCTCACTTTGTCTCTGATGACTCCACAGAGCTAAATTTAGAAAAGGAGCTAAGATTTACTTTCTGAAAAGCAGCATTTCTTTACAACTGCCATTTAATTCACATGCACCCCTATCTTAGATGGTCAGGGACCCCATTCAGATGGGGGCACATGGAGGAACCACTGCTTGTGTGTGCCCCTGTATGTTTTATTCTTACAGTACTCCTACCTGTACATAGTGTATACACACAATTAGGTTTTCTATGGTGAATGACAATATATGTACATAAAACAGCTGGGCAGTGATTTAATGTCCTCTGTGCTAAATCAGAAACAGCTTACAAAATTAAAAACAGAGTGTACTTTTCACATCAGGTCACCTTAGGAATTGTGCCATGGAGACTGCCCGGTAACTGAGATAGACCTCCTAGCTCTTCCTGCTTTGCACAAAGGGGATCCCTGACTGCTATTCACAGCTTCAGCAGCACAGGCTGTCTCCTGCTGAGAGTAGGAGTGTTCCTGTTTCAGGCAGTAGAGGACAGTAACACATGACTCGCTGGTATGAATCAGATTGCAATCTTTTTCAAACCAATACTGTATTTCTACATATCTTACTTTTATTCTGGGCTGTGGGATAGATAGCCACAGGCTTTTACAATTCATATTCCCTTCATCTGCCCTCGGTATCCTCTGGCGTGGTGGCCAGCCAGCCAGGATGTCCTGTCAGCCCTGGCCTCCCTGGTGTTGTGAGATTTGGCCTCAGTGCAAAAAGCTGACTCAACACCTGCTCTGGGTTTAAAGGGGCCGAAGTCTACTTTATACAACATGTGGCACAAGCTTTTAACCTCTGCAATGCCATTCTTCTGTGGATTGCCGTGCAAAACCACAGCTGTTGTTTCTCCTAGGGATGGCAGTGGCGTGTGTTGGAGTGACCTCCCCCGTAACGCTGCTTAGCTGATAGATCCTGCCAGCGTATCGCTGCCTGTGGGACAGTCGTGCACTGGGTTTTAGCATTCTTCTGGATGTTGTTTAGAAATTGCTGGAGAAACCAAACATGTTTTTCAGCATTTCATTTTGGTAAGAAGTTAGTACAGAATGAATGCATTATAACATCCAGTGCCAGGAATGTACTCAGTTCTCAACAGCTCTAACATAACCTGCCATATGCAATGGCAGGATGAGTCTGTGATATAAAATTTCTTCTCCCATCTTTCATTTCCAGCCTGACTGTTCCTTGGTTAGAGTTTAGGACTGACTATTCCATTTCCTTCCACACCTCCCTTAGTCACAGCTTTTTGGTTTTCACTAAAATGTATTTAATCACCTAATATGAAAGATGGAATTTATACAGCAAGATGCAAGATTACTGGTTGAAATATTGTGAATTCCCATTCAGATTGACTCTTCTAACTAAAAAGACTTCAGCTGATACAAGTACATTAAAGTCAAGGAGAGACTTCCTTACCATGCTAGAATTATGGTAGAAGAAATTCACTTGTGATCACACAGATCTTCTAAACAATGTAAACCTGTGGAAATTAAGGCTTGAAGAGATTTCTGGGTCTGTATAGATCAGTATTATTTATACGTGAATCATTCCTGCTAGATATTCAGGTGCTTGTAAGGAGTTTGGTAATAATGGAGGTTCCACCAGCTGCCCACAGAATCTGTTCCAGTATTTTTGCCTCTAGATATAGAAGCATCATTCCCAAGATGGGCAAAGTATCCCAGCAGAGGCTTTAATGAGTACTAAATAAAGTGAAAGGTTTATTTTACATATCTCACAGCACTTCTCTTTATACACCTCAGTATGTTTGCTTTTTTCACAAGACTGTGGCAGTGTTGACTCATATTCAGTTAGTGATCCACTCTAACCCCAGGTCCTTTTATACAGGACTTCTGGGTAGCTGCTGCTTCTTCTGTGTTTGTGCAGTGAACTGTTCCTTACAATGGACAAATATTAGCCTTAATTTATTTCCCAATTATTTTAGTTCTTTTTTCTTTGCTCACCCACAATATTGTGAGCTCTGTTCTTGATGTCAGAGGTGTTCCCTGCCCTTTTTCCCCCAAGTGTGCAATTTAAAATTACATCTGTATGTATTTATAATTGTATATTTGTATGGTGGATTTACATCTGTGCCTACAGAAACTGATTTGATACAAGTCAGTTTCATAGTCATATTAACAACTACTTTGAGCATGTCATCTTCAGCTGGTCTTCTGCACTTGCATTCTTTTGTCCAAAATTTTCTGAGCTTACTTATGCAAGTTGCCCATAAAAAGCATCAAATCTTCCCTTAAGTTAAATGATATCCATATTTTCCCATCCATGAGCTTGTTAAACCTGTCACAGTAGACAAGATCAGTTTGATGCAATCAGCTCTGAACAAGTCTGGAGTTGTTACTTATTAACCTATTATCTTCTAAAAATAGTTCATTTGTTCCAATATATTTTTCAAGGAATTGAAATTAGACCAGCTGTTCCATAACTGCCCAGCTCATGTGTGGGGGTTTTATCTCTTTTTTCTTTATTTATTACTCTCCTGATGTTTATTTCTATTTTTCTAGTGTTCTGGAACCTTCACATTCCCAGCTTTCCACAATAATCAGTAGTGGTTCTGAGATAGCTTTGTCTGGCCAAGTACTTCAGAGAGACTGTATTTTAAGAGAAGACTAACTAAAAATATAGACATAATTTTAAGTAAATGGCCCCTCGTGTTCCCCCTCCCTTCCCCCAAATCAAGTTCTTGATCCTTAATATTGTGCTTGGGATTTTTTTACTAATATAATTAAATACTGAGCATTTTTTCATATGTTGGCTTTAAGCAAGCTCCTACCACTGCTCATTGACAGTTAAAAATAAGTGGTTTCTATTTCTACCTTAATTTAACTACCAACAATCTTGAACTTCCTTGTGTGTGTGCCCAGATTTATGATTCTTCCTTTACAGAATTTTCTGTCTTGCAGCATCCTGGAGACTAAGCCAAACTGTCTTTCAGTAAACTCAATATAGATTGAGCAGGTCAAGTGTAAATACTTCTCCAGATCTAGATTTATTCCCATAGTTCTCTGAAACCTTTCCAAACTTTGATCAAATCTAAATTAACTGAATAAATGTCAGGCATATGTTATATTCACTAAATCTGAACAAGGCTTCGAAGTGACTTGACTTGCACCATGTCTGGTTGCTGTGGTTACCTCATGTATATGTGATTGCAGTGGAAGGTGAGCCTATGGCCGCAGTGACTCCAAGAGTCAAAACCACAGCAATGTCAAGATGGGGGAGTGAACAGTGAACAGCTGGATATATCTGCACCATCCTTATTAGCCCAAGTCTCAGTACAGCCTCCTTCTTCCTTTGACCCACCCATCCACTAGCTCCAATCTGGAGCATATTTTTGCAGCCTGCACCAAAGTCACCTTTATGATGTTTCTCTCCCTTGCAGCTCTAAGCTGCACCTCAAGGGTTTTTCTATTCATATAAACCCCTTCTAGGAATCTATCTATAGACTCTCGTTCCTTGACAACTTACCTTTCTTGGGTCAGTAGGAGAGGCAGAAAGGGGAGAATGCACAGGGTCTGCAAGATGACAATGGGATTTCACTGGGGTTTTTTTGTGAAGTGCGCAATCCAGCTTCAAACATACTACAGTGAGAGGGACAGCAAAATCAACCTGATGAGTGGACACTGAGCAGTTATTCAAGCATAGCTCAGTTGCTGTGAGGGCTCAGAGAAGAACTCTAAGATGTCTCTTCACCGGGTGAGGATTTGAGGTCCCACTTTTAAAGGTTTTGTCACAGGCTTATCAGCACAAGAGGATGAATATGTTCCTTTTGGCAAAATGATTTTTAGCAGAAGAGACCAGAGCTTTAAAATGGAATTTTGGAGGTTCGTGATAAATTGAGAACAAAACCTACACCATCTTCACCCAGTGGATTTTGGTTCAGTAACCGACATTTTCTTCATGCAGAATGTACTGTTTTATATATATATATTATATATATTATATACATTTATTTTATATATATATAGAGAGAGAGACAGAGAATGCTCCCATTTAGTGTATTCTTCGAATTGAACTCATAGAAGGGCTTACTATGCATTTAGGGTGTCCAAAAGGTGGTGGGATATAGTAAAAATTAGCCTGCTGTTGGAAAATACTTATGCAAAAACCACAGAACAGTTTAACAAATTATGTTGTTTCTCCATAATGGTGGTTACTTCATCAGCCCTTCACCTTTATTCTGCATTAGTGTCTAGTAATTCTGCTTTTTGCCTGGAGCCAGGTCATCAGCTGGTGTAAATTAGCCTAGCACTAATCAGGTATATGAAGTTTTGTCAGATGTCTGCAAGTGAAGGGTCACTTTTTGTTTAAGCTACTGTCTGCATGTATCGTCCTAGTCACTGTTCAATTCCAGAGCGCTCTTACTGAAGCAGCCACCTGTGAGGTTAGTTTTTTCCCGCTTAGGACACTTCTGCTCTAAATCAGATACTTTCATTTTCTAGCTCATAAATGCAGACCTCTACAGAACAGAACATAGGGTTTAAATACAACTGTTAGTTATGGCCACACTGCACTATGATCTGACCACTGTCTAATCCTAAACCTTCAGTATCACAGTTCAGCTGGTACTAAACCTTCAACATATATGAGCTTTCTCGTGCTGTGTATAGATGTGGTTTGAAAAGACTGTCCAAACGATTTATTTTTTTTAAAGCAGGCTATCATCTAAGCCATTAGTCCTTCACCTATTGTAAAGGCTGTAACTGGAACAGCAGTGCTTCCCAGAGGAAACTTCTTTCGGGGAAACAACGACTTTTTTAGAGGCTCGTGTTAAGCTATTCCGAGGACTCTGAAATTGTAACTGCTTGTTCATCCCAGTGATACTCTCAACAGTTTTGAAGGACACTGTCTTATACCTCCTACCGTAAGACATTCTTTTATGAATCTATAAGCAAGGTCAGCGATGAGATCAGACAAGGGGACTTTATTTAGTCCAAGTCTTAAACTTCCAAGGATGGAAAGTTTAATTTGTATTGTCTACTAAGACAGTAACTTAAAGTGTATTTACTGTTGTCTCTTTCTTTTATCAAGCAATTCCGTTTATATAAAAATGCCAGCTACTTGTACAGAGCTAAATAACTTTCAAAAGTAGCTTTTTCCAAGTAGTTTAGATTACCTCACCCTGTTCAGTTAAAACTTCTTTGTTAGGTAGGTTTTCTGTCTGTTCTCTTCATATATGAATAACACCATTATTCTATTATTCTTTTATTTCATAAACAGATGATTGTAAAATTTGGTAGTAAGTATTAGGATCACGTACAGAAAAAGATTTCGTAACAGATGCTTTTTATTGCTATTAAGAACTAATGCATTAAAGAATAGTTATAGATGGAAGTAAAACTGTATGTTCATGCTATAGTTTATGTTGAACTTTGGGCTAATGTACAGACCATGATAATTGGGATCAGAAAGCCTTTCTCAGTAAGTACGCCATGGTAATGTAGGGATCAGAAAGCCTTTCTCAGTTAAGTACGAGGCTAATTGTATGACAGAATAGCGCTGTACGCCAGAATCCAGTTTTGCTAATCTCCAGTTACTAATGGTAACTTTGGACTGCTTTTCCATCACACCTTCTGAAAATGCCCTCAAGAAATCTTAGTGCCTATATAGTGAGATTGATATACTGTATTTATCAGATCTGTGTTTCAAGGCTTGCACTTATAAAGTCTGTTTGCTCACACTCCTGAATGACCTTGGTCATTGCAGTTAAAATAGTTGTGTAAGCACTACTTATCTTCATCTTCGCACAAGAGTCTGACCAAAAAAATACCCTCGTGTATATGGTAGAGAGTTAAAATTCTTTAGAGGTGCTCCGTGAGCACATCTTTTATTTCCTAGCATGATTTCACTGGCTGTGACTGTGTTCTAAGCTTATAGCCCATTCTGTATGTGCTGGAGCTATATGCTAAAATGGAAGTAATACTGCAGTAGCTACAGTGAACTCAAAATCCAGTTAACATATACTTTAAAAAGTTAGAAAATTTGGCTTAGATACTGACAGTATTACTTTTGTTCTAATATAATTTGATCTGAGATTCAAAACCCTTTTAAAAATGGTGGTTTCTGTAGAGGTTCCTACAATACAAATGCTTTAGAGCATTCTATGTGTTCTTACACTGGAGATACATGTGGGCATAGGATATTTCAGTTTAACAAATGCTCACCAGTGATCAAGGGAGAATGAGTAATTTTACCCACACAGTCCTCCTATTTCTGATGTCAGTCTGGATTGAATAAGCCTTATTTCAAAGCCCAAAAGACCTTGACTTCTTGAAACTTCTTCTCTCTGTTCCTTCCTAAACATTACATATCAAAGTGGTTAGTTTTACTAAATGAATAAAATCTAAAATTTTAACAGGCTGTTTGCATACAGGACTTAGTCCAGAGTAGGCTTATTTGTGTTAGCCGAGAGGATTCTTCAGAATGCATTTCCACTGAATTATCTGAGGTTAGCCATGTATCAGAAGCTCCCCAGCTGTATAAATATTTGTTAGATTGATAATAGGAATGTTTTGCTAATAAAATGGACAAGAGAAGATACACTAATTGTTGAGAGAATAAAAGCATGTATTGGTCAAACTAAAGAGAAAATAAAATTACTTTGAAAACTCATTTAAAGAAATGGAAAGGGAAAAACAACTGCTGTAGACTTAAACTAGGACCATGTTTAAAAATTCGTACCACAAATTCATCTGTCATAGCTTTCAGCTAAGCAGATACCACAACAAATTACTCTCTCATGAAATACCTGGTTCTAAGAGCCTTTAATTATGAAATAGTCTTCTAAGAAAAGTATCTTAAAAAATTAGAAATGTGCAATGTAGTATGAACCATATAAGAAATTAGTAACATCCTTCCTTCCTTCTCTCCCTGTTCAGGCACAAGTAATTGACTGTATTTGGAAAGTGTTAAAACTACCTTTTTATGAAAATGGATTCTTTAATAGATCAGTCCATTAAAAACAAGCCCCACTGAAATACACATTTTAGAAGCTAACTTCAAACCATCCTGAAGAATAAAGCCTTTTCGCTGTGTTTACAGTCTTTGCTTTATAGAAGACCCTAAAAGTCCTTCCTAGCTTTCTTACCAAATATTACACTTTGGTCTTCAACCCAAGCCAGTAAATCACTTCACAATAACACATTTCCATTTCCAGAAAGTGGACCACCTTCCTTTTCCTGCCTTTTTATTACTGTGTGTTCATATGCAATGTCTTCACTAATAACTGTCTCTGAAAGTTAGTTTTGAGGAAAGCTGAACCATCTCTATCTCCCCCCCCACACTAATCTCTGTTGAAAAACATAGGAAGGGGTGGGAGAGAACTGAATTACTTTTTTCCTTTCTTAAAAAAAGTGTGTGTTTAATATCTTAACCTTTCTGCAGGTTTTATTCTGAAACTAGTTATTTTTGTAAAAGGTGTATTCTAAACTCAACATCTTCTCTAATGACCTCTCTCAAATATTTTTCTTTTTTTACAAAATGTGTGTTCTTTAACTTTCGTTTGGGAAAAATACCAGATCTCATGGGAACACTTCAATTCCATATCAAACCATGAAATACTAAGTTTATTGCTCTCTAATGAATTTGATGCTGGGTTTATCTCAGAGAAACTTGAAGTCAAGTGAAAGGTTAGATATGTATATGCATGAGGTGGGTTTTTTTTATTATTAGTTTGCTGATGTTGTTATTTTTTGTTTGTTTTTGAAAAAGAAGTTATTTCCTTGTTTTACAACTGCAACCTGGAGAGCATACCAAGAAATGAATGGATTATAGTTATCTATAGATAAGTAAGTATTTCTGACAGGCATATAATGTAGCTGAATAAGAACATGGACTACATAGCTTTGCACGTAATTTAAAAATAACAGAGATAGTTCAGCTTCTCAGTTTAATTTCCCTTGAATGGGTATAGGAGATGTTGCATATTTAATGGATTTTCTTACATCAAGCAAGTAAACCAGAGAAAATCCACCAGAATCACAAGGGCCTTTATTTCTGATGTTGTGAGCTGTTTTGTGAGTCCTCATTGCCATGATTCTAAAAATAATTTCCCAGGGCTGCGGAGTTTTCTCATGTGAAAATACAGTATGGAGCCACCCCTCGCAGTCTGAATTCTTGCACAGAGGCCCCATGTCCTGAACGCTGCCATGATTGATACGTTTGCATTTCAGACGCATCTTTGCTGGAGATGTGTCCGCCTTGATTTATATTTTTGTGCCGAAGTTTTCTAAACCGAGTCAACTTTTATTCTCTAATGGTACAACAAAGACAGAAAAAGACTGTTCTTTTTTTAAAAGCTAAACGATGGCTTCTTATTCTGGTGTAATAAGCTTCCTGAAATTCCTGCTGTCCCCCTCCTTCCCCACTTTTGATTCTGCAACCTACTGGGGGGGCGGTGTCTTGTTTTCCGTGATACTTAGCCGACATCTTTTACCTGCCAGTCAGGGTAACTCACTGAACGTTTCTAATCTCGCTGATTGCGTTCCTTTGTGTCCCTAATGCGAAATGCAACTGATTCGCCAGGGGCTGTTCCCCGGGGACTTCCGTCAGCTGCCGCATCCCCCCGGCCCGGCCATGACGCTGGCCTGACGCTCCCCGGTGCTCAGGCCCGACGAGCCGCTGGGCCCTGCAAGGGGGCCGGGGCTGGTCGTTGCTGCCCCACTTCCTCCCGAACCACGCGGTCGCTCCCGCCCGCTCGCTCTCCATCCCCGCACGAGAGGGGCAGCGCTCTCTTTCCCGCGCACCCCTTGACACATCGCTGGCCTGGCCCGTCTCCCCGCGGCCGCCCCGGCGGGTCCGGCAGAGCCATGACGGGGGAGGGGGCGCGCCGTGCCCGGGCGGGACCGCAGGGCCGCTGGGAGCAGTGACGTTCTCCGAGGCCCCGCCCCCTTTTTCAGGGTATAAAAGGGGCGGCGCTCACGCTTTCGGTCTTTTTGGCTCCGGGTTTGCCGCCGTCGCCGATCAGGTGAGGGCCGGGCCGGGGTCCGCTCGCCCCGGAGGCCCGGCGGGTGCCGAGCTGGGGCGTGGTGGGGCCCGAGGGGAGGGGGAAGGAGGGGCCAGCGGCGCTCAGCGGGAATGGGGGTGGACGGGCAGGCAGGGAAGCCCGGACCGGCGAGATGGCGGCGCATCATCCTCCTCGATTCCCATGCGTACACTCCCCTTGTCCGGGCTGAGGTCGGAGGAGCGGCATTTCCCGGGCTGGCGTGGGGCAGAGGGCGCCCGGCCGCCTGCCTCTGTGCCCCGCGGGCGGCGGCGCCGGAATGCACGGGGTCGTGGTGCTGCCGTCGGGAGGCGGCGGCGGCAGGGCCCGTCGAGGGGGAGGGGGACCGGGGCACGAGTGAAAAAATGGCCGCTCGCCTTGCCTGCCCGCCGCCAGCGCCACAAAATGGAGGACGCAGCGGCCCGGGCGGGGTGAGTCACACAAAGGAGCGGGGCGGCCCCGCCCTCCGCGCTGCCCGCCGGGCCTGCTCGCCGCCGCTCCGCACTCCGGCTACCGCCACCGGGGTAACTCGAGCCCGGGGAGGGGGCGACCCGAGGGGCCCCCCTGCCCGCCCGGCTCACTCCTCCCCTCCCCCGGCGGGGCGGGGCCCCCATTCCGCCCTGGCCGCCTCGCATGTGGCGCCGCCATCGCTGCCCGTCCGCCCGGCCTGAGGCGTAACCAGCTTTTTTCTGGGGACCTTGCAGGTGTGTCGATTCTCTTTTGCCGAAAGAAAGAACTGAACTAACATCCAAAATGGGAAAGGAGAAGACCCACATCAACATCGTCGTCATCGGCCACGTCGATTCTGGCAAGTCCACTACCACCGGCCACCTCATCTACAAATGTGGGGGCATCGACAAGAGGACCATCGAGAAGTTCGAGAAGGAAGCTGCTGAGGTGCGTGGGCCTGTAGCAGCCAGTAAAATTCAAGGGTGCAGGAATGAATAGACCCTTAGTAGTAAATTGAAGCTGCAAAGCATTCGGTGGCCACGGGGAGGCGGTTTGGTTTCCTCTGGCCCCGGAGCTAAATTAGTGGCTCAGTGTTGCATGGCCACAGGGCGGCAGCTGCGTTGCAACGTCCCCGACGTTGAACAAGTCTTTAAGTGTTCAGTCTGCCATTGTCTTAGTTGGAAAACCTCGAACAGTGGTGTGTGGAGGAAGAGAATGTAGTCTAAAGCTGTATCTGAATAGTAACATCTGGAATGGAGTTAAATGATCAATGCCAGATTCAATCTCTGCATACATGTAGCTTAGAGTGGAATTGAAAGAAGTTAACGTATTGAGGTTTAATTTGAAAATCAAGGAGTTCTTTTCTTTTTCTGTGTAATAACAGCGTAAGTCATAACATCATAGAATAAAATCTGGCAAATGTTGAGCAGGGTGGAAATTAAAATGTCGATTATTGCAAGGAGTGAAGTAGTAAGAGAACTTCAGTTTGTGGAGAACACTTCATAGTAGGACTTGGGCTCAAGAGCTCTATCGTAAAGATATATTAGTGTAATTAACAAGCTGTCAAGGGACCTGAGCTGTCAACAGGTTCAATAAACAGAAAACAGTTGGCATTTCGCACCAGTAAGGCCAAGTGTATCTTGTAGCTTGTTTTATGACCAGCAGCATTTTTCAGTGTTAAGCCGGTTACTATTATTAGATTTTGCTCTTTAGCCAGCATGTGATCTTTCTGAAGTAAGTGCAGTTACAGAACTTGTGTTTCCTTAATGAGACTAAAAAATGGGTTTTCTTGTAACTCTAGATGGGCAAAGGTTCCTTCAAATATGCCTGGGTCTTGGACAAGCTGAAGGCTGAACGTGAGCGTGGTATTACTATTGATATTTCCCTGTGGAAATTTGAAACAAGCAAATACTACGTCACTATCATTGATGCTCCTGGACACAGAGACTTCATTAAAAACATGATCACTGGAACTTCTCAGGTATGTAAAGAAAACACAGGATTTGAGGAAGGTTATTTCTTAGTTGGTATGGGGGTTTTTTGTAGTACTTTGACATACTTGCAAGCATTTTAGCAAGGGTGTGTTTTTATTCTTTTCCTTTTCAAAGGCTGATTGTGCTGTCCTGATTGTTGCTGCTGGTGTTGGTGAGTTTGAGGCTGGTATTTCCAAGAATGGGCAGACCCGTGAGCATGCCCTTCTGGCCTACACCCTGGGTGTGAAACAGCTGATTGTTGGTGTCAACAAGATGGATTCCACTGAGCCACCTTACAGCCAGAAGAGATATGAAGAGATTGTCAAAGAAGTCAGTACTTACATCAAGAAGATTGGCTACAACCCAGACACTGTGGCTTTTGTGCCAATTTCTGGTTGGAACGGCGACAACATGCTAGAGCCTAGCTCTAACGTAGGTTTGGCATTTATTTCTATTAACCATGAAACTAGGAGAACTGTTAAGACAGATTATGCAATGATAAAATGCACACATTTAATAGTTATGTTTGGAAGTGTCAAGGTCCAAGATAAAATCGTAGCACTTCAAAAATTCTTACTCCTCAACAGTAAATTGAGATAACAGAGATACCGCTTGGGATTTTCCAGCTTTGTGCCATTAAATTTGGCAGTCAGGTTAACCAGGGCTTGTTTCCATTACAGATGCCCTGGTTCAAGGGGTGGAAGATCACCCGTAAGGATGGCAGTGCCAGCGGAACCACCCTCCTTGAAGCCTTGGACTGCATCCTGCCACCAACTCGTCCAACTGACAAACCTCTGCGTCTGCCTCTTCAGGATGTCTACAAAATTGGCGGTACGTGTTCTCTGTAATGGTGCTCACTTGCCAGCAACAACTGATGTATGGGCCAGAAGTGCAGGCATTTGCCCAAGAGCTGGTTTTCCAAGTCAAAGATTACAATGCTTGTCTCAAGTGGGTTTTTTCCCCATAAGGGCATATATTCACTAAGATTAATTACTGATGTTTCTTGCTTGCAGGCATTGGTACTGTACCAGTTGGCCGTGTGGAAACTGGTGTTCTGAAGCCAGGCATGGTGGTTACATTTGCCCCTGTCAATGTAACAACTGAAGTAAAATCTGTTGAGATGCACCATGAAGCCCTGAGTGAAGCTCTGCCTGGTGACAACGTTGGCTTTAATGTTAAGAATGTGTCTGTGAAAGATGTTCGCCGTGGTAACGTTGCTGGTGACAGCAAGAATGATCCTCCCATGGAAGCTGCTGGCTTCACCGCACAGGTATTTTTTGCAGCTGTTCAAGGATGTATGGAATGTAGCTTTCTGTTTGGAAATAGGAGTCTTGTTCTTTCTTTATTTCTAGGCTAAGCTGTGAAATGACAGTTGTGTTATATTTGCTTGAAGCAAATCTCATTAACTGCTTGGCTTTGTAGGACCCATCAGTGTTCAAAATTACTCCACTTGTAACGTGGCTTCCTTTGTTTCCTAGGTCATTATCCTGAACCACCCTGGCCAAATCAGTGCTGGCTATGCCCCTGTGCTGGATTGCCATACTGCTCACATTGCGTGCAAATTTGCTGAGCTCAAGGAGAAGATTGATCGGCGTTCTGGCAAGAAGCTGGAGGATGGCCCCAAATTCCTGAAATCTGGAGATGCTGCCATCGTTGATATGATCCCTGGCAAACCCATGTGTGTTGAGAGCTTCTCTGATTATCCTCCTCTCGGTAAGGCATCTCATGGTAATACTGATCTCTGGAAAAGACACCTCGATTTCTGGAATTGGGATGCAGTGTGTTCTGCAAAATGCTGTTAAAAGCTGTAACTTGAAATAAGACTTTACTGGTACAGGGATACTGTGCAGAGGGTGATGCCTCTGTCCCAGTCTGGTCCCAGAGCAGCACTGGTCCATTTACACCAGCCTGTGTGTTGCTGCTGTGCAGATTGGGCTTTTGAGTTATGTATGCAGCCATGGATAAAAGTCATAAAACATGTTTTTGCTTTCAGGTCGTTTTGCTGTGCGTGACATGAGGCAGACGGTCGCTGTTGGTGTCATCAAGGCAGTTGACAAGAAGGCTGGAGGAGCTGGCAAGGTCACAAAGTCTGCCCAGAAGGCCCAGAAGGCTAAATGAAAATTCTGTACACCAGCTGCCACCTCAGTCTTAATCAGTGGTGGAAGAACGGTCTCAGAACTGTTTGTCTCAATTGGCCATTTAAGTTTAATAGCAAAAGACTGGTTAATGATTACAATGCATCGTAAAAGCTTCAGAAGGAAAGGAATGTTTGTGGACCATTTGTTTTGTGGCAGTTTAAGTTATTAGTCTTTAAAATCGATAAATTTTTTAAAATGGAAACTTTACCAAAAATCTGTCACAGAATTTGAGACCATTAAAACAGAAGTTCAATGCTATGTCTCTGTGTTCTTTGAGTTAAGTTTATGGCAAAACGTGTATCTAGTCATGGTGGGATAAGAAAGGATCGTTGTTACTTTGATGTGTTCAGAAGTTGCAAAGCAAGTACTCATAATTACTTGTTTCTGAAGAGTAGAGCAAAATTCAGCTGCAGGTTTACTTTTTAACTAATCTAAGCCTTAAATAACTTTTCTGGTGCTTTCTTTAAAAAATTTTAGATTAGATTGCACAAATACCAGGTAACAGTTACAGTATTTTGGTGCATTCTCTGATGCATCGAGTAAACCAAGAAAACTACACTGAGAAGAAACAGTGTGAACACATTTAACCTTGAAAAGTTACAGAGAATCTAACATTGGGTTTCCAACATTTTGTACACAGATTTTTCTAGTCAAAAGCAAAACCAGATTTTTTTTTTTTCTGGGGATGTGATTAACTGTTGTGTAGCTTCTTTAAAGATTAAACACTTTTACATACAAATGTTTTCTAATATATGTTAAGACATTGAATAGCCAAATATAAAATGTTCGTTTAGAATTACACTTTGATGCGATCTCTTGAGTGACCCACCACTGTAGCCTGCACCAAATGGCACAGTGGGACAGGGTGTACCTGCTATCTTTTTAACAACAGGTTTTAGATTTGGGTCAGTCAGTTAAAGAGGGAACTTGGGTACCTAGTCCAAACAGTTTTATTAAACATTACATAAGTAATCCCAAGTACACCAGTGTGGGCTATAAGAATACCAGCTGTAGTAATTGAGAATTCCAGCATAGAAGCATTGCTTCAAATTGGTAAATGGGGGCAAGCAGTTAATGGATAATCAGAACTGTCTTGCATAATGATGTGGTTGTTTTATTAACCTTTCACATGATTTCCCCACAGCATCCCCACCAAAGGTCAAAAAGAATTCAGTATTTTTGAGGGACTTACTATTTTATGGCACCAGTATGTTTGTTCTGCCTGTAACGGCTGTATTCTGTCATTTGTTTTCCTTTCCTTCTCCAGCTGTGTGCTTGCTCTGCAGGAACTCGTATTTCTACTGCTTGGATAGATCTGAACTGCTATTCTTTTCATGCTCTTTGTTCGGCTGGATCTCTTCTCCCTTTCTGCTCACGTTCTGTGTCTTAACTGCAGTGAAACCTTGGAGCATTACGCACCGTTTTTGAAGGTACAGATGTACCAATTATAGTGGAAGCAAGGGTTAGAGTGCTTCATAGCAGGCTATGGAATTCAGTAAAGAAATCTCTGCTGCTCAAATTCTGCTTCTAGAGGTTTGTTAGTGGCCCCAAGGCAACAGGAAGTACATAACTTCAAAATGGAGGCAGACCTGCTGTTGCCGTAATAAAGCTTGAAGTATCTTGCCAAATCTTTGCATGCTTTTCAGTTAAACCGCTAAATTTTTTTCCAAGAGGCCTTGGTCAGACTGGTTCAGCAAAGTTCTAATTTAGATGAAAAGCAAAGCAGCTTTGGCACAAGCTGCCTTCAGCGTGGCTCTGTGCTCAGTAGATTTCCTTCACATTCCTTTGTAGGTGCAGGATGTTTGGTTTGGCCAGCCACAGCCTGGATATGCAACACCCAGTCTGGAGTGCTTCTGTGCACGTTGCACAGGGTTGTCTTCAGCTGGGTCTACTTGCTGCATGGCAGTTTGGAAATGGTTTTGTAGTAAGCAACTGATTCAAATCCTTAGGGAAAATAAGGTGTGATGCTGCATTAGGTGTTAAGAGGGCCCGGACCCTAAGCAGGGGCGGGGAGGCAGTACAGTGCAGTGCTGCTATTGTGTGAGGCCCTTAGGTCAGCTGTGCATGGATGGATCAGCTGCCAAAGCTGCTGGGAGGATGGGTCGTGTTGAAATGGCCCAGCTGAAAAGGAGCAGGGCAAGAGTGAACTTTACTTTGTGGCAAAGGGACTGGTCAGGCCTCTAGCAGGAAAAAACCCCTAAAGAGCAGTGTAGCGTCTAACAACTTCATGTGTGCAGCAAAACACTTGGGATTGCTCTGCCTGCAATACTAGCAATTGCTTTCCTGTTTTTAAAACCTAATTTTACATATTTGGTTTTCTTTCTTTTTTTCTAATTTTGACTTTTATAGACCAGATTTGCTTTCTATGCACTAATGTAATGCCATCTCAGTTCTTTTATTAATCTTTGACTACCTGGGGAAATTGTTAGACTTTTGTAAACAAAACTTGGGAATAAAATTACTTCAATCAAACTTTTAATAAATGTTCTTAGTTCAGAACTGTATTTGTCTTCTGACTGCTTATTTCTTTGAGCAACTTTTACAGCTATCCTTAACTCTTTCTTCGCTGTCCTGCAATGCTGGTGGTGTTTATACAGAAGTGTGAGAGCACACTGCCACGGTGATGGAGCTAGCTCTGAAGGCAGGAAACTGGCTGGATTTATGAATGTTTCCTTTCAGTTGATGCATGCTTTGGGAGTCCAGAGGGCTTTGAATAAACAAAAATATTCCAGAAATGTATCTGATGAGGTATGGGGGGACAGATTGGACAAAGGCTGGTTAGTCTTCGTAGCGAAATGGAGCAGTGCAGTCATAGCTGATGTCACCGAGTAACTTCTTACTCAATGTTGGTTCTTAGGTGGATAATTCAGGCTGTAATAAAATGGACTGTGCAGACTACTGCCCAGAGGCATTTTAATTAGATCAGCTTGTGCAAGGCAAATAACTGGAATAACTTATTTTACTGAAATTGCAGATGAAAGACTAATTCACATTCTGACTCAAGCTGTCTCAATATATTTTGAAAAGTATTGACAAATTTTGAAAAATTATTCCTGTAAATGTGTATTTTAAATTTTAGATTTTGTAAAGATAAACCATATGGAAACACATTCAACTTTGTACTGTACAAGGATATTTTTTTCCTTGTTGGCGCTAAAGTATGTGTTTAAGAACCATGTAAATTCAGTCTGGATGATTAATACAACCCACCTGGTTTTAATTTATTCTAGTTCTATGTTTATGCAGTGCCCAGAGGGAGCCTGGCTGATAAGCTGCCTCCCGAGCAGCACCCTGAGGGACCCTGAGCACCTCTGAGGTCCTGCTCAAAGCATCTGCTTCTTCCAAAGCCCCTTTTCTATAACTCACATTTCACTACAAGTTGTAAATTCCTGACAGTATTAACACCTTTGAGATTATTATTTTAAATAATTCATCTTTTTCATATCATTTGACTGCACTAAATACTACTTATTGTCTAGGAATTTAGTTTTCTGAAATTGCATGTCTAAAACAATAGCCAAACTATATGCTAAACGGAGGAATAAACTGTGATCATGGAAAGCAATAGTGGGCCAAATTATCCTTTCTCTCACAATGTTCCTCCTTACCAAGGAGAGGCTTGAAACCACTTCACTTCAGGAGGAAGAAGAGGGTAGCTGGGGTACAAAAGAGTTGAAGAAAAACCTGGTAGATATCAAAACTGTATTGGCTTCCAAGGTACAGAAGCTGTGGTTTCCCAGCCTGTTCTGAATCCTCTTTAGTCCCTTCAGATTATTTGTGCATCATAAATCCATTACCTAATTGCCTGCTTTTTAAAAAATCAGGTTACTTTCCCTGTCTGCCTATCAATAATTCTTTAATCCTTTCATGTTTCAAATATTTGCACAACATGGTTCAAATCTGCCATCTTCTCTGCACTGATAAGGTGACAGTTAAACCCATATTTTCTTTGGAAGATGTGCTAAGTGACATACTGAGGAAAGGTGGAGATTAATCAGTGGGATACCCTGATGAAGGGTCTCTGGCCTGCAGGTGGGGGAACAGTAGAACAGCAGCAGAGTGCATGTGGGGTGTCAGCCAAGGAGCTGCACCTATGCTTAACTGCTCTGAATTTGTGCAGGTTGAGCTTATTTCTTCCTTTTAAAAAGCAAAACAAACTGGAAAGTACCTAAGCTTTCATTGGTGAATCATCCCCATGGGCCAAGTGTGTGATTTAGGGATGCAGTAGCAACAGGGTTTGCCTTCAGTGTGCTGAGGTACTTGCTAGTGAGGATCTTCGCAGTGAAGCAATCCAGAACCGTGGGCATCCTCCTGCAAGAGCGTCTGCTAGCTCAGGCCCAGCACAAACACTAGTCCGTGGGTTAATATGCTAATTTTTTTGCATTATGTAGTCACTGGAAATAAGCAGAGGCAGTTCACCCCTAACTCCGGGCCCTGCCTGCCCTGCTAGCAGCAGTCACAGTCAAATTTTCCCTTTCAGCCCTGTAAAATGTGGATTATTTAATACAAAGGGAAGAGCCACAGCATTTTCCCACCCCAGGTCCCTATTCTGCACAGCTCAGCACAGCCCAGCACAGCCAGCAAGCTGGCAAAGTTGCTGACTCCAAACCTGCACAGAGATGGCAAGGCAAGACAAACGTCCCCTTCTGGAGGGGTTTGATTGCAGGTAGGGCTGAAATTTAAAAGGTTTCAGGTTCCACTTATCTGCAGCCACCTAGGCACGTCTTAAGCAAAATGCCCATTTTTTAATTGATGTATATGTATATATATACACGTGCATGCATATCTATATATTATATATAACATCGACATAAATTATATAAATATGTATATACATATATACATCTACATCAATTAGGTGCCTACTTAATATTTTTTTAATAATTGCAGTTGCCAGATTTCTTAAAGATCTGTAGTTCCCATTCTGAAGCTGGATTCTAAGCTAATTCCATAGTAAACAAAGTGAAATGCCCCCAAATGAATGTTTAGTTATTGATAATTAGTTATTACTTATATATATTATTTCTTTTATATTATTTATTACATATAGTTGCTATTATTAAATATTTCAGAAATATTTCATAATTTAATTTATAAGCTAGGCTGTGGTTCTGCTAATAGGACATGAGTACTTTGGATAAAGAGATGTAGGATTGTTGGTGTTGAGTTGTCTCCATTTAAAACAAGTCCTTTAACACCTTTTTCCAGAGGAGAAAAAGAATAGATTAATTTAAATGTAATTATAAGTTTTCTCGACTGTCATTATTAGTAACAAGAACTAATATCACCTACTCTGCTGCTAAAGCACTTTTTTGATGACCGTATTCTAATTCTTTGGAGAAAAGGGGGCTGTATATATGTGCCCAGGGACTGGAAGAAGGAAAACAACCCTTAACGGGGGCTCTGCTCTGCTGCAGTCACTTCCTTGTGAGGGTAATTCCTGCGACTCATTTCTGGGCACGCATTCCCCGGACTTCTACACACGTGGCACAACTGAGGAGAACTGAGATCACAGCCTGTGACGTGACCACTCTGCTCCTGGAACAGCTTCCAGCTCCTCCCTGCCGCCCACCCCTGTCTGCCAGTCTGGCGCTGGGCAATGCCACCAAGCCAGCCCCGTCACCTGCCACCTGGCCAAAGTCTCCCGAGGTGCAGTGGGACAAGGACAAAACCTCGCTGAAGCGCCAGCTCAGCACTACCAGCCACAGCAGCCTTTCCACTTGTGACTCCCAAAATCCTGTACGCGTGGGACGCAGGCCACCACCTGGTCATGCACGGCAATTTCCAAGTTTGACCACAGTAAGGGAGAAAACCGGTCATGGGGCTGTTGTCACCTCTCCTCTCTTCTTGCTGCCCCGTAAGGCAGAGCGAGCTCATTTCCCACCTGGCTCTGTGCCTGCTCTCCAGTTAACCACATCAAGCAAAAGTCACTTGGAACGAGAATGGTGTGTGCCTATCAGTCCCCAGCGGTCCCTGAAAAGGTGCCTCCTGGGGCTTGTGCTGGGAGCTGCAGCTGATGCTACACATGAACACCTTCACCCTTCTCTTGTTCCGCCTCCATTCCTACCACAGCCTGGGCCTCCGCGGGGCCGTGCTCCTCCTGGGAGCCCTTTGCAGCCCGCTCATGTGGCTCTGCTGAGCCCCTCCTGCAGCAGCAGGGAGGCACCCACTCTGTAGGAGCACAGATGGGGAAGCTGAGGGCATGGATATTCCTGCTCACACCTGAGCACCCCAAGGAGACATCACAGACTGTCAAAATATCTAGTCTTAGGTCTGTAAAGAAGTGAAGAATGTGCAGCCTCCAGCTTCCAGGATACACCGTTTGCCACTACTGCATCCCTTGGCACAGAGCTCAAGGCCCAGGCACCAGGCACGGTGACCACACAGTGGTGAGGATTGAGTCAGAAATCCTCTGATAGAAATCTCAGAGTTACACATGAAGGGTTAAACCTGCACAGCAGTTTAGAAAGCAGACAAAACCACAGTTTTGTTTACCTAAAGCATTACTGTCATTAAAATAACACATCAAGAATCAATCCTTTCTTCTCCGCCCTTTATGTAATAGCAATTGCAGAACAGGTCTCCCATCTCCCATCTGAATGCCTGGACACCACTAATTTTAGTCACAGGAGGGGAAAGACACCTTTTATTTCGCAGCAGTCCCATGAACTCATGGCAAAAGATAGAAACAACACCCTGGAAAGATTCTGAGCAGCACCAGCCATGGTTTGATGGAAAGAACTGAGAAGAAACAGCATCTCCAAGGGGACAGTAGATTCCTCCCTGCATCCACCAAATGGCATCCGGAGATACTTGTCACTGGATGAGGAACACAATCTGGGAAGTGCAGTCATCAAAGCTGGTAACCCCTGAGCATCTAAAATCACTCCATATGAGGACTGTTACTTAACAATGTGCAAGGGCAATGCACAAATAGGAGGCACACTGTGCTTTGCCAAGGGCGGGCCAAGCGGAGGACTAAGACAATCCATGTAGCTCAGCTATTGCTGCACCATCGCAAACAGCAGCACTGAGACCATCAAAGGTTGCAGTGCTGGCAGCTCCTAGCATGAAATGTCTTTCCATTTTTCTCTTACTTTCATCTCCCAGTGAAAAATAAAGAAAAGAGGAAGAAACTGCTCGGTTCAAGTACCATACAAAATGAAAAGTAGAGTAGGGAAGGAAACGAAGTTGTCTTAAAAATCTGGGATGAGGTAGAATAGCAGAGATGTGAAGAAAAATTGCTGATCATCAGGCTTGTGTTCTGCAGGGGGGAAAAAGATACACGTTGAAGCAGGGAACACAAAGGCAATTGGTATGTGCAACAGGTTAGGTCAACCTCACCACCCATCCTCCCACCCTGCTTGCCTTGTCACAGCAAGGATTACAGGACAACAAGGTGCCATTCATTACTGCACAGACAAGGAAAAGCAAGCAGACACCCATGTTAGGAGTGGCCTTCTCCAGTTCTGCCCTTCCCATCCTGTCAGCTGTAGCGAGGCCACAGGACCTGTGAGGGTCTAAGCTCACTTTGTCTTCACGTAAAAACCAAGCCTTGGGCCTTGTAACAAATCCCCAGTGGTTAGAAACCAGATGGCACAAGGTGTCCCTCCTAGCTGCCCATGCTACTTACAGCAGATTATTTAGCCTTTCTGTGCTTAGTGTTCCTAACAAAATGAATAGAACTACTGGCAGCAATGATTTCTTTTCACATTAACAATCTTCTCAAACAAGAACTGTTCAACAAGCACAAAATACTGTGGCAAGCTCTGTATACTGGAAACCAGTACCTGAGGGACAGCCAGTCCTCAAACTTGTGCACATGCCAGGTTTTCCATTTCAGCAAATATGGACATCATTAACCCACATACGTGAACAGAAGACACCCTGTCTTAACAAGGGAACTCACCAGTGGCCAAAGACCCACTTCATGCTGAAATAGAATGAGCAGTTGTTACAGAAGATCTGCTGGGAAGCAACACAGCCATGCACTTATCCCTTCAATTTCCCTCGAAGTTAACTCCTTTCCCCTCCTTAGACCACAGCTGTGCATTATTAAATTGTTAAAGGTAAGAAAAGCAAAACTCCCCTCCCTCTGCTCTTCCTTTGACACTGGTGCAGCCCAGCTCAGTGGAATCGCCCTTTCATTTATGCTGCATGTGTGAGACCAGAAGCACAGAAATAAATTTGGCACAAAAAGCTCAGGGAAGTGTTTCCTTTTGTAGCAGGGTGTGAAGTACTTTCCTTTAAAGACACATATTATTGAAAATTAAGTAGTCCTGTCAAATAACTGCTGACAAGAACTAGGAAATGCAGTTTTGAGACTGCATAATTTGGTTAGCAAGTGAGAGGATGAAGGTGTCAATAGGGCTTTCTTCCTAGTCCATAAAAACTAGATCTAAGTTTTACAAATACAGAACATCAAAACCAAACGTAATACAAAGAAAATGCAGTGAAGAAAGCACAAAACTTTCTTCATCAGCAGTTTTGCTACTTTGAATATACAGACAGGCACAAGATTCAGGGTTTCTTTGTACTCACATAGCTGGAATTCCATGAGCACCATACCTAGAGCCCAAGTTACACTGCAGAAAGCATAGCTGCCTTTCTTATGCTGAACTTAAGGCTTGCAAGGTTGAAGTAAATCTTCGAGCCAGTAAGGATGGAAGGAAAACCGGTCACAGACATAAAGGGGCAGACAGATGTTTGCTTTTCCAAGCCATTCTGACAAGAACTAACCTAAAGATCATGCGTCTAAAGCTCTGTCACAAGCCAGTGGCTGGTGACAGGGAAGTGCTTTCAGGCAGGTGGACGATGCCCCAAAAAAAAAGCTCAAACCTCTGCCTATCCTCCTGCTGCATGACAGGGTCTCTGTCAACAAAAGGGATTTGTTCTGATTCCTTTCTCTGGACAGGAAAACAACCCTCACCCAAAGCAAATAAGCCAGAGAAATTTCTAGAACCATAATTTCAAAATTATATATATATGTATATATATGGGCTATGGTTAGACTCTATGGCCTTAAGGGTCTTTTCCAACCTATAAGATCTTCTGATTTAACTGTAACAAAATGTGTTCTGAAGCCAGATGATATTCAGAAATGATACCAGCACCAGAGACTGGTGCCTGAGTCAAGCAAGGATTTGGTAAGTGTGCAGCAGCAGTTTGAAATCCATGTGGCATGCTGGCAAGTAACTAGTCAACTGCCCAGTTGATCCAATTGACTTGGATCTCACTCAAATTCAAGTTCTATTCCTGTCAGTGGCAGAACCAGTGCTGATGAGAAACCCCTGGGTCCCACTCCCCCGGCCCCCCGCATGTCAGCACTTCACTGCTTGGGCTGAGGTCCATGGGGCAGGTTCCCATACAACTCCCACTTTCCTCAGCACCCAGCCTTGTCCAGCTGCCTCCCCAGCTCTGCACTGAATCTCAGGCCACCTTATGTGTGGAAACTGTGATCTAGTGAACTGGCAAGGCCCTGCTGGAAGCCAGGTGACAACCAAGTTCTTCAGCAAGTTTCAAGACAAGCTGTATTTATTTTAAAAGAGAAAAACACCTGCAGGATGTGGTGTACATTCAGTCTCCTACATAAATTTAAATATTCATGTCGCACACGTTTCCATAGCCAAGTGCTTCCTACTGGCTGACACCACACCGAGACGCCAGCCTGTGCACAGTCAGTGCACAGGCATGAACACAAGCACTGAACTCAGTGGAACACACTTTTCAGCTCCAATCCTCTTGTGCTGCCATGGGCTTAGCAGGGTAACATTTCCTACTCATTTCAGAAAACACTGTCCTTTACAGGATGCAGATCTTGACTATCCAAAGTCTTCCAAATGAGTGAAATTTTGAAAGCAATTCTCCCATCTCTCCATTTGCATCAGCAAAATCACAGGCTGTGTTTAGGTTTCTGAGCATTTACTTTGTGCATTCAACATCTTTCTTCTAGGCAACGACACTGCCACGGAACACAACTAGAACCACTTTAGATCCAGCCAGCCAGGGTGTTATCTGGGAAGAGGCGCAGGAGCATGAGGGATCTTGCCATGAAGTCTGGCAGGATCGGTGCCGTTCTCTACAAAGGCGTTTTAACAAACTTTGTCTCCTCTTTAGAAAACTCTGCTGAAATCTGTCTTTGTGAAGTTGCTTAGTCTGAGTACATTTTCCCTGGGAAGTACTCTCCAGACTGAGGCACAGCTTTTAGCTTCTCTGTCTTCCAGTGATTGGTTTTCACAAATCTTAGCAGGTTAACAACAGCAGCTGGTGTGATTCCAGGGATGCGGCTGACTGCACCAATCTGCACGTGGAGACAGGAACTAGTTAATCAACAGCAAACCTACACACTGAAGCTAGTGAGAAATGAGATCAACAACTGTGGGTATTTCTTTCCCTGATTCTTTCACCTCCCAGGCCCCTTGAGAAGACAGAAGGGATTTCACTGCTGCTTAGCCCTGCTGTGGCTGAATCTCTCACCGTCTGGGGGCGGCTCGAGTGCAGCTTCTCCCGCACCTCTGCGGAGAGTGAGGCATCAATGGCAAAGTAATCCAGGTCGTCTGGCAGCCGGAGTGCCTCGTCACGACGCACTTCTTCTATTTCCTGTTGCTGATTGACTACGCACCACTCGTAAGCAGCTGTGGTAATCAAAGGAACACGAAAAACAGATACCAATATTCATGTGACTTGTTTCACAAGTTCACTAATTCACATCAGTGCTTTGGAAGAAGTCATACTCTTTGTTACAGGAATTCAGATATGTGGATTGTTTTTATCTTTTCATCCCAACAAAGGATGGTCTATTTGATGAGGCAGTAAGGAGGAAAAAAACCCGAAGAGTTATCTTCCTCACAGAGTGCAACACCAGTGCATAAAAAGGGCTGTGGTCTATAGTAAAAAGCTCACATTCTGATCCGTGTTTCATTTCTCTAAGCAGCAACATGAAACACACTAAGACAATTGTTCTCCCCTTACTGAACAAACGTATTCAGATCACCACGAGAGAGCCTAACCCTTGTACTCTACCTTCTATTTTCAATCTCTCTGCCAGTTCTCTCCATTGAGCAAGCTTGCCCAGGGGCTCTGGGATAGCCTTTGCCAGAATCTCCATGTTGGCATCTTGATACTGAAGGATCTCAAAAGCGCTGTGGAGAACAAGAGTAAACATTTATGGTAAAAATGAGTCACACTTGTAAGGCAGATTTACAGCTGTTCCCAGCTCAAACTTACAAAGTTCTTAGTATAAACCAGAATAACTGCAGAGCCAAGCGACTCTATGGAATCTCTCCTCTCCGTACACAAAAAAGCCGCTGAACTCTCGAAGAGGGACTCCTCACATAAAATTAGAGCAAGACAGAAGGGACAAGGCAAGGGCACATAAGGAAATCTTTCACACAGGCTCTGTCAGCCACGTCTTAGTCACTGATTTAAAACAACAGAAAAGATGAGATAAAGTGTGGTTAATGGAAGTAAGGGCCTTTATGTACAAGAACAGCTACCACCTGACACCAGCCTGAAACCAACTGCTACTTTACAAAGCTTTTAGCAAAGCTGCAACCCACTGCAAAACCTTCACTAGCTGGTGACTCTGTCTAAGGACTGCAAGAACTGTCTGGGCCAGTGGAGCATTCCCTTGCTTTGGGAGCACGTGTCAGCACCAGGAAATGTGGAATAGTGAAAACACCAATGTCATACTTATTCTACAGGCAAACATTTGATGTGTGGCCCCCTGGAGATAGTAAAACTGGAATCTTGGAGTACTGACAGCTTAAGGAAGGACAGACAAATGCCGTGAAACCACTAGCCAGATGTGCTAACGCAAGCATAGGTCAAACCAGAAAGCTCCAGCTGTAACCTTTACCTGACAGGCGACCTGCGATTGCTACTGATGGGAACTTCTGGCAGTAACTGGGACCATTTCGATATGCTGAACTGAAGTGATTTTAGTGTTGCAATTCCATCCTCTAAGGCAGCTCTTATCTTAACCGCTTGTTCATATCGCTGCTGTGACACACACCCAGCTTCTTCAAACCCTGCAGAGACAGATGGTGTATGAGACAAAGGTCTACAGCCAGGCAGGGCTGGTCACTGCAAGAGCTACCACAACAAAACACCTCTGCGAGTGAGCCTGGCGTCAGCGTTGTCTGGCCGCAGGGACATGCGGAACTCCACGCGGCTGGTGAACATGCGGTACGGCTCGCTGGTGCCCAGCGTGGTGAGGTCATCGATCAGCACACCAACATAGCCCTCGGTGCGACTGACAATGAACGGGGGCTTGCCATGGGCCCGCAGGCACGCATTGATCCCAGCAATCACACCCTGCGCAGGCAGGAAACAAACCAAACACATCTGTCGGTCTCTTTTTAGCACAAACATCAGCATGTCTGCCCCCAAAGACTCGCATGCCAAACTGCACCCAGGAAAATATAACAGTTCTGTGCTAGCAATCCAGGCAGTTCCCTTCTTGCGACATTATGAGTGTTTGAAGGGCTTCTTGGCCCCTGCTGATGTGTCAATTCCCACGTTTTCAATTATACCCACTGCACAGTCTCCATGCTGAAATACTTGACAGGGCTTCCAATTACTTTTGTTACTGTAACTTTAGTGATAGCAACTGCAGATACTTGTACAGATACAAGTCAAAATATCTTGGGCAAGTCTGGAATGAGGGTGAGCAACAAAATTAAAGTATCTCCTGAGCTAAAAATGGGCCTAGCCAGACTCTCTAACACAAAGGCCAAAGCAATATGCTTTTCTGAGTGCTGAATATACAACAGTCAGATTTGCCCACCTGAGCTGCAGCTTCTTCATAGCCTGTCGTGCCATTTATCTGGCCTGCAAAGAAGAGGCGCTGAACAAGACGTGACTCGAGAGAAGCAGTCAGTTGTCGGGGGTCTAAAAAGTCATACTGCACCCCATAGCCTGTGACATGCAACAAGACAGACATTACAGGACGGATTGTCAAGGCAATCAGTGGGACAGAATGGCTTATCAGTTTTATTTATGATTTCCGAACAACCAAGGAAAAATCCCTGCATCCAAGAATTAGTTTTGCTTCATATTTCCTTTATTTTGCTATGCTCTAAATAAAACCTGCTTTTCATTAACTGGTAAATAAAAATGACCAATTGATTTAAAACTATTCAGCCCCCTCACCTGGCTGTAACATCCTGGCTTTTTCCAAGCCTGGGACAGATTTGATCACCTGCTCCTGGAGCTCAGGTGGCAGTGTCATGGACATGCCTTGGGGGTAAATGACATTGGACTCCAAGCCTTCTGGCTCTAGCCACACCTGATGTTCTCGGTTTGGGAAGCGCAGAACCTTTGATTCAAGAGAGGGACAGTACCTGCAACAGTAAACAGCCATGAGCACCACCTGACATGGAGAAAAAGTAACTTTCCAGAAGCAAAGCAGGAGAGACCCACAGCTCCAAAGAGACTTCCAGCTTGTCCCGTTGACAGCCTTGCATGATGCCACGCACTCACCGTGGGCCCCTGGTTGTCTCCCTGACGTGGTTGTTCAGGTGGAGGTTTTCGCAGATAATTTGCTGTGCCTTCAGCTTAGTGTGAGTCAGGTAACAGGACAGCTGATCTTCCGGCTGGAAGAGGCCAAGGCTGCCTTAAGTGAATCTGGTCACAACACCATACCCTCACTGAACAACTCTGAGCACTTCAAGACCTTTTCCATGATGGCTGGCTCTCACTTCTGGGAGCAGTAAGTAACACTGTCATAACCACTGCACAGACCCAACATGAGCGATCAGAGAGCTGGAGCAACACGCCCAAAACCAGACTGAGAACAGGATGGAACTTGGTAGTCTGGAATTAAAGTTCTATTCTATAGGCTATATTTCTAATTACAGGATGGGTATTCCCATTAAATCAACATGTTATATCACAGAATTCAAACTGATACCAGGAAAAAGAAGCTCTGGAGTTAGAAGAATAAGTGCTCACCCTACAGCTAACAGCCAATTAAAGAGCTTGGTGAAGAAAAAAACCCAAAGAAATCTCTCAGAGAAGAAAAAAAATCTCAAAACTCTGCAATTAACATGAAAAATTCAAAGTCTGGAAAAAAACCCATCATGTAAAGTATTCCAGTGATTTTTCTGAAAAAGAGTCAATAGACTCAGATTCAAAATAGCAATAATGTTGCACCGTAACTCTTTAAAACTGATTGCGAGTTATTTATTAGTTAGCCAGGAGTCTTGTGACTTTAAAAAAAAAATTTGTAATGAACTATGTTTAATTAGTTAAGGAATGTTTGACTGTGATTTTAGTTGATTTTGACCTGTGTTGGCTGAGTGTTAGTAGAAAACCCTGAGAAATTACCTCACTGCACCTGCAGAAAGCAAGTCTACGGACCCATACCCCTTAGAAAACTTAACAGTAGAAGAACAAAATTCAATAAAGAATTGTTTGATGGTTATCATATAACTGACATTAATTAGATGCTACAGAACAAGAAAGGTATCTTGAGAAGGTTAAGGAGTCAGAAGTCTATACACCCCAGAAAACTCATTTACTACATTGCAGGTGCAGTAAGGGAGCCACTCCATAGGCTTGTACACCCCAGAAAACTTAATCAACCGTAATTGTCTAGCCAGGACAGCAAATTCAATAAAACATTGTTTAGCTGGATAAAACTTGGATTATTCATCAAACAAAAGACAGATGAGATGTTCTGGTAGCAATAAAAGAAACAAAACACCTATATCATGATGCAATAAATTGAGTAAACTTTTGGGAGTGTCTATAAAAAAATCTTCGGTGTTATAGTGTATATAAATGTCTTAAAATTGTTGTTTCTTTGAACATATCTACGGTGAAAAAGTGCCCAGTATGTTCCCAATTTTGACTCAAAATTGTTAATATGAATGTTTGTCTAACTGCTTTTGCTGTTAGATTTAAAACTCTTGTTTCAAAACTTCTCCTATGCATACCAAGAATTTCAAGTGATATTATTTTACCCCATCCCGATAACAACAAGTGATTGCAATTCCTATATTCTCTGAGGCAAATTAACTCCCAATACTTAATTCTGTGCTGTTTAATTACATTATGTAGAAACAGCCAATTTTCCAAGATTTTCTTTGGAAAATTGAACCTGTTCTGCTTTTAAGTTAGTATTAACCTGCCACCTCTGAGCTCTGTGGATAAATCCATCCTGTCTCTTAACCTGCATAATAACCAATGCTATTAATGATCTCTAATTTCAACATTTTAACGTTATTCCAGACATAAGATGCAAGACACTGTAAATCTCCACAATACAGGTCTAATGCTGGAAGCGTTTTGTAAACCCTCCCACATAACCAGCACATGAAGAATACTAGCAGCAGTATCACATTTCCCACAACTGACTCCAGATGTAAAGAAAGTTTGGTTCTGCAGTAGAGAAGTGAGAGTAAAAAGGTTCTTGCTTTCAAAAGAATATAAGCAATTTCTCCCCTGCATTGAGAGTCCTCAGAAACAGAACACCTCCAGTACAAATACATCCCAGCTGCCTTTCCCAGCCACCAGCTCCCTGGTTGATTTATGAGCACGACATGCCCAGAACCACTCCCCACCTGGCTCTGTGTGCATTTGATGGTGCTATCCCACCTTGATCCACACAGCCTCGCTGAGGAAGCTGAAAGGCACTGGAGGGTTGTCAGCTGCACGTTCCTCCAGACCACTGAAGTCAATTGTATCCTTGGCAAGTCGGGGCGGTGTCCCGGTCTTCAGCCTACCCACAGCAAATCCCAGTTTCTCCAGAGTGTGAGCCAGCCCGATGGCTGGCTGGTCCCCCAGCCGCCCAGCCGGATGCATCTCCAGTCCGATGTGGATCATACCCCTCAGAAACGTACCAGTGGTCAGGATAACACTCCCAGCACGTACTGTGCTCCCATCTCCTGAAACAGCAAGTTTTCAGAGATGTACACATTTTAGTATCAACAAAGCCCTGGTGTTGCAGTGCTTCTGTCTTAAACTTGACTAACAGTGTTCACTAAGGATTTATCTGTCTTCTGTTATAAAACAAAATCAGCATTTCAATAATAAATGCACCAATAGTAATAACTACAATATGCAGCATGTAGTTATTTCTGTATATTTATTATTCCCAAGCAAGTTATCCCTAACAAAGAAAACCCACTCCTGGGAAAAATCCACATCCAGGCCTTTACTTTGGAAAGCTTATTTATTAGAACAGCGAAGAGTAATGAAGTACAAGTCTGTTAGTAATAGGACCCCATGGTTCTGTAACATTGAGGGTAGCATACACCATTTACCAAATAAAATCTCAACACACAGCATGGAATTCAGCATCACTAACCTGAAGAAACTTAGGTAACATCCCAGAATACTACCAATCTGGGTATTTTTGACATTGTATTACACATATTAACCTGGCTGAGTTCACACTTTGCCTAAACTGGCTCTATTGGCTAATTAATCTTTCTCAATAATGAATTAGAAATGCTTAATTCATCTTTCTCACTGATGACTCATCTATTTACCCCAAAGGCTGCTCTTAGTGTGGAGTAACTGAGACACTTACTGAGTTACTAGCACATACCCAGAACAACTCCTGTGACTTGGCATTTCCCAGGATGACCTGCTTCTGGCTCTGTCAAGAGAAGATCCTCCACAGATGCCTCACGAACTGTCAACAGTGGTGTGTTAAGGATTTCTTTCTGTCATGAAAGGAGTCAACTGCAAAAATCTAGTAAGATAGGAGACATATGGGCAATCCCAAACCCTGCAGACTTGTGAAACATCTATTACCCACTTCCATTCTTACCAGGTCATTTGGCAGACACTCAGTTATGGTACTATCCTGATCTATCAGGTAAAAGTTTTTATTCACATGAAGTTTTAGCTCAAATAAACTATCTGGTCATGAAGCCTGACCTGTACCTAAAACACTTGAGAATTTTTTAAACTATGCTGAGCTCCAACAGCTTACACTACATTAAAGTACCAAACAGAAAGGCATCTAGGTTTGACAAGTAAATAATGAAAACTAAAACATAGCCCCTTACTTCGTAACCCTCATTAGTGTATCCCGACACCAGCAGTCCCCTCGCCGACCCGTCCGGCGCGGCCCCGCTCACCTGCATGTTCTCCTTGTAGAGGCCGCGGTCGATCTGTGCGCGGAGGCCCCACACGGCCGGGCCTTTGCAGCGGTTCAGCACCTTGTAGTGAACGCCGGAGCGGTCGCACACGCGGCCGCACAGCCCGTCCAGGGCGTCCACCTCCCGCATGAGGTGCCCCTTCCCGATGCCGCCGAAGGACGGGTTGCAGGACATTTCCCCTGGGTAAGGAGGATGGGAACGCCCTCAGCACCGCCGCCCAAAGGCTCCCGCGACCTCCCCGGCTCAGCCTCGCTCCGCACGCCAGAGAGACCTGAGGCGCCCGCGGTACCTTCCCCCGCCCACCCTGGGCACCCGCGGCGGTACCGATGGTGCCGATCCTGTGCGTGAGCAGCAGAGTGCGGGCCCCGCCGCGAGCGGCCGCCGCCGCCGCCTCCGTGCCCGCATG
>VZRN01005004.1:152919-169516 GCA_013397935.1 Dasyornis broadbenti | reverse complement strand
CCCGGGGAGGCCGCCCGGCGCGGCGGGCTCCTGCTGCCCGGGAGATGCTGGCGGCCGACACAGAGGTTCTCCCCGCTCCGCGGAGCCGGGCGCCGGCCACCAGAGCCCCCGCGGCCCCTCGGAGTGTCGTGGCCGTGCCCGACGCGGCGGTCGCTGCCCCTGCCCGCCTTCCCGCGCCGGCGGCGGACGCTCTGCGGCTCCGGGAGGTGCTGTCGCGTCTCAGCCTGACCCGCGAGGACGTGTCCGCGGCGGCGACGCGGGTAAACCAGGTGATCTCTCACCTGGTCCAGGCCATCCGAAGCAAGGACGGCTGCTTCAGCTCCATCGAGCGGCAGAGCGCCGGTAGCTACTACGAGCACGTCAAGGTAGGTGCGGGGGCGCCGGCTGCGCTCTCCCGCCCGGCTGCGGCGGCAGGCAGTTCGCACGGGCCTGCTGCGCGCTGCCCTTGCCACTCGACAGCATCTCTGAGCTGGCACTTCCCGACGAGTTAAAACTAAGGATCACTCTGTTAATTAACGACAATGTATTATAAAGTGATAAATAACCTGCTGAATGGTGTGCTTACGTGCATTCAAGTCAGACGCTACCTGAACGGGACTCGCGTTCAAGCCGCAGCAAGCCCTGCCCTTGCACAGCACACAGGACCAGTCAGGTATAGCACTTGGCCAGGTTTTAGTTCATAGTTTTTCCAAAAAGCAGGAGTTACGGGTACAAATTGAAAGAAGGAAAATTTTTTACTACGACGGTGGTGGGATACTGGTACAGGGTGCTTGGGGAAATTGTGGATGCTCTAACCCTAGTAAGTGTTCAAGGCCAGGTTGGATAAGGCCTTGACCACCCTGGTCTAAAGGAAGGTATTCCTGCCTAGGGTCGGGTGGGTCGGGACTAGCTGTATCTCTAAGGCCTATTCCTACCCCTTCACCTTCTACGATTAACCAGTACCTTTTGTCCTGCTTCAAGCAGACTGAAACAAAGTCAAACATGGGGACACTTTTATGTATAAAACCAGCTTCAGACCGAGCACTGCATTTTTTTCCTCATAGTTGATTCCTCTGTGCAAAAGGATGACTGAGTACAGCATTTATGCATTAATTATTCAGAACAGCTCAAGAATCTTAAAACTATCTTAAAAAACTAATAAGTTGGAAAGCTGGGAAGTGAGCCGCTATCAGCAAATTGCTATTTTCCACCCCAATGCACAGTATTCTTGCAATACCACAGAAATAAGATCATATTTCACATCAGACAAGATTAGTACACCAAGGCAGATAAAACCACAACTGGTATAAAAATCTCAGGAGAATAAAACCTAAGTTGCACGTTGACTATTGTATTCTCATATTTGCAGATATCTGAACCAAATGAGTTTGACATCATGCTTGTAATGCCTGTTCCAAGGATTCAGCTGGATGAGTCTGATGATACCGGAGCCTATTATTATGTATCATTCAAAAGAAATCCAAAAGAAAAGTGTTTGTTGAAGTTTGTAGATGAAGATGGAAAATTATCAGCCTTTAAAATGCTTGAAGCACTAAGAAAAATTATTAAACAAGAAGTAAAAAACATTAAAGGTTAGTGCTGAGAGAACAAGCTTCACCTAGAAGTGGTAAAAATCCAATTACATTGTGCAAATATGTTGTCCCATTGTTAAGAAAATGTTTTCCTGCCAGTCCTCTGTCTCTTTGTGCCAATGGAGCTGTAACACCTCCTGTCCCCAGTATCTCAAGCTGGCTCTTGTGTTAAGAATCACAAATACATCATAGCTAATCTTATGATGTTGTTAACTCCACTATGCATATTTTCTGTATGAAAATAATAAGCATTTAGAGTTCTGTTGCATTCTTGGTATTTCCTACATGACCTATATATCTTGCATCTTTCTGGAGTGTACAAAGAGCCTTTTGCTGAACTGGCAGCAAAACAAAGAGCTTTCTTTTATACAGTACCTAATATTTTTTATTGATCAGTACAGAAAACCCCTTTTAGGATTATTTTCTCCAAAACCTTCAAAAACATTTTGGCCAAATATCTTTACTGTATATCTGTCTTGTCTATTTATCTAACATGAAATACCACTCTTCTTTGTTACTAGATGAGGAAGTCACTGTGGCAAGGAAAAAGGCTGGAAGTCCTGCAATAACTCTTCAGATCAAAAATCCTCCATCAGAAATATCAGTGGACATCATCTTGACTTTGGAGGTCCAGCAGAGCTGGCCCCTCAGCACACAGGACGGCCTCAAAATTGGACAGTGGCTGGGAACAAAAGCCAGGAGAGATTTTAGATTTAGATCACTTTATTTAGTAGCCAAGCAAAACAAAAGAGAGAAAGTTCTAAGAGGTACCTCAAATATGGACAATAATAAGTTATGAAATATCTTCTCTACAACTTGATCACTCACAAGTGCTATAGAATGTGTAGCCAGATCACTTTCAGTATTCTGCCTTCAAGATACCTCATCCTGGATATATCCAGCTCAAAGACAACTGAAATCCCTCTTTAAAGCATCAGATTTGTGGTACTGCTTGTCCTGTACTGAAATGCAAATACAAACCCATTCTGCCAGGCTGTACATTAACCATTACTAAGAGCTTTATATTAAATCCACTCCACTCCAGACACATGGATATGAACCTTCCCTTGTGCTAGCACTGCACTTAACAGCAGCATGCACTCTTGTAAGGAAAATTAGAAGAAAGTTGCTAAAAATGCAGGGAACATCCCTGTACATGGGACTGCATCCACAAATCAGATAGTTCTGCAGGAAACAAACTGTTTTCTATCAAGATACATTATTTTCTCACTGAACTCTGGTATGGCTACAGCATTTTTTCCTCCAGACCACTGTCACATTGAGCCTACATTACTTTGCAGAAACATTCTGACTTGTCATTGCATTATGGTAATTAATGATTTCAGCAAAAAGATTTCAAGCAATCTCGTATTTTTTTTAATTAGCATGCCCATGCTACCAAAGCCCCATGTAGCAGTACTGATTTATGTGGCAATCTCTTCCTGTGCAAATTATATGCAAAGAGTAACTGAGCGTATAAACTGGCAAGGGAAACAGCCTAATTCCTGCAAGGAAGACAAAAGTGATTGCGGGTGTTAAAAACAGGGCACTGAGCTATGTTAGCAATTGTTTTCAGAAGCATGAGCTTGAAAAGAATAAAAAGTGGTTTTAGAATGATCACCTTACCTCAGACAAACTCGCAAAACTATTACTTGCACAAAGGAAACGCAGAAAACATAGTAAGAGTGTAGAAAGGCAACGGTAATGGATTTCTATGAGTAATGCAGTTCCCTAAATCATGTTCAGCAAATACAGGGAAGTTCAGAATGGAGCTTAATTTTAAAGTAAATCCAAATATCCCTAGGAATTTAAAGCATCCAAACAATTAATGTTTGGATGCTTTAATGTCCTGTATTAATTACATTCTAATTGTCTTTGTGAAGCAGCTGGGGAGTTAAGGAGGAACTCTGCATTCACTGAATTATGATTTTTTTAAGTGGGTGCAAAAAAAAAAAGCTGGTATTTAAGCCAATTACAAAATTGTTGTTTTTTTTTTCTAGCTACAAAAGCTGATGCTTAGTGCTGTGTAACCATTTAACAGTCTTGTGCTTGATTTCAGGAAACACCTGGCGAATCTCCTTCTCCCATATTGAAAAGGACATGATAAATAACCACGGCAACTCAAAGACATGTTGTGAATCTGATGGACCAAAGTGCTGTAGGTTGGTATTTCACAGCGATATTTTACTTTAAGCCTGTGTGAGTTGGGCTAGCATAGCACTGTCTAACACTTTCAGTTTAGCATTTAAGAATTTGATCTAAGAGTAATTACTCATAATAGGAAGCAAGAAGTCTTTTAGGCATAACTGTTCTACAGCAATACAACACTGCACGTGCTTGCCGAATGTCTGACTTGCATTTACCTAACAAAAGGTGGAAACAATCATATTGCTGGTTTACACTCTAGACTTGCCTTAGAATGCAAAAAGATGTGACTTGTTATCTTTCCCAAATTCAGTCCTGTTTAGCAAAAACAGCTTAAAAGAGTGACAGCTCTGCTATTTGAGCACAATTACACTTCTTATCAAGGCAATTTCTAAAATGATCGTGAGAAAACTGCTGAATAAGATAGATGAATAAATGATTTTTCACTTCTATGAGAATTGTTTTCCAGATTCCTTCAACAAGAACAAAACTCACATGAAGTACAAAACCACCTTAAAAATAAACGAAGAAGTTGGTTTGCCAATTACATCTTATACTAAATCAAGAAAGTCACAAGAGAATTAATGCATAATTGTGTTTAAATATCTGAACTACATATTTAGAACTACGTAGAAGGTACCTAATCAATTCTTATTTTTTTTAACAGGAAAGGTTGTCTTAAGCTGCTGAAGTATCTTCTTGAGCAACTTAAAATGAAACACCCAAAAGAATTAGAAAAATTCTGTTCATATCATGTCAAGACTGCTTTTCTCCACTCCTGTGTCACGTGGCCAAATGACTCAGACTGGCACTTGGGAGACCTGGATCATTGCTTTCAGCAATGTCTGGGATTTTTTGTGGATTGTCTGCAAAAGTCTCAGCTGCCTCACTTTTTTATTCCCCAATACAACTTGCTCAGCCTGGAAGATAAAGCAAGACATCATTTCCTTTCAAGACAAATAAGCCATCAATGGAACAACAGATTCCCAGTATTTAATGAGAATTATTAAGAACATTGTTCACAATGGATATCATACAAACTTGCATATTTAAAGCAAAAAATTCTGCACCATAAACTTCAGTAGTCTGGTACTACACAAACCAAAAAACCAAACCAAAATAAAATCAAGAAGACTGCGAGAAAAATGCATACTTCAGTCATACTGCTTACCCATAACCCTTAAAAGAAATGTTTTAAGTAATATTTACCTTGCCTATCCAAATGTAGATGTCACCTGCAAAATATCTTCAAGATATACTAAAGAACATATGGAAGAATTTGCAATAGTCAATTTCCCACATGTAATTTCTATGTTTCCAAATACAAAGGCATCAATGACTGCATAAAAGGACAAATGACAATTTTATTTAAAATTAAGATCCACTGCAGAATATCCAAAATACACTCCTGCTTTCAAAAGAAGCAAAAAAAAAGTCACTAGAGTTACTTTGACATTAAGCAGAACAACTTCTCCAGATCGCCTGCGTGGATGAAGATCTTTTGCAGCAGACAATCAGCAGCAACAGTTAGCAAAGAGAGAGTATTTTCTTAAAGTAATATGAAGTTCCTGAAGTAACTTATCCTGAGTCTTCAGAATTGCTTTAGAAATTAATGGATGGGAAGCAATCGTTACGTAATATGCTGCAACAGAGCAGATTTTATTGTGCTAATGAGCATTTATTTGTATGATGAATCTTTAGAAAGAAATGCATCTTTCAACCTGTATCAAAGAGGAAGACTCTTGATATAAAAGGTTATCAAAACCTAAATGCAGCATGAATCAGACACCCTTGATATTGAACTTCATATCCATTTTTCACATGTTGAAGAAATGTGTGTTAGGAAAGAAGTAATTATAGTATTTCCTATTACTAAAGTTGTTCAAGTGAGAAGTATACAACATTTGGGAACTGCTGTGCTGCAAGAAAATACATTTTTTGCTTCTACTTGTAGAAGCCACGGGAAGTCCGTATTTGTAGCCTACTTTTTGAAGGCAAAATAATCTAATGGCTTGAATAATGCCCAGATTTACCTCAATTATGAGCAAATTAAGAGGGATGAATATTTAGAGAATAATTTTACCAAAATATTCTCATTTTACTAAATTTTGTTTATTAGTTTTTCTTTAATCATATGACACATAAATAAACGCAAGTTCAGACCAAGCATTAAACGAAGGAATAACTCCTTCCCAAGTTTCAAAGAGTGAAAACATCCCTATTATCACTAGGAGTCTGTGTGACAGAACCTGACATCCAAATGTAAAGTGGGAATCAACTTTATCTGGAAGAAATAAAAACTGAATTTCAAATGTATTCTTTTCTCCATGACTTTGTTAACATTGCTCTAGTAAATTCTGGTTTAATTCCTTAAGACAATATTACATCCACAAAAACAAGAGTAGAAGCTGTTTTTTTTCTCCCAGTTAGCGACAAACGTGTACTTCTTGTCATGCTCTCCTCCATTAGAAGAAAACGCACACCTCTCTCAAAAAATCTTGAGAGACAAATCTTAACAAAAACAACTTTCAATGTTAAGTTTTAAAATTAGAATAAAGAAAACGTGCTTCAGCAAATGTAAGTGATGACAAACAGAGCAGTTTTCATTACCCTGAGAAAAACTGCATGCCAGTGGCATATCAAGTCAAAGGTACAGTACTTTGAAACTACACTGACAAACATTGCTTACAATGAATAATCCAGTTCTCTGAATATCAAAGGAAAAAAATCATCTTTTACATTCTTATATATTAATACTGCATTTAACAAAAAAAAAAAACAAACAAAAACCCCAACCAACAAACCCACAATATTGGTTTTTAACCAGTAGATAATGGCTTTAGAAGTTTCATACATCACACAAGAAAAAAAAGCTGAAATTAGTTTTTATGTGAAAATAGTGTCCCAACTGCAAAACCAGATTTATTTCTATATAACGTTAATCCAGTTTTCTAAGACACTTTTTAGAAGTTTGTTTAAATAGGACAGGTCCAGTAACAATCAAACACTAAATGAAATTTATAAATTCAAGCCCATGGATGCTAACACTAATTATAAGCACTTTTCTCTGTTTCAGTAGCTTCAAGGGATAACACTTATTTTGAGGGCTTTCTCCAAGGTCTTTGTATATCCTTTTCAATTTCTTTTCTCATTTGTAATTGTTTGTATCTTTCTGCCATTGCAATAAGCTCATCAGGAACTACCTAACAAGAAAGCAGGCAAAAAAAACAAGGTGAGTTTTAAATAAATCTAACCTTTTAGACTCTGTTTAGGAAAGTGCAATTGATTTGTGTGTTCCCAAACTTGATTTCATTTACCTATCTCCTGTCACTCTGAAGATTCTTTTCTGTAGAAATGCAGAGATAAATCTTTTTACCTAAGATTGTACTGAAATACACTGAAAAATCATCATAGTATCTTTGGATTTTCAATAATATACCCATGCTTGTATCACCATATCTGATGACAACATAACCAGCTAATTACAACATAGTTTAAACAGAAATACACCTTTTAGCTATAATGAACAGCTGGTAAAAACATCCAATGCCACTTAAAGGTGATATTATACTGTATATATATACTTGAATGTTGATTTGTATTAAATGCCTTACGGAAGTTTTAAGAGCCTCTGAAAGAAACTTTGTAACTTTCTGAGAAAGTGTTGTCATAGCAACTGTTCTTATGTGCATAGAACAAAGCTAAAAGACAAGAAAAGAAGGGCAGGAGAAAATGGTCAGATTTCCCACCACTGGGAGGTCACAAGAGCATCTTACCATAATCCACAAGGATTTTTGGAATGTTCGTAATTATGTGAAAAGAAGGTAAATGGTATCAATACACTCTCACCTCAGAGTTCTTAAGGACTGAGACCAGGTGTGAAGAATGACAGACTTAAGGTTGAGTGACTGTGATCATAACGAAAGAAAAAAACCCCAGATCCCATTCTTTTGCTCATGGAATAAAGGAAGTATCCAACAAGTTTTAAATCAGGTCAGGCATAATGCTGACATTAATCAATATTTACTGCAAAAAGCACTGCGGGCAACTGTACTGCCAAAAGGTCTTGGATCACCGATCTGTCAAAGCCAGCCCACTTCAACAATCTGCAATAGCACGTGGCCATCACTTGAAGTCACTCTGTCCAGAATCAGTTTCCTCATCAGAGAGCAGTGTGTCAGTGTGGTATTAACATGATTGCTAAGTCTGTGTGATTTGTGTCTGCCAGTGGCACAAATACAATGCAAACAGTATAGTACAAATAAATGTAAATACGTTAAAGTCTCCCTAAAAGTGCCTGGACCTGGCAATGCTTGAACAGGTGGAAAATGCAGACAGGACAAAGGGTCTTCTAGTGATGCAGGAAGTCGTATTCCTCTGGCTCCTTTCTTTTGTCAGGGTTTATAATTGAGCAATGCTTGCCACTTGCTAGCAGCAACTTCTTGAGCTGGCATGAGGGACAGCTCACTAGTATATATTTCATGTGCTTAATTGCTCTTACTGGTAAACAATTGTCCTAGCAGAATATGACAACTCTGGAAGAGTCTATTCTGCCTAAGTTTTAAATATTACTCCAAAATAAAGTTAAAAATTATACACGTCTAGCTGAAAGTCACTACAGACTTTTAGCAATGGAGATAGAATTAATGAGACAAAGTTAATTTTCAATTGAAACACTGGATGATTTTCTTCCACAGTATCAGATGCTCTCCTAGAGCTTGAAGCATAACTTATTCCACCTAAAATTGCAACAATTTCTTGCAAGAGTGGTTTTTGAGCAGGTACAAAGCAGGAGTGGGAAAAAGTCAGGATATAGGAACATAACAATCTCAGTGAGGTAATATCCAGCATCTAATGACTTGTTGAGATTTTTCATGAACAATCTGTGTATCTGCTAAACATATAAGCTAGGTAGGGTAGTCCAAGTGAGAAAACAGAAAAGGATAGAGATGCCATTATTTATATGGAACACATCCCTTGGTATTATAGAGATTACTATTTTTCCACCTGTTTCCCTAATAAATCTGTCCATGCTTTTAAATACGCTTTATATATAAAAGATCCTTTCAGCATGATACAGATACCTTTCTGTTGTACCTGTTTTTCTTTACACAATCTGAAGATACAAAATCAGAGAGAACATTTGGCTAAT
Source organism: Dasyornis broadbenti (assembly GCA_013397935.1). Lineage (NCBI taxonomy): Eukaryota > Metazoa > Chordata > Aves > Passeriformes > Dasyornithidae > Dasyornis > Dasyornis broadbenti. Next base: position 160,648 of record VZRN01005004.1, on the reverse strand, counting down.
AAATACAGTTTACTCATTTTAAAACTGAAATATTCTGAACCTTCAGACCCTGTTTTCAGTTGCTCTCTCTCCTGTTACATGGTGCTTTAAGACTGAAATAATGGCATTTTCATTGTCATGAGAAAAAAGCCCAATACTTTGTCTGTAGGGATACTTCCCTTCTATCAGACGCAACTAAGTTTGAGAATAATGTTGTGACTAATAGTAACTCTTGAAAGCAAAGATTCAGTGTTCCTCTTTTCTCCTCTGAACTGAGAGACCCGTTCCCAGCTGAACTGTCACACATTAAAAAAAAAACCAAAACCAGTTTGGGAACTTTGCAGTCTGCAGCTGGAGATAAGGCTTGAAAGGTAATTGTTGACTCAGAATACAAAACAAGGCACCTCTAATTTCTAGTTAAGTAGCTGAAAAGCATCATTACTGGTTTCACTTCTTGCATTTTCTGAATAAAAGCAAAACCAAAAAACCCACCCAAACCAAAACCCCCAAATCTGCAATTTTAAAAAAAAGTATTAGGTGGACTGCTCTTCTACACTTTTTTTTCTTCTTTTCCTCCCTCAAGAACATCTTGCTAGGTTTTTGATAAAGCCACAGAGTATCTTTCAAAGAAGAGCTGTAAACCAGAAGATTCAGGTGAAGTTCTAACCCAGGGTTTAAAGTCTGAGTAAGTGTCCATAATAACAACCACAAGCCCTAGGTAAAATCCATTTAGTATATACTCAAACTCTCATCCCTCCAAACAAACAAACAAAAAACCCCAAACCAAACAAAATTTCAGCTCAAGTCAGAACCTGAACTGGGGATTTACTATAAATAGGGCAAAATACTGCTTCTTGTTACAGCAAGAAACAGCAACACAATTGTCTGTTTTCTCAGATATGGTATCAAGAAAATATATGCTTCTTTAAAGAAAGAGATCACATTCTAGTTCCATTTCCCATACAATTTACAAGTGTAAGTAAGAAAGATAACTTGGAAAAAAACATGCAGGTGTCAAACTGTCAGATACAATAAACAGGTAAGATAGTTGAGCTTCTTCTGATATGTGTTATTAGTATTTAAACTATTATTAATGTTTAAACTATTAAACGAGAACATTGGTACATGGATCCAGAAGTGAAATACAAATGGAATAAAATATTATGACATAAAATAGACCCTATCATTCCTCTGCAGACCTCAGTGTGTGTGTATGTTAGTTACTTTAGACATGGAAGGCTTTGGTAAAGTTCACAGCTCCTTCCTGGGACTCTTCTGTAAGGTAAAACACAGCTAAAGCTATCCAGGACTTAAGTACCCATCTTCTTTCCCTGAGACACCACAAACACTTACCAAAAAGGGTCTAAATAGGCTTAGACCTTCATGACCTGCTTCAGGTGCTAACCCAGAACCAACATAAATCTTACTCAGTAATGTATCCTTACTTGGTTTGATCTTTCCAGAATGTCAATCAGCTCGGATGCAAACCTCCAATCATTGCTTGTGACAAGCGTTACTGCCTCCCCACTGCGCCTAAACAAGGAAGGAAACAACTGTTGACCTTCAAAACAACTCTTGCTAGGCTTTTACTACTGACCTAGGCGGTAATGAACTGTACTACAGGCACTATGACTGAACTGGCAGAATAAAAGTGGCTTGAGTATTAACTATGCACATGACAGAGTGCAACTTTTCATAAAGATCAGAATACAGCACTTCACCTAAAATGGAGCAAAAGAACAACTAATTTAGACTTGTAGATAATAAAACTAGCATAAAGACAACATATTTAAGTATAAAGAGACACACATTCATATAGTGATTAAATGAGAAAAAGCACACTTGTACCAGCCTGAGCAAGCAGCATCCAAAAGAGCTACCACTAAACTACACAACCATGATCGGCTGCAGACTTTGAAACTACAGATGCTTCCTCTCAATGTGCTGTCTAGAAAACTAAATAACTCAGCAGCTCATGAAGAGACAAACAAGGAAGTAACATTCCAGAATAACTATGTTGACATTATTCTGAACCCTAATTCTTCCTCATATTTAAACCAGCTTTCAAACATCATTCATCCATTAACAGGAAAGTATAAAACTTGTTTGCCTTGAATTTAACAGTGAATTAATTTCGAGACAAAGCACTGTGTTTCCAGAACATACTTTGATAGACTGAAGTCTTCATTCCCCCACGCCACATCACCTGTAGCCTCTAGAATTTCACAAGAACAACACCTATGCAGTGCACAAAACATAACAAAACACTGAAAATTTTCTGGAAAACACTTACCCTGCTCTTCCAGTACGACCTACTCTATGAACATATTCTTCAATGTTACGAGGGAAATCAAAGTTAAAAACATGAGTAATATCGTGCACATCAAGGCCACGGGATGCCAAGTCAGTAGCTACCAATATTCGAACTTTGCCTAAAGTAAGTATGACAGGAAGAGAACGGGGGTTTATGGAATAAACAGAAAACATACTCCAGTCTATTGGTTTTCTAGCTTATAATGCACTTATTAACACATAAAGTAAAAATATGCTTGTAGCATGTCACATTAAGTTAGCTTCAAATACAAGCTGGTAAGTAAGCACCCAAAATGTCATTTTACTATTTGCGTTTCACAAGTAGAACAGCAGAGTGCAAGAAAAGTAAGAAACATGCCTAGCTGATATAAAAAGTCTGTCCAAAGAAGAAAAACTTCAAAACTATATTTTCAGCTGACACTCCTGTCAGTGCACTGTTTTTTTATTAGCATATGTTCACATAACCCTGAAGTATAACTCTACTGGCATAATCTGGGGGAGAACTGTTTCACTGAAAGCACCATAATCTGACACTTTGATTTACCATTCTGTAGACTAACACAACACTGACTTTTCCAGAAATCTCAAAAGTAAAATAAGCCGTACTTTAAATTGTTAAACTCCTAGACATTCTAAACTTTATTGAAGAACAATCTCTTTGTTTCCTGGAGGTTTTTTGTTTGTCAAAATAATACAGTAAGTGTATAATTCAGAGCTCTTTTTATGGTACTGAAGAGACATGGCACTTAGACAACTATTTGAACACAACAAACTTTAAAAGCCTGGCCTAAACAAATCAGTACTTCAGAACAAGCTCACCTTTCTTGAAGTCATCTAAAGCCTGTTCTCGATCACACTGTTCCCTGTTACCATGAAGTGACTGTACTGGAATTCCTTGGATACCAAAGTCGCTTGCTAAGTCATCAGCTCTAGGGTGAAATAAAGCAATGGCTCTTAAAACAAAAGGAAAAAAGAAAGAAAATAGTGCAGTATCTAGATTTAGATAAAAAAGACAATAATGTGACAACAAAAGCTAAATATGTGCTTAAGGACAAAACAGCTGATATTCATTATAAAATAGGAAAGCAAGTCTAATCCCTATAGAAATATTTACCTTTGTTTATATTTTAGAGAAATACTAGATCATTTTTGTGTTGTTCACTCAAAAAGTTCAAGTATGGTACAATGACCACTGCCCGCATTAATCAGGTCTTGCATGCACCAGATGTGTATGAAATTAAACATTACCTCATATTCATGTATCCCCAAGAATCCAAACACTCCACTTACACTACGTGAAATTGAGACTCACCACCACCATTAATGACATTAAAAAGGATACAGACTGCTAGTCAGTGTGAAGGAAGAAATATATAAAAATACTGCTACTGCCAGCACACTGGGGACAAGAGCTTTTTACACTTGACAATTATTATGCCAACTAAGAAACTATTCAGTTTTTCTGTTAGGGAAAAACCCAAACAAACAGATGTGATAACTGGGAACTGATTACATACGTAAGCTTTTTTCCCACAAAAATGATGACCTTATCTTTTGGCTTCATAGACTTAATGAAGCTATGCATGAAAGCTCTCTTTTGCTCCTCGGGGATAACAACAACTTTTTGTTGTACTGTGTTTACTGCCTGTCAAACAGCAAAAAAGGATGTTAGGTAGGATAATATTTTTTTCTGTTAATTCCCCTATTGCAATATTATAAAACAAATAATATATGATACCATGAAAAACTATTTTAAATACAAAATATGTATCAGTTTGGAGTTCAAACAATGCAGATTTCTTATTTCCTAGTTGTTTTAGGAGAACATTAAAGTTTACCTTTAAGCAGTTTACCAAACCATGTATTTACAGAGATTTAAAGGGTACAGATGCATGAGGTGAAATAAATATTCCTAGTATTACTGAAAACCAGATTGAAGTTAATTTGCGAATATTTTGTTAATCCAGAGCAAGTTGGAACAATGGCAGTCTTACTTGAAATTACAGGCTTTTAAAGAAGGTTCTGTAAATCTATTAGAAATTATCAGTTCTGTCTAACTATTCCAGTAACAGTTCATTAATAAAAACTTTACTCCATTACATCTGAAGGTTACCATAGAATGTCTAAGGTATAACTCATAACTAGAATAAATATCTAGACATTCTCATGGCACAGTATCATGATCTTGTGGCAAGAGTTGAAGACTCTCTCTATCCGCATGGGAACCCTTCCTCCACCCCCCACAGATGTCACCTCTTCAATTAAGAGAAGCCCCTGTGAAAAGAAATGAATGCCCTAGAGAAGAGAGCTACAACAGCAACTGTAGCTCTTAGAGTATGAACTGTCTTTCAAGTCCAAAACTTCTAACATGCGGATGTAGCTGCTTATTTGCCATTGTTGTGCAGCTATGTGTATTTACTTACATACAATTAGTTACAAGCAAAAAATTTCCTGACTTAAGTGTATGTTCTTGTACAAAACGAAGGGAAAAAACCAAAAAAGAACAAGACAACTTACTGCTAAGTCAAGAGTGCCAACATATACAATCATGGGATCTTTCAAGTATGATTTCGCTAGGCGACGGACACCGTCAGGCCAAGTAGCACTAAACAGGAAATGAAGGGGAAAACACACACATGAGAATAGTGTGCAAAAACTTCTCCATTAATTTCATCATACTCTTCTTTCCTTTCCTTTCTTATACACCAGTGAGACATATATGCCGTAACAGTACTGAGTTTAACTAATCTTAAGGTAATAGTAAACAGCACTCAAGTTTAAAAGGTAATTTTTTTCGGTTAAAAGTACAGGCAACTGTTATGAAGCCTTTCTACTGAAGCCTAAGCTGAGTTTAGCAGTTCAACAGTACCTAGTAAGCAAGTTTCCAGTCTGTTTTCTCTCTAAAACAGCTTAAATGGAAATACTGAAACAAAAATTATTGTTGGTATATTCGATTGTTAAGTTCCCAAAATCTGCATAATTTCAAAACTAATCCAGCTACAGACTAGTACAGATACTGATCAAAAAGGCAGGAAATGAATTTTGGTCCCAGACAGAGAAGTGTAAATTGGCATTTTAAACTGATATGGCAAATTCTAGCACTACTAGGATACCTTCCTTTTTTTGGGAGAACTCAGTTGTCTTTATATTTGATGCAAAACATCAGAAAAGGCAATACAAAATGGAAAAAAAAAGACAATTTGACTCCTTAGGACTCAATTGGACTCAAATGACTCATTAGGACTGACTAGACAGAATTAGAATAAAACTAGTAAAAAGTTTAATAACTGACACATTTGATTTGAAATTAATTTGTTCAATAACCTTATGTTCAAGTCCTGAACACTATCATGTTTAGATACCTTGTCATGACGGTTTGTCTGTCAGGACGCACATCTATTAGGATCTTCATTATCTGAGGTTCAAATCCCATATCCAGCATTCTGTCAGCCTCATCTAAAACCTGTTCAGAAACAGTTATCTATTTTGCCTAGTCCCTTAGATAAGGGTTTGTTTCACCAGACATTACACAGAAGATTTTAGTAGTAACAGTTTTAATTGCAGAATCTTCTCCATAACTTACTGCAAAACCTGTTAAACTTCTATTTTGCCCCTTCAATTTCCTTGACACTTTTTCATTTAGTATTATACTTGTAGGCAGAACAAGAAAATTCACAGCACCTTTAAGAGCACTTAAAGTCAATAAAGAAAAAACAACTGTTTGTTTTAACAATAATTTGGTTGATGTCTAAAACAAAGCACAAACTAAAAAAACCCAAAAACCCCATAACCAACTAAACCCAGAGGGGAGCAACCAGCTCAACACACTCACATTAAGAAATTGTTTGTAATTTAAAGGGAAAATCTAATTTCTACCTCATTAGCGATCTCATACAGGATCAAAGTATCACTTGTCCATTTAGTTCCTCATTAGAAACAAGAAAACAGCCAGAGCATACATTTTGGCTCAAACTAGGACACTGCACAACTCCCAGAGCTCAAGCTTGTTTCATCTGGTAAAAAAGCCAAAAGTGAGCTGGAGGTCTGAGTATAACTCTTGGGAACTGTTAAGTTTTCTAATATACAAGCACACTTGTGAACATTTGCAGTCTCATACAAAGAAAGAAGACTGACATCTGAGACTCATTTATCTCCTTTGATTTATACAAACTCTATTTTAAAGTTACATGGATCCTGCTTTTAAGTATTGACAATTTCTAGTCACTTATGTGGAAATATAAGACATGGATGATAATCCCTTTCTACTGTCCTAATTTTGCTGCTCCATTATTCCATGATATTTTATTATATTAAGGGGGTTTGGTACTTTATCTGTGTAAATCTTGGAAATAATAACAAATCATCAACTGAGAGATAGAAGACAAGAATTCTATTTCTTGATTTAATTATTTTTATTTTCAGAAGGCTCATGGATATTTCATTAACTACATGAATTCAAACAGAATAGCCAGGCTGAAACATCACTAATTTTACATCCAGAGCTGGCTGCTATGCCTTTTTGAGCAGCAGCTTTCTATGCTATTAAGCACATTGGTACTTCACTGCAAAGTGAAAAGAAAACATCAAAGTATGTCTATTAGATGGATCAGGGTAGTTGAAGTTTATTTTCCTTATTTCTGATAGCTGCTCAATAAAGATTAAAAAGGCTGTAATAGACGTCAGATAGATATTAGCACTAATTTTTTCAAATGTATCATAGCCACATCCTAGTTTATAATCTAAACGTCCTTCAACTAACATAATCTTAGGTTGCTTGTTATCTTTAAATATATACATATTTATTTTTTTGTTAATATTGTTCATTTCAGTTCTATTTCTTGGCAAAAGATACTTACAAGTCAGTTCTTGCTTTGCAAATTATTTTCTTTCCTCCTTCCTTTGTTTTAAATCAGTTATTGGTAAGTTTTACACTATTTCTTTTGTACTGAAGAATAAAGGCACTACTCCAATCTACTTTCCACATCCTCCTTCATGATTTATATATATATATTTAATTACACTTTCTCCTAAACATTTCACAATTATTCATGCACAATTCCAATTTCCTTCCTTCTGCTTTATCAGCACGAAGTTCAAAGAAATACGATTACTTCATCAGATTGCTGATGAATGAATACTGATTTACACTGGACAAAGGGAAACAAAAAAGCAATTTTCATATTACATGTATTTTGAACAATCAAAAGGCTGTTTATGACAGAATTTCCAGTCTTACCTCTGAAATAATGAAAAACAACAGCCTATCTTGAATAAATGGGTTCCTAAAAATCTGAATCAAGTCTGCAATCAACTTGATGGTTCTGACAGGCAAGAAGAGAAATTCCAACCTCAAATTCACTTTGAGTCCAGTGTCTATTTGGACATAATTAAGAGAGTTTGGGTTTGTGTAGTTTTTGTAGTCTTTTTTTTTCCTGGG